>OW799235.1:57903879-58503879 GCA_941918925.1 Phyto melanocephala
TTCATCAGATTAAAGTGCATAAAAAACTCTGTTTATAAAGCTAGTTTGGAAAGCAAAATTATTAAAATTCATTCTGTTAAACTTAAAAAACCTGTTTTCCGTTACGGACGTTACACGCAGTGTACCCATTTTTAGTTAAAATTATTAATATATATTAGATAACTTACAAATATGATTTTTATCTTAAATACAAGGAAATTAAACAAATTAAAGTTTTGCTAAACGCTTAATACTGAAACGACTGTTTTGCCCACTTTTTAAACCATTAAAAATACCCTTTTTTTACAAAAATAAATGAAAGCAAGAGGTACGTTTAGGCTAGCCTCTATCAAGGACAAACAAACCACTGTAAAACCTTTTTGTTTATATATTTTGAAGATTGAATATGTATCCTATTATTCCATTAACAAACATTTAGATTAGATTTAGATTTTGGGCAACTTTAAATTTCTGCCTTTGGTTTAAAAATTTTTTGGATTAGCCCATATATAAATTAGGCAATACAGGAACAAGTCTATATATTACAGCTCTTACACGTTTAAATTAAAATAAATAACATATCTGTCAGCATACGCAGGAAATTTGTCAAGCACTAATAATATGCTGTTTACGGCCAGGTTAGACTATAGTACAAGTCGTATGACATGTCAAAAATTTGTGTAGATTGAAGAAAGTAGAATAGTGTAAAACCAGATTGTAATCAGTAGAAGATAACATGAGAAAAATTACGGATGAAAATTTGACAAGCGGACCGTAGTTTTTAATTTTTTCAATCGTTTTAAAAAGTTAAGCATTTCATTAAAGGTGTGCTAGTAATTCTACAACAATTACAAAAACATCATGTATATATTTGATTGTGTTACACAGAGTAGAACTACAAACACCATTAAACACATTCAAAAACAACAGAAAAATAATAATTAGACCGTATTTAGACTATGCAATTAACGCCGCAACTTTTGCGTGCAACATTTTGTTTGTTAGCAAGAGAACACAGAAAAGCATAAATCGAAAACTGTCACAATAAATGCTCGAGAAAAAAATTGTAATGTAAATGTGAAAAGATTTTCGAATGGTAGGTGCCACGCCCACTATTGTTAATGAACCCATTTTTTCCATAAATATGTATTTGAATATCAAAGTTGCTTTTGCAAAATTTTACTACTCTAATCAATATCGTTTTCCAAATATACGAATTTTAGTATTTAATTCATATGGTAAGTGCCACGCCCACTATTGATAATGCACCCATTTCTTGCCTAAATGTTCATTTGGGTGTCAAAGTGGCTCTTGCAAAATTTTACTACTCTATTCGATATCGTTTTCCAAATATACGAATTTTAGTATTTAATTCATGTGGCCACGCCTACTATTGCAAGTCCGCCCATTTTTAACTAAAATGTTCGTGTGGATGTGAAAGTTTACCGTACTTAATTCGAAGACTCTAGCTGCATTAACTTTCGTGATATATAATATTTAATACTTATTCTTTAATAGGGCGTGGTACCCCGCCCACTTACAATTTCAAACCAAAGTATAGCCTATAGTTCCTTCCAGACATACGGAAAGATTCTCTGAAAACTTCAAGGAAATCGGTCCAGCCGTTTAACCGTCTATAAAGCACAAACAAACATACAAACATATAAACATACAAACATACAAACACACATTGATTTTTATATATATAGATTTATATTTTTATTGTGTTTTTTTTTACTTTTTTTAAGCATACATACGTAAACTCAATTTATAATTTTACAATGGGATGTTTTTATACATGTATGTTTTTTATATGTACATATGTACGTATTTCATATGAGATAAATGGTTGTTGCATGACTACACGTTGTGAAGGGTATATAGGATTCGGCATGGCCAAATATAGCTCTCTTACTTGTTTTATTATTTTTCGTACTCGCGATTATTATTTGTTGTTTTAATCAGATTCTTAGTTTGTTTAGTTTTCTAAATCATTCTACTCTGATTCTATTTCACACTAATAGTGTAAAAGCAAAAACACTTACATACATCGTACTTTTGCTCTCGTTTTCTTAAGTACGGAACGAATTTCATCACATTTTGCTTATACAAATTCTAATTGAAATCTTACGACTTATATTTATTTATTTAAGTTAGTCTATTGTATAAATCCTTACAGACTATTAAAATAAAGTGACAGAAATATATTACAATTACGAATTTAAAAACACTATGATATTTCTCTTAATAATATTAACACTAACAGAAAAGTCAATTAAATGATAAAGATTATTAAAATCGCAACAAATTATTCTAAAAGGATTATCATTAGCATAATTTCGACGAAAAAATTGCACGTGCAATGGGTGGAAATTTCTAGTTGGACGATGTGGAATATTGAAGGATAAGTTGCTTAGCAGGAAACTAGAGCATACATCTCCTTTAATCAATTTGATAACAAACGTTACATTCAGCATTGTTCTACGGCTCTGTAGAGTAGGAAGTTTAATTAGTGAAAGTCTTGATTTGTAAGATGGTAAATTTAAAACACTATTTCGAAAAAGGTGACGTAAGCAAAACAACAGAAATTGTTTCTGTACAGACTCAATTTTATCAGAGTACAAATTATATTGAGGATTCCAGATAATTGAACCGAATTCTAATATTGGCCTTACTAAAGATGTATAGAGCTGTTTAGTGATGTAAGGGTCTGAAAATTCCTTGGCCCAGCGTTTTATGAAAGCAAGAACCCCACGAGCTTTATTAGATATTAGGGTAATATGCTGATTAAAATTAAGTTTAACATCAAATAGAATACCCAAATCAACTATTGAATCAACCAGTTCCAGTTTGTAACCATTCAAGAAGAATGAGCTTATTTCTTCTGTTTTACGGGAAAAGTGCATGTGTTTACATTTATTTAAATTCAAATCCATTAAGTTAGTATTACACCATACAAAGAAACTATCTAGGTCTTGTTGCAGCAGATTATAATTACCACAGTTATTACCGATATGAAAAATTTTAACGTCATCTGCGTACATAAGAACATTAGAAAATTTAATAGCATTTGGAAGATCATTTATAAACAGGGTAAATAAAATTGGACCAAGATGGCTGCCTTGCGGAACTCCAGATTTAACTGTTATATGCTTAGACAGAGTATTATTGAAGCAAACACGTTGGTTTCTGTCCGTTAGATATGAATTAATCCAAGCCAAACTATTATTGGTAAATCCCAACAAATTAAGCTTTTTGATTAACAGTCAACCATAACTTTATCAAAAGCTTTACTAAAGTCCGTGTAGATGACGTCAGTACACTGACCATTAGCAAATCCTCGATTAATTAAGAATGTCAATTGTAGAACATTTGTTGTTATTGAGCAACCTTTACGGAAGCCATGTTGAGAAGACGCCATTATTGATGAAACTTGATGACACAGAGATTCGGTAATGCATTTTTCGAAAAGTTTAGGAATCATACTTTATTTAACTATTCCTCTGTAGTTTACAACTCAAGACTTATTTCCTGATTTAAATAAAGGAATAATATATGACTCTTTCCAAGCTTTAGGGAAATAGCCGTATTTTAGTGATATATTAAACATAATTGTTAATGGAGTCGCAAAAGCATGAGCACAACTTGAAAGTAGACAACTAGGAATGCCGTCAGGTACACTTTGGTTTGTAGGTTTCAGATTTTTTAAGTTTTTTACAACATCATCATAGTGTATAGGCGGAAATGATATTGATTGATTGTGCATTATCGGGTAAGGGTAGTTAGTTGAATTATCGTATTGGTTATCGGAATATGTTGCACTGAAGAAATCCGCAAACATGTTACTTATGACTAAGTCATCACGGGATTCTTGATTTTGATAGTTCATGATAGTCGGGAAGCTAGAAGATTTTCTTTTGGAGTTGACAAATTTATAAAAGGATTTTGGATCATTTTTTAAAATAGATCTCATATCATTTAAGTATTTATTATATAATTTAGTATTCAGCGTGTTATAAGCAGCCCGTGCAGCAGAGTATCTTCCATAATCTGTGATTAAACCAGTTTTTGTATATTGCTTGTAACGTTTGTTCTTAAGGTTCTTAATTATCGACAACTGCTTAGAGTTCCAAGGAGGACCAGAGTGTTTTTTTAAAGAAATTTTCGGAACGCATTCATTAATATAAACAAACACGGTTTTATAAAATAAATCTACCATCGCATCTATAGATAACCTGGCACTATCGGAAACTGAAAGCAACTCATGCCAGTCCGTGTTAAAAAAATATTGATTCAGGGCAACATAATCAGTATACTTAAAACAATACACTTTATTCTTTTTGTTTGTATCGTATTTACGAGAAGTTAGGATACTAAAACTTAATTCGATTGTTGGGTGATGTGGGTCTTCAGGTATAGTAACAGGATCTACACGATTCATGATGTAATCAGCTGGATCATTTACGAACACCAAGTCAAGCAGCTTATTATGCTTGTTGCGAATGCCATTAATCTCATATAAAAATAAGTTATAAGATTTATTAATCAATTAGCCTTTACACGATATATAGAAATCGTCAAAATACATTTGTTGGCATTGTTAACAAATTGCTAGCTAATGATGTTTAACATATGAATGCTAAAAAGTAAAAACACTACATTCGGATGTGCCAAATTTTTGATACCCACCACCAATTTGGTGTACTTTTATGGCACAAAATATATTATTTAATGATTAAGAGTAATCACTATTTATACTAAACGTTGTATTACTTTCTTTGTGTAACTTCGATTTGCTATTAATTTATTCTCTTAAATTGCAATGAAACTTTAAGTATTTCTGTATTAGAAAGGATATCACTGACTCTTTTTTTCAACAATGTTGTATTTTTATGAAAATTGAAGTTTGTAATTTGTTAGCCAGAAGTAGTTAAAAGATTACAGATTTCTTTTTTTTAATTTTTGTTCATATCGAAATAATATGAATTATAGAAGATAAAGCTTTATATTGGAGGTGGGCGTTCACCTTAATTTTTTAGAATTGTACTTATATTGGCGTAATTAGATTTACCAGAAATCTATTTATACGAAATTTCATCATCTAATACATGTAATTCTGTAATTATATAATATTATAAATAAACATTTCAAAAAAGAGTCCTTTATTCTTCCAGCATCCCTGTCTGTAGAAAATGTTCAAGATATAAATTTGAGATAAAGGATTATATGGGTGGTGGGCGTGTCACACTAATTATCTGGCATAATAATGACATTCTTACCTTAATTTCCGCTATTACAAGTCCATTGATGAAAAAGCGATGTTTGCAAAATTTTAGAATCGTACTTTTAATTTTGTCAGAAAAAACACACTGTGCGGTATAAATTTTCGTACATTTTCATCTAAAACTTTTTTCGTAATGTATAATTTGGAGCAATTTTCAAGGAAAATATAGTTTTTACTCAAGAAATACATATATATATATATATTCGAAGTTTCATGACTCTACGTTAATGCGTTTGGACACAATTCCATTTCATTCGATGTTGGAAGGACACGATTTTTCGACCTACTCTTGTACTAAGAGCTTTAACTCTTCCTAATATTCCGATTTAGCCCATTTTCAATACCATACAAACCTTGTGCGTAAGAAATACTCTGGCAAAATTTGAGCCGCCCCCTAGCTTTTTCCGTTCGACCTCTATCGTGCTTTAAACAGACGGTTACACTAGCGAACATAGCTAGATCGTCCTAAAATGAATCCAGGACTCAGAAAATATTTACTTCATGGCGTCTAAAATTGATATTTCGAAGTGTTACAAACGAAATGACCAAATGAATATACCCTCCATCATTTTTTTAGTTGTGGGTATAATAATTTAGTATTTTTTTGTGGAGAAAAACACTCAAACAATAATGGACATGTTTCAAAAAATGAAACAGTCACATAGATAATATTACGTACCCCTTAAAAATTCTGTGTCCTACAAATATTTATTCCTTCACTAAAATATTAAATAAAATAACTTATGGTGTTTTTGTTGCACGTTAATGTTGCATTAATTCTGCCCTATGCCTTTTTTTGTGTTCTTTTCCTAAAAATATGCAATATTATAAACGGGTGACAAATTCTTTTGTAATAATGTTGCCATATAAACGAGAAAAAATGTTACATGTCGTACCCTGAATTAAATCAAAGGGTTAGAATATTGCACTTTTTAACAGCTGATATTAAAAAGGAGAATTAAGTTTTTGTAGTGTTTAAAAATAATTTTTGGTCCAAATTATTAAAATGGAAGCATGCAATTCAGTTTTACATAAAAATATAGCTATTATGTAAAAAAGGTGAAAACTTCTGTTCTATTCTGATGATTATAAAGGTAGCATTTTGTTAGGGTGCAGGTGACCTTTGAAAAGTGTTTAACTATAAAAAGCAACATTGTTTGTTAGAAAAGAAAACACCATTAGCATTTAAAAAAAAAATTAAAAGAAAAAGAAATTTAAATAATTATAAAGGATATAAACTATTTAGTTATTATTAAGTTAGGTCTCTTCGTGCCTCTACTACTACTGTCAAACGTTTACTAGTGTTTTTGATGTTTCAGTCAATATTTAGTATTACTCGTGCTTTCATCATCTATAGAGATTTCGACTTTTTTTCAGTTTTTTTTCTATCGTGCTTAAATTTTTTTATGGGCTTGGCTCATATTTCGCCCAAAATACTGCGGTAATGTTGATACATTTTATTATTTCATCGGCAAATATCAACAAAATTTGTATGGTAAAAAATTTGTGAATAAAATAAGCTATAAATCATAAAAATTATCATTAAATATAAAATTAATAAATTAAATGTAATAAATGAATTTTAAAGGAGATTAAAATGTGCTCCCTTTATTTCTCTTCCCCAAATGCTCAATTATAATCACTTTATGAGTTATTAAGTAATCCAAACCATTAACTTTACCAGCAGTTTTAAATAACTACACGTGATTGATTAAAGTTTTGTGTTTTACATCACTACTCAAAACTACAATTGGAATAACAGAAAATGAAGGTGACACGTAAACTTTAACACCCAACTCCCATATAACGTTTTATCTTAAATTTATATAATTTCTTTCATAATCACGTCCACACGCCTACTTTAATGGCCACCTCTCACATAAGGTATAATTTTGTATAAATGAAATTTAAAAGCTCATAAAACAGACTGCAACTGATGAACCACTCTGAAATTTTTCTGAATTATGCTTTCTGGAAACATAATTATAACAGTAAAAAATGAAGGTGACACGCCCCCTTAAACGACCACCTCTCATATAAAGCTTTATCCTAAATACATATTATTTCTATTTGTACAAAGATTTGGCAGGCAATCCTATTTAATTCCGTTTGTAACACATCGAAATCTTAGTCCCCATAAAGTATATTTTATCTGAGTCCTGGTTTCATTTTAGGACGATCTAGCTGTTTCCGTCCTTCTGTTGAAAGCACGGTAGAGCTCGAACAGAAAAAGTTATGGGGCACAAAATTTGCCAGAATATTTCTTATACACAATGTTTGTTTGGTATTGATAATGGGCTAAATCGGTATATTAGGAAGAGAGTTGTAACTCGTAATGCAAGAGTAGGTAAAAACAAGTAAGAGTGCTATATTCGGCCGTGCCGAATCTGATAATACCCTTCACCATCATGTACATTGGTATAATCTCACATCGTAGCTTAACCGATATTTCATGTTATACCCCTTTTTTCTTTATTATTTTCGACGCCAGCCTCGATTTAGAATTTTTACGTAGTAAACTATATCCAACTAATCAAGCCCTTTAATTTGATACCCAAATTGATGGGGTTAAAAAATTTGATCCGCCATTTTGTTTTAAACGCCATCTTGGATTTTACATTTTAGAATAATTTACTGTATTATAAAAAAAATACCAGATTTGGCTCATATATAAATTTATTGTTCGCCATTTTGTAGTGGCGGCCAACTTAAATTTATAGTTTTATGGTGCTTTTGTTGTGCTAGTCAAGTTCTTTCAGATGATACCAATATTGACTCTCTCGGCTGTCTAAAAGCTGAAAAAATTGATTTTCGTTTGTAAATTTTTAGAATATCTATTTAAAAAAAAATTTTTTTGCCTATAACTTTACCGATAAGAGCCCGATTTATCCAAAATTTTGCACGAATATCTCTAGAGGCATGTTATATCTATAAATAGTAGCAAAGGTACCTATAAATTATTCTATGGCTGAACAAATTTAATTTTGGTGGTAAAAATATAGGAAAAACAGAGGCAGTCTTGTTTATTTGCTCATATCTCAGAAAGTTATCGGGCGATTGTGCTGAATTTCAATAGCAATTCATTCCCGGATATTTCCAAAAGATTGATACCATACACAGATCTGAGGAACATATGGTTGCTTCTAAAAGTTGATTTCAATCAACACACGGACAGACGGGTAGACGGTCAGAGCTTAATCGACTCCTCTATTCATAAGCTTTCAGAAAATATATACTTTATGGGGTCGGAAATGAAAATTGTAGAAATTACAAACGGAATGACAAAGCTATTTACATATACCCTTGTGAACCACAGGTGAAGGGTATAAAAACCAATATCTTTCCTACGTTGTATAAAATGCGATTGTGTCCAAGCGCATTCAATTAGAGCGATGAAATTTCGAAAGTATATTTCCTGAGTGAAAAGAAGTATATTTATTCCTTGAAAATTGCTAAAATCTCTACATAACAAATAAAGTTATAGATTAAAATGTTCGAAAATGTATATCACACAAAACGTAATAAAACCGACAAAATAATATGAACGATAGTGGATTTTGCAAATAATATTTTTTTTATCAATAACGAAAAAATAAGATAACACGCAGAAACTACTTTGATACGCCTACTACTACTAACAATGAAATTTAAAAGCTCATAAAACCGACAGAATTATAAGTATGATGATGAAGTTTCGCACATAAAGCTTTCTAGATAATGACATTGTAATGCCAGAAAACGAAGGTGACTCGCCCACTTTAACGCCAACCTCCCATATAACGTGTTGCCGCTAATTCATGTCATTTCTCTAGGGGCTAAAATTGTGGAATAATAAAGGACTTTCTATCCAAAAATTTCTAAAATAATTTCATTAGCAGAAATTTATTCGTCATGCCTACTTTAACGTCCGCTTCTCACATATTCTGCTATCAATTAAAATTTAAAAGCTCATAAAAGCAATAAAATTACATGTATGTATTAGACAACGAAATTTCGCATATACAGGTTTTTAATAAATTTTATTATAATTCGTTTTCATATTTTTTTAAATTCATTTTATTTGTATTACACAAAAATTATGAAAGAAAAAACAAATTGGGTTATTTAAGTGAAATTTAAACATTAGTTATATTATTTAAAAAGTAGGAGTTGACATACCAACACATAGCTAATATTAATTTTTAACTTCTTCTGGCTACCAAATTCTGCTCTTTAGTTTCCGTACAAATACAACATTGTATCACTCCTAACGTAGAAATACTTAAGGTTTCATTGCAAAACTAAATTTAAACAAGTAAGAGTGCTATACTCGGCTTTTCCGAATCTGATAATACCCTTCACCTTCATATACATAGGTATGGTAGCTTAACCTAGATTTCATGTCATACACCATTTTCTTTATTATTTCCGACGCCATCCTTGATTTTGAATTTTACTGTATTCTACTAGTCAAGTCCTTTCATTTGATACCAGTATTGTGGTGGTTGAAGGGGACAAAGCCATTATTAGCATATTTGACCCATATATCCACCATTTTATTTAAACCGCCATCTTGGATTTTTACTTTTTCATAGTTTAATGTAATTTACAGATCAAGACCTTTCATTTGATAATGAGGGGTTCAAGGAATTACACTTTAAATTACCAGATATAAATTTATTGTACGCCATTTTGTAGTGGCGGCCAACATAAATTTTAATTTTTTTAAAGTGCTTATATTGCGCTAGTCAAGTCCTTTCAGAAAAAAATTTATTTCAGTTTGTAAATTTTTGGAACTTCACCGATTAGAGCCCGATTTCAGGAATATCTGTAGAGGCATATTATATCTACAAATAGTAGCAAAGGTACCTATAAATTATTCAGTGGCTGAAAAATTTTAATTGTTGTGGTACAAATATGGGAAAAAACAGAGACAGTCGTGCTTATTTCCTGATATTTAAATCAGTTATGCAACGATTGTGCTGAATTTCAATAGCGATTCATTTCCGGAAATTTGCAAAAGATTGATACCATACAGAGATCTGAGGAACATGTGGTTGCTTTTAAAGTTGGTTTCAACCAACACACGGACAGACGGATATGGCTTAATCGACTCCTCTATTCACAAGCTTTCAGAAAATATATACTATATAAAAAGAATGTTGTAGAAATTACAAACGGAATGAAAAAGCTATATATACCCTTGGGAACCACAGGTGAAGGGTATTAAAAATAGATTAATAGCAAATCGAAGTTACACAAAGAAAGTAATACATATTTTAGTATAAAGAGATTATTAACAACTGTTATTAATTACTGTTAATAACAAAATAATAAGTTTTGTTCTATAAAAGTACATCGAATGGTGGTGAATATAAAAGATTCGGCACAGCTGAATATAATGCTCTTACTTGTTTTAATTCATATAATCTGTACGAGTATAAAGTAAAATATTTTGGTACAATAAAGCACTCCTATATGTTAATAATTAAGTTGAATGCATTAGCAGAAATTACTAATGCCCATCTCTAAGACGTGGCTCAACTTACTATTACTAAAATGTAAACGATTTATTTGTATGTATTAAAAACTGTTAAAAGTAGCATTGTTACTGAAGCACAAAAACATATTCATTTTAATTACTATGATTTAATAATTACTCAAATATAACAAACTAAAAACTATGTTAACATATTTCTTATAAGAATCGGTCAATTATCTAACACTTCAAAATAAATAAATGGAACTGTTACTGCTACCTACTAAAATTTTATTATGTACTGCTACAGACGGTGTTGTCAGATATGGCAAAAAATGTTAGAATTGTGGCTGGTATTGTCTTGGCGATATTTTTTTAACCCCTTACTATAATATTTTTTACTAGCATTTAACCCGCTATTTCGTTAGCGCAGTTCTTACTATTTATTGAATACTCAAGTTCTATTTATAATAATTAAATATTTTTGGTTCAATTTATGAAAATTTGTATCTCTGATTCAATTTACTTAGAAAAATAAAAAGTAGAGTAAGGATATATCGGGCATATATTTCCTAACTCAAAGCAAGATCAATGCTACTGAGTTTCAAAAATTAAGATTCGTATTTTGCAAAAATTACCCTAAAAATAATAAAAGTAACATTTTTTCCTTCACTAAAACTTCAACTTGGTTTATTATTACCTACATTCAAAATTCTATGTATACAAAATATAAAAAAAAAATGAGAAAAAGTAATTTTTTGGTCATCCATAGTATTAGGAGTTAGACCTCGGATCAAAAAAACACAAATTTTTAGAATCTATGTTTACAAACGTAACAAGTAAGAGCACTATATTCGGCTGTGCCGAATCTTTTATACCCACCACCAATTTTGTGTACATTTAAAGCACAATAATTATTATTTTGTTAATCGCTTGGAATAATCTCTTTATAATAAAATATACATCTCTTTCTTTGTAGAGGATGGTTAAATTTTAAATTTAAAACAGAGGCCGAATTACGGCACTCGAACGTGATCGAAATTTGAAAACTCTTATTAGAATCTATATACCTAAAGCATACTCGATCGTTCGAGTAAAATTTCGATCGATATCGAATGCCGTAATTCCGCCCCAGGTCTGTATAAAATGTTAGAACATCTATGAATGCCTTCTAAATTCGTTAAATGAGAAGCATTGCTGTTTATCGCGATAGTGTGTCAAAAAAACAGTCAACTTCGACTCATCATCGTGCCAAACAATTGAGCATCAGCAATGTTATTTAAAATTTGGACTATCGGATTGAGGTGTGCCGTTGAGGTCGCGGGGGCCATTTGGCCGATATTTTGTTCCATACATAATTGAACCATACAAATATTATCATTAAAAAAGAAATGATAATAATTTCCTAAATAATTTGTGTTTTATTCAAAATTAACATCGGCCCTTAAAATTTAACCACCCTTTATAACTTGGATATGCTGGTAAAATGTTTTCGTAAATTAAGTGTTTCAGTGAAAATGGGCGTTAAAGTAAGCGTGTCAATAAAATTTCTGCTAATAAATACAACTTAGATATTTCAATATAGTCCGTAATTCTTCCAAAATATTTATTCATTGAGAAATTATATGAATTTGAAATAAAGCATTATATAGGATGTGGGCGTAAGAGTGGGCGTGTCACCTAAATTTTCTGGCATAACAATAACATTGACTAGAAGGATTTCCGTAGCAAATTTTATCATCATACCTCTAATTTTGTCGGTTTTATAAATTTAAATTTCATTAACAGTAAATAACGTGGAAAGTGAGCGTTTTAGTAGGTGTGTCGAAGTTATTTATGCTAATAAATACAACTTAGATATTTCAATAAAGTCCTTTATTATTCGATTTATAGAGAAATTATAAGAATTTAAGAGAAAACGTTGTATGGGAGGTTGGCGTGTCACATTTATTTTCCGTCAGAAGAAAGCTTTTGACCAAAAAGCAATTCCTGCAAAATTTCAGAATCGTAGATCTAAATTTGTCACTCTTATTAGGTTTAAAATTTTTAACATATTGGAAAATACACTGCGCGGTATAAATTTTCGTACATTTTGATCTCTAACTCCCTTCCTAATACATGCATTTAGGCAATTTTTCTTTCTTCCTTATACTCCGATTTAGCCAATTTTCTATTCCAAACAAACCTTGTGTATAAGACATATTCTGGCAAAATTTGAACCCACTAGCTTTTTCGATGGGACCTCTATCGTGCTTTTAACAGACGGACAGACGGACGGACATAGCTAGATCGTCATCAAATAAAACCCCGATTAAGAATATACATACCATTTTTTTGGTGGCGGATATAAAAACTCAAATACTTCAAAAAAACACATTACAAAAAAATTTGTTTAGCTCTTTTACTAAAATTTTGCAAAAAATATTTGACCTTGTGTCACAAAAATTGGTCTGCTGATCACGGTCGGATCGTAACGGGTATAAAATGGGGTATAGGGGTATAGAGGAGAGTTTTATCTACTAAATGGTGCTAATATCTTTTTGTTATCTTATGTTTTCTAGAAGTTATGGTGTATTAAAAAAAGGAATTTAGGAAAATTTAGACCTAAAGATAAAAAAAAAATTATTTCTAAACATTATAAACAATTTATTTTCATGTATTAATGGCTAACAAATTTTAAAATTATACAAAACTTATTTCGTTTGAAAATCTTCTAAAAGTAAAATGTTATAGAACTTTAAAAATCAAAATCTTACTAATAAATTTCCTGTTTTAGCAAAATGCTGAGCATGTCTATTTTGAATCACCCTGTGGCCCTTAAAATTTAACCACCCTTTACAAAAAAATAGATAGATAAAAAAAAATTTTTAAAATATGTATTTTAAATATTCAAATACTTATTTTAAATCTACTGATGCACATTTTTTTTTAATATTTTTAAATCTTAAACCTCATAAGACTGTGTGTACAACTATATGTTAAGTTGGGCACAAATCATTACTCTAGTTAATTTTTGTCAACAAACTTCGGTCATTTTCGTTTTCACAAACCCCTATAAAATTCCTTTGTAGTTTGTGCAAAAAAATGTTACTAGAGTCATCTAGTGTTCTACGTGATGTTTAGCAAAGACATCATCCTCAGTGTTTGCAAAATGTAGTGGCGCCTTCAACAGATGTCGCCATCTGCAATGAATAAATGCTAATGAATATGACTAATATATTTTTATAAAAATTTAAAAAAAAAGTGGGCGTGGCACATTTATTTTCCGTTATAACGAAGACTTTGACCAAAAAACCATGTTTGCAAAATTTCAGAACCGTACATATAGTTTTGTCAGTTTTATTACGTTTTAAACTTCAAATATACACTGAGCGGTATAAATTTTCGTACATTTTGACCTATAACTCCTTTTCTAATGCACAGATTTAAGCAATTTTTAGGGAGAAATATTCTTTTGACTCGAGAAATATATATTCGAAGTTTCATGACTCTACGTTCATCCGTTTGGACACAATTCCATTTTATTCGATGTTAGCAGGACACGGTTTTTTCGACCTATTCTTGCTTTACGAGCTATAACTCTCTGCCTAATATTCCGATTTAGCCCATTTTCAATACCAAACAAACCTTGTCTATAAGAAAGATTCTGGTAAAATTTGAGCCCCCTAGCTTTTTCGGTGCGACCTCTATCGTGCTTTCAACAGACGGACAGACGGACAGACGGACGGACATAGCTAGATCGTCATCAAATCAAACCCTGATTCAGAATATATATACTTTATGGGGTCTAAAATGGATATTTCGATGTGTTACAAATGGAATGACAAAATGAATATACCCCCACCATTTTTTTGGTGGCGGGTATAAAAATACAAAGAGTACAATTAAAATGCGAAAAGGTTTTTTTTGTGTCTCCAATATCATTTAAATTCTCAAATTAAATCAACAATCTTTTATTTCACAATTTTAGCTTTATAAACGTAGAAAATACAAAAAGCCCCATACAAATGCAGAAAAGTGTCTCCATTAACTTTTAATTTTCAAATTAAATCAAGAATCCTTTATTTCACTATTTTAACTTTATAAACGTAGCAAATACAAAAATTCCCATTAAAATGCAGAAAAGTACCTTTTTGATCGCCCATAACATATTTAGCCTTACCTTGTATCAATAGTCATTCTTGCTTCGCAAACGTTAAAAATATAAAAAGTACCATAAAAATTCAAAAAAGTACCTTTGTGGTCGCCCATAACATTTTCAGTTTCACCTGGAATCAAAAGTCCTTGATTGTATGATCCTACCTTCATAAACGTAGAAAATACAAAAAGTACCATAAAAATTTAAAAAAGTACCATCTTGGTCGCCCATAACATTTACAGTTTCACCTGGAATCAAAAGTCCTTCATTGCACAATCCCACCTTCATAAACGTAGAAAATACCAAAAGTATCATAAAAATCAAAAAAGTGATTTTTTGGTTGCCCATGAAATTTTTAGTCTCACCTGGAATCAATAGTCCTTGATTGTACAATCCTATCTTTATCAACGTAGAAAATACAAAAATTACCATAAAAATTCAAAAAAGTACCTTTTTCATTCTCACCTGGAATCAATAGTCCTTGATTGTACAATCCTACTTTCATAAACGTAGAAAATACAAAAAGTACCATAGAAAAGCGAACAAGTACATTTTTGGTCGATCATAAGATTTTCAGTCTCACCTTGTATCAATAGCCACTAATTTTAAAATTCTAGCTTCGCAAACGTAGAATATATAAAAAGTACCACAAAAATTCAAAAAAGTACCTTTTTGGTCACCCATAACATTTTTAGTCTTACCTGGAATCAATAGTCCTTTTTTTACAATTCTACCTTTATAAACGTAGAAAATACAAAAAAGTACCATAGAAAAGCAAAAAAGTACATTTTAGGTCCGAGTTCCAAATTCCAAGTTTGAAATGTTCAAATATCTATGTAACAAAATATTTTAATAAACATGATTTCAAGTCAGTAAATCTACTCCTTTTTGCATAAAAGTAATTATGTTCTAAAAAGTACCAAAATCTTCCGATTTTTCCCTTTTCTATTATGACTGTGTTTCAATTTTTACTAAATTACATAATTTTGTATGTCTAGTGAAATCCCAATTAAAAATTTTGTGAAAATTGGCCGTCTAATTAGGAATTACATAAATTTACCGGAATTTTCCCCTTTTTGGTACCTTTTTTATCCCCAAAAAAATTTCCAAAAATTTCACCTAAATAGTTGTCCATATTCTATTAGGAAATAATAATTGTCAAATTTTGTCCCATTGAATAATATAAAAAAAGTTTATTTTAAAAAAAGTAGCAAAAAAAGGGAAAATTTTCACCCCTTATACATATGAATGTGAAAAAAGTGCCGAATTCTTATTAATATTTTTTCGCGGATTACTTAATACAGTTAAAATTTTTTTCCTAGCTTTATGCGTTTGGAAGTTACATAGGGTACCAAAAAAGTACCAAATTACAGGTTTTACCCGTTTTTTCCCCTAAGGGGTTGAAAATTCCAAAAAAGGCCAGACACCTGTCAGCTTATTTTTTATGCAAATTACAATACTTTTTCAATTTAATTTGTATCATTTTTAGTTTAGCAGATATAAGATTACCGATTTTACCCGTTTTTACCCTTTTTTACCCCCTAAAAGTACGAAATTCCAAAAATCCCTTCTTAGTGAAGCTATACATTGAAAAGGAACCGATTGTCCAAATTTCATGTCTCTAGCTCTTTGCGTTTGGGCTGTGCGATGATGAATCAGTCAGTCAGTCAGTCACGTTACTCTTTTATATATATAGATGATTTCTACTACGATATTATTGTGTTTAAAACGTACCTGTTTTTATACCCTTCACCTGTGGTGCACAAGGGTATATGTAGCTTTGTCATTCCGTTTGTAATTTCTACAATTTTCATTTCCGACCCCATAAAGTATATATTTTCTGAAAGCTTATGAATAAAAAAATTAAAAAAAAAAATATAAAAAAAAATAATAACAAAATATAAATAATATATTAAATAAAATAAAATTTTTTTGGCTCAGCTGGGATTCGATGCCACATTTATTCTAACCAGTATATACATATGTACGTATTTGATATGAGATGAACAATTGTTATTGCATGACTACACGTTGTGAAGGGTATATAAGATTCGGCATGGCCGAATATAGCACTGTTACTTGTTATGTTTGGCTTTTGATAAAAAAATACTTTGTAGCAGCACACTGGCATTAAAGCAAATTTATTTTAAATAGAATTTGTTTTAACATGCATTTAAATCAAGAATGAAAAAAACAAGGTGACGAATTCAGACTGTAAAAAAATTTTTCGTTCTATACGTCACATCAGCCTAGCTTTTAACAAAAGCAATATATAAACAGTGGGATTTATATAAATTAAAGGAGAATAAAAGCGTTACATAGAAAAAAATTTAATAAATTACTAGTTAATTTATTTATAAATTTAAATTATATTTTTAATTAATTTAAATAATTTTATTTAAATTTCTGTCAGTTAAAAAACATTTATTGAAAAATAAAATTGAAAAAAAAAATATTTTTTTGTCAAGATTAATTATGTATGTCAAAACGGGGGGTTCATATTAAAAAATAATGTCCAATAAAGCAGAATAAAGTTCAAGTAAGTTCATACTTTGTTTCTTATATTACAAGGAGGTTGATCTTTATTGCCAATATTTCTTAAAGTCCAATCTGTGTTGATTCGAAACTCAATAGGTCAGTTATTATACCCTTCACACAGTGAAAAAGGGTATATATAGGTTTGTCATTCCGTGTGAAATTTCTACAATTTTCATTTCCGACCCCATAAAGTATATATTTTCTGAAAGCTTATGAATAGGGGAGTCGATTAATCCCTGTCAGTCTGTCCGTCTGTCCGTGTGTATGTTGAAATCAACTTTTTGAAGCCCCCCGACATCGCTTGGACTCGGGTGAGGTATTAAAATATCAGAAATATTCGGGAGTAGATCGGTATTGAAAATCAGAAACATCGGTACATAAACAACTGAGATATGAGCAAAAACCCACGACCACCTCGATTTTTTTTCACAAAAACAACATTACAACAACAACATACATACATACAAACGTGTATACTGGTTAGAGAAAACGTGGCATCGCATCCCAGCTGAGCCAAAAAAACAATTTTTTATATTTTTTTTTTAAATTTTTTTTTTTATTTTTTATTTAATATATTATTTATATTATTATTATTTTTTTTTTATTTTTTTTTGTTTTATATTTATTATATATATTTTAATTATTTTTTTAAAAAATTTTTTTTAAATTTTTTTTTTTTTAATTTTTTTAAAAATTTTTTTTTTATTTTTTTTTAACATACATACATAAATTTATAATTTTACAATGGGATGTTTTTATATATGTATGTTTTTTATATGTATGTCGTTTATCATATGGAATGGTGATAACAACTACTGTTATTGCATGACTACACGTTGTGAAGGGTATATAAGATTCGGCACGGCCGAATATAGCGCTCTTACTTGTTTTTTGAATTCCTTTATTTCTTTGTGCCTAGGTCGAGAAAAATATTACTTTTGGTTGTGCCTTTAGTTCATAATATATTATATTGTAAACAGTCTTATGGTTTATGTTTTTCTTATAATTATAATATGCTTAATGTCAATAAAAATAAATATAACCAGTTCCATCGTTTACATTACTAATACAATAAATACTTTATTTAAATTAATCCCAAATTTCAGTTATAGGCATGATCAAATTAATTAAAATCATTTTTCAAAATTATAGCAATCTTAATAACTTTTTTAATACTGTTTTAATTGATATTTTTTGCAATTTTTTTCAATTGAAATTATTAATTTCATTTAATTAATAGTATCATTTTGATGATTGAAGCAAAATTAAATAAAATTTCAATTATTAGTAATAATTTCGTAACTGAAATTCATATTTATTTTTTTTCTGTTTTATAGTTTATTCAAAAGTATATTTCCGAACATATTACGGCTATAGACCAGCTAAAACCCAGCTACCAATAAACTAAAAGATTGAAAACTATGGGACTACATCCTAAACTATTAGTAAATTCTGTATTTTTATATATAACTTTTAATTAAACAAGTAGGTACATTGTTTTTCTTAAAACTAATTGTAGTTTTTTTCAGAAAAAAGCTTTTCTTAATTACTATTAACAATGTGAAAAGAAGCAAGTAAACTTAGGTTTTGACATTGAAATATTTGATACTTTTTGCATGTAAAATTATGGCGATGAAGTTAAAAACAAATTTGATTACACTGGCTACAAAGTTTCTTCACATACTGTTTTTGTACACATTTAACAAATATATTAGTGTGTAGGTACATACATTTGTACATACATACATAAATACATACAAATTTTGGTATCTAATTTGCCGCCTATGACCATGAACAAATAAAAATTGTGTGCATAGAAAAGTTTTCGTAGATTATATTTCATTTAAATAGACGTACGTAAGTACTTATGTATGTATGTATTAGGGTAATCGACTCTGTTTACAACCGCTGAAAAACACAATTTTTATACCCGCCACCAAAAAAATGGTGGGGGTATATTCATTTTGTCATTCCGTTTGTAACACATCGAAATATCCATTTTAGACCCCATAAAGTATATATATTCTGAATCGGGGTTTGATTTTATGACGATCTAGCTATGTACGTCCGTCTGTCCGTCTGTTGAAAGCACGATAGAGGTCGCACCGAAAAAGCTAGGCGGCTCAAATTTTGCCAGAATCTTTCTTATAGACAAGGTTTGTTTGGTATTGAAAATGGGCTAAATCGGAATATTAGGAAGAGAGTTATAGCTCGAAAAGCAAGAGTAGGTCGAAAAAACCGTGTCCTTCGAACATCGAATAAAATGGAATTGTGTCCAAACGCCTTAACGTAGACTCATGAAACTTCGAATATATATTTCCTGGGTAAAGACAATATTTACCCAGGAAATATTCTAAATCTATGCATTAGGAGAGGAGTTATCGATCAAAATGTACGAAAATTTATACCGCACAGTGTATTTTTCGGTATATTTAAAAACAAAAACGTCATAAAAACAACAAAATTGGATGTACGACTCTGAAATTTTGCATACTTTGCTTTTTGGTGACACGCTTTCTTGTGCTCAATGTGCCACGCCCACTTTTACGCCCACCTCCCATATAACGTTTTACCTAAAATTCATATAATTTCTCTATTAATAAAGATTTTGGAATAACAAAGGGCTATATTGAAACACCTAAGTTGTACTCATTCACAAAAACAACTTTGACACGCCTACTATAACGCCCACTTTCACTTTTGAATTGTGTCCAGACGCATAAACGTAGTCATGAAACTTCGAATATATATTTATCCAGTCAAAAGAATATTTTTCCCTGGAAATCGCTTAAATCTATGAATTAGGAAAAGAGTTATAGATGAAAATGTACGAAAATTTACACCGCACAGTGTATATTTCAAATTTAAAACGTAATAAAACTGACAAAACTATATGTACGATTCTGAAATTTTGCAAACATGGTTTTTTGGTCAAAGTCTTCGTTATAACGGAAAATAGATGTGCCACGCACACTTTTTTCTTTAAATTTTTATACAAATATATTAGTCATATATATTAGCATTTATTCATCTTACACTGCGCCATTTATTGTACTGTAGCTAAATATAAGATAAAGATGATAAGATAGATGACTCTACTAGCAACTACTAGATGGCACGCTAACAACTTTTGCTTATGTTCTCCTGAAGTTATGCTCTATTAAAAATGGGAATTTAGGAAAATTTTGACCTAAGTAAAAAAAAATTATCTCTAAACATTATAAACAATTTATTTTCATGTACTAATGGCTAACAAATTTTAAAATTATACAAAACTTATTTCGCTTGAAAATCTTTTAAAAGCAAAATGTTTTAGAAGTTTAAAAATCAAAATCTTACTAATAAATTTCCCGTTTTAGAAAAATGCAGAGAATGTATATTTTAGATCACCCTGTGGCCCTTAAAATTTAACCACCCTCTACAAAGAAAGTGATACATATTTTTATATTATTATCTGTCCGTCTGTTGAAAGCACGAAAGAGGTCGCACCGAAAAAGCTAGGGGGCTCAAATTTTGCCAGAATCTTTCTTATAGACAAGGTTTGTTTGGTATTCAAATGGGCTGAATCGGAATATTAGGAAGAGAGTTGTAGCTCGTAAAGCAAGACTAGGTCGAAAAAACCGTGTCCTTCGCACATCGAATAAAATTGAATTGTGTCCAGACGCCTTAACGTAGACTCATGAAACTTCGAATATATATTTATCGAGTCAAAAGAATATTTTTCCCTGAAAATCGCTTAAATCTATGAATTAGGAAAAGAGTTATAGATAAAAATGTACGAAAACTTATACCGCACAGTGTATATTTCAAATTTAAAACGTAATAAAACTGACAAAACTATATGTACGATTCTGAAATTTTGAAAACATGGCTTTTTGGTCAAAGTCTTCGTTATAACGGAAAATAGATGTGCCACACACACTTTTTTCTTTAAATTTTTATAAAAATATATTAGTCATATATATTAGCATTTATTCATCTTACACTGCGCCATTTATTGTACTGTAGCTAAATATAAGATAAAGATGATAAGATAGATGACTCTACTAGCAACTACTAGATGGCACGCTAACAACTTATGCTTATGTTCTCCTGAAGTTATGCTCTATTAAAAATGGGAATTTAGGAAAATTTTGACCTAAGTCAAAAAAAATTATCTCTGAACATTATTTTCATGTACTAATGGCTAACAAATTTTAAAATTATACAAAACTTATTTCGTTTATAAATCTTTTAAAAGCAAAATGTTATAGAAGTTTAAAAATCAAAATCTTACTAATAAATTTCCCGTTTTAGAAAAATGCTGAGAATGTTTATTTTAAATCACCCTGTGGCCCTTAAAATTTAACCTTAAATTCACTTTCTTCCTCTTAAATTCATGTAAATTCTCTATGAATAAAGATTTTGGAATACTAAAGGACTATATTGAAATATCTAAGTTATGTTTATTAGCAGAAACTTTATTGACACGCGTATTTTAACGGCCACTTTCATTGACAGACTAAATTTACGAAAACATTTTACTAGCGTACCAAAGTTATAATGGGTGGTTTAATTTGAAGGGACTATGTTGATTTTGAATAAAATTATTATGAAATTATTATCATTTATTTTTATAATGATAGTATTTGTATGCTTCAATTATGTATGGAACAAAATATCGGCCAAATGGCCCCCCAACCTAGGCGGCACACCACGATCCGATAGTCCAAATTTTCAATGACACTGTTGATGCTCGATTGTTGGGCACGATGATGAGTCAAGGTTGCTTGCTCTTTTGCCACGTTATCGTGAAAAACAGCAATGTTTCCCATTCAACGAACTAAGATGGCATTCACAGATGTTTTCACATTTCATACAGACCTGCTTTGCAGACATTTAAATATTTTTTACAATTCTCACGATTGTGGACGAATTCGAACGATTATGTTGACCAAAAGAATCACGAAGTTCACAAAATGCATTTTGATTTGAACGCCCATTTTTACAAAAATCTGTAATATTTAAAAGCGTTGCTCGATTGCGTATCTTTCCACGGTTCAAATTGAGTTAGTCTGAGATTGAGAAATGTCAAATGAAATACAAGAAAAAAGTTGAAGTTTAGATGTGGTTCACCTTAAACATGGGCCCTTAAAATTTAACCACCCTCTACAAAGAAAGTGATACATATTTTATTATAAAGAGATTATTCTATAGCGATTAACAAAATAATAAATATTTTGCTTTAAATGTACACAAAATTGGTGGTGGGTATAAAAGATTCGGCACAGCCGAATATAGTGCTCTTACTTGTTTCCCTTTCAGCTATTTTTTCCGTATGTTGATTTTTCGAATGTCGAATACATAATTTTTTTTTAACTACAAAAGCATTTTTTAAGTTTATGTTCACATATCTTTGTAACCAATCGTACCATAGTATATTTAATACACAAAATTTCCAAAAATAAAAAAATTAAAAATTATTAAATATTCTTCCATAACATTGTAAGAAATTTAGTTGTTTAAAAAACAAATGTAAATAAGAACAATTAATAGCACTTTTTTCGGCTGTGCCGAATCTTTTATATTCAGCACCAATTTGATGTACTTTTATAGCACAAAACTTATTATTTTGTTATTAACAGTAATCGCTATGGAATAATATTTTTTATACTAAAATATGTATCACTGTCTTTGTATAACTTCAATACATGAAAGTAGGCGTAAAAATAGGCGTGCCAATATAGTTTCTGCTTATAAATACAACTTAGATATTTTAATATAGACCTTATTTCTTCCAAAAACTTTATCCATAGAGAAATTTTATGAATTTAAAATAAATCATTATATGGGTAGCCGTTAAAGTGGACGTGTCACCTTCATTTTCTGGCATAACAATGACATTGACTAGGAAGCTATATGTACGAAATGTCATCATCATACCTCTAATAGTAGAATATATGAAAAGTGGACGTTGAAGTAGGCGTAACAGAGTATTTTATATATATTTTTGTCTACAAAAACATATGAATTTAAAATATAGCTTTATATGGGAGGTAGGCGAAAAAGTGGGCTATTGAGACACCTTTATTTTCCGTTGCTAGAAATTTATTGACCAAAAAGCAGTGTTTGCAAAATTTCAGAATCGTATATCGTCAGTTTTATTACGATTTAAATTTCAAATACATATATCGAAAAACACACTGTGTGTTAAAAAGTTGTCATACATTTTGACATTTAAATCCTTTCGTAATGTATAGATTCGAACAATTTTCAGGGAAAGATATTTTTCTACTCAGGAAGTATAAGAAATTTTATCACTCTACGACAATGCGTTTAGACACAATCGCATTTTATTCGATGCAGCCAGGACATTGTTTAAGTGACCTACTCTTGCATTACGAGCTATATATCTCTTCCTAATATACCGATTTAGCCAATTTTCAATACCAAACAAACCTTATGTATTGGAAATATTCTGACTAAAACTGATCCCCCTAAGCTTATCGGTTCGAGCTCTATAGTGCTTTCAACAGACGGACAGACAGACATGGCAAGATCATTCTAAAATGAGACCAGGACTCAGAAAATATATAACTTTTGAAGTATAATATGGAATGAGAGAATGGTGGTGGGTATAAAAACAATACAAATTTCCTGTTGGGTTGTGGCGAAGCGCAACGGGTAAGCTAGTATTTAATATATTTAATGCAAAAGAATGCGTCACTCTAAAATAACTATGGAATGAAACATTCAATTCAACAGTTAAAATGTTTGGCATTTTTTTTTTGTTTGTGTTAATTTAAAAGGATTTGTAATAAAATACCAATAACTTGACAGGATCACATTAATTCGATAACTTTATTTTTTTCACTTTTTTTTTTAAATAAATTTACGTATATTGACTTTCTGCCTACATGTCGCTTGATATGACTTAACTGTGTGCACAGAAAAAAATATTGCTAAAATTTGTTTAATTAATTGAATTTTTAATTTGTTTTTGAATTCTAATTATAATTTTCATTATTTTAATTAATTTTTTTAACTGATATTAAATATTTTCAAAAATCAAAGAGATTTCTGTCAGTTGAAAAAAATTTTAAAAAATAAAATATATTATTTTAAATGACATTTACTTGAAAATTTAATTTTAAGAATAAATTTAATATAATTGTTACTCAAGGAGCGAAATAATGAAAAATTGTCGCCAATCTGCAAGAGAAAGTTCTGGTAAGTGCACATACATACGTACATATATAACAATATGTTCTGCTTTAAATATAATAAATGGTTTCGGTTTCGTTGTAGGTATGCCAAAATTCGTTACATAATTATTGTATTCTCTTATATTCCTCAGAATTCTCATTTTAATAGGCAGAGTGAAGAAATTCAACTATTCTTCACTCTGCCTGATCAAGCCTTTTTACCGGTTAATGTTCCTTTATATCTAGGTCGTTGATGCTAAAAATTATTTTTGGAAATCCGGATTTTGATATGGTATAGTATGTGTGTGGCACACTATTTCTTATCATTAATTTTATTATACATATAAGTAACGAAATATAATTAAAAATATAGATTCCTTTGTAATATAAATGTAGTATAAAGAATATTTTTTTTTTTTTGGTATTTTTTTATACAGGTTTAATAAATTATATTACTGAAATAATAAATGCTTTAATATTATAAAACCCAAATCTCAAATAAAGACATGATTAAATATATAAAAATCATTTTTGAAAATTATTGAAAATTTTAATTAATTTTTTAATACTGTTTTAATTGATATTTTTCTCCATATTTTTTCAATTAAAACTATTAATTTTCATTTAATTAATAGTATCATTTTGATGATTGGAGCAAAATTAAACAATTTTTTAATTAATAATATTAATTTCGTAATTAAAATCCATATTTATTTTTTTCTGTGTGGATCATAAATCCGATAAAAAAACCAAATCGTCGAAAACCGTATCCATAAGGAGTTTTATTTAATTCATAATTTGTAGTTAATTCTTTTAAATAAAATTTTCTCCAGTTAAATCTTTTAAATAAAAGTGTGTGGGTTATTATTATTATTTTTTTTTTACACTTTAATTATATATATTTTTTTTTATTATTAACTTTTAATACGAATTTAATTATTGCAAATGTTTTTTATATTTAACGCATTCCGTTTCTGTACTATAAATATAAGATAAAGTCTTGTTGTACAGAAAATAACCTATTAAATAAATAAATAAATACAGGTACATTTAAGAGATTCGAAACAGCATGCATGGTTTTACTCTAATTCAAAAACCAAACTTCGAAAACCTCTTTATAACAAGTGCATTTATACGATAAGAAAATTGTTATTTATTTGGGTTTTTTTAAATGGTCATTACGCACTGCTAACTTACGATTTTAAAATATACGATAATTCCTAATTTAAAAAAAAAATACAATTATTTCATATCTAATACCTATATTATATATAATAAGAACGGATAATGAAAATGGATGGAAAATCTAATAAAAAGTATAAAAACTACATACGAACACTACTTTACACTATTATGTAAACATAAACATCCTTTACGGCCCCTTTCACAAAGTGCGATTATAATTTAACATGAACTTTAACCGTAAGTTAGACAAAATTGCATTTCACAAAGTACACAAAATCTTCCGGTTAAAGGCTTTTATTAAAATAAACATAAACAAGTAAGAGCACTATATTCGGCTGTGCCGAATCTTTAATACCCACCACCAATTTGATGTACAGAATTTATTATTTTGTTATTAACAGTAATCGCTATGGAATAATATCTTTATACTAAAATATGTTTTACTTTCTTTGTGCTAGTAAAATGTTTTCGTATATTTAATCTTTCAATGAAAGTGGACGTTAAAGTAGGCATATCAATAAAGTTTCTGCTAATAAATACAACTTAGATATTTCTATATAATCCTTTATTCTTCCAAAATCTTTATTAATAGAGAAATTATATGAAGTTGAGATAGAGATAAAAATTTCCGTTGCAAACGGAATGACAAAATGAATATACCCCACCATTTTTTTGGTGGCGGGTATAATATGAATATTATAATAAAATAAAATATAAAAATGTATACTTACCAAGGAACTGTATGTAAACTATTGTAAGTAAAAAATTTATTTTAAATATACATTTGTCTTTCATCAAAAAATTTCTAATAATTTTTGTATAATCTTTTTTGATTATTTTCTTTCATTGCACGAATTTTCGTTAATAATAAAAACCAGTATTACCATACTTTTTCTATAATGTTAGTGTTAACTAACCGAAAGATGGTGAAACACAAAACACTAACCGTATGTTTAATAGTTCCGGTTAACGATATCGGCGGTTTGTTAATGTTCCTGTTAAATTAAAATAATCACAAATTGTGAAAAGGGCCGTTAGACTGTGAAATATTAAAATCAGAAATACATATAAGAAAGAATCGTTAAAATCACGTTTCAATGCTCGTATTACACAATTAAAAACAATCAAACAAACACACAAACTAACAAACAAACAAGTGAAAGACGATAGACGGAATGTGTACGTAACCAGAAAAACATTTAAACTTGTAAAAAAAGCATACCTTCAGTCTGGTCATTACTATTTGAATCTCCTTGCACTTCCAGACGTTTTACAACAGTCATGTAATTATCACCAGCACTGGATCCGGCTTTACATGTGGCATGTTTTATTTTGAATGATACAATTTTTTTCGAATCCAACAATTTGCAAAGGTTCTCAAGATTCTCTTCACATTCATTTTTACATGACATTATTTAAACTCAGTATTATTTTTAACTTTTGATTAATTAAAATGTAAACACAATTTTTTTTTTCAATTTATACAAACATAACATCAAAATATAAATTAGGACCGTTAGATTTATTTATTTAAACATTAACTAGATGCAAGAAATAAATTATGATTTTCAGCATTTATGTATGAATACCACAAAATTAATATAAATTTTATAATTTGTCACAATAAATATAAGAGTATGCATATATGTATGTACATATGTATTTTTATTCAAAAATTACATTTAGGTCCATTATTACAACATGCCGACAAAGTTCATGTTAATAAAAGGTAAATTTTGTTAACGTGATCAATAAACTGACCATTAAGTATTTTTCGTTATTACAACCTGCCTGTAAAATAAATTGTATTTATTTCAAAGTATGGCAGTACCAAAGCAAATGCTGAACAAATTTATTAGTTTTTTAAAAACCAAAGTGGCAACGACAAGCAAATAGTAAACAATTCCCTTATACGGTAGAAAATATGGTAACTTTTAATTTATAAACCTCACGTTAAAAGTTAAAGGTAGAGTGATCTTCCCTTTAACTTATCGGACACTTTTAGGTTAAAGTAAAGTTGTAATAACGAAAAACTAGTTATTTGTTCGATAACATCCTAACTTTAGTTATCGGTAAGTTATAATAATGGCCCTTAGTATGAAAAACTGTTATTTATTTTAGTTGCATTAGCATATTTATTACACAATTTATACATTTATTTTTAAATCCCTAATAATAATTGTTAGTTGCACTCTTTTTTATTTATTATTATTATTTTTTTTTTCTTGTAGGTTATAAGTTAAAAAGTATTTTCACACTGGCATACTGCTATATGTGCGGTATAACGTAAAACATTTTAATTGCTCATTTTACATGTAAACCGTCACTTTTACTCACGCTTTTTTTATTCACAAAAAGAAAAAGTGAAAATGCATCACGTGTCTAAACTTGTCAGCGTATTGCCAGCGAAACAATCGATATTTATTTTTCTGATTTAGACATTCATTTTTTCATAAAACTATACTTATAAAATAGTACATGAATTATATACAAAATGTTTAAATATCATATGCATATATGGAAGTACATTCACATTTAGAAAACAAATAAAATCTCTGAACACATTTGGCTGTTTGAAAAGCCAATAGACAACTAAATAAAAGGCGACTATTGCAGTGGCATGCAATCGCCACTGCAATAATGTACATTTATATGCATTAGGGTATTTTCATTTAATCGATTAATTGTTTATGTCAATCGATGAAATCAAGTCAAAAATTTCGCGTAAATATTTATTTAGATTTTGTTATAGTAATATTCGTACAAATCAAGTTTAAATGAAAACAAAAAAAAGGTGATGTAAATTTTAATATGTGGGAAAAGTTGCTTAAAAATACATTTTTTAAAGGTCGTCGCTTACCTTTGTGATTAAATAAAAAAAAAAAAAACATATATATGTATTATATATAGTAGTATATAAAGGCCATATTGTTATAATGAATATTTTCATCAAAAAGTTTCTAGTAAGCTTCTGAATTTATTTTTTATTTTAATTTTTTGTATGTAAAGTCAGGGCATATTTATTCATCAGGTAATCGTAATTCTACAACAAATACTACAATGCAAAAATACATGCACAGCATGTATTTTGTTGCTAGAATTTTTATTTTAGATGTATAAAATAAACAAAGAACAAGTAAGAGCGCTATATTCGGCCGTGCCGAATATTATATACCCTTCACAACGTGTAGTCATGCAATAACAGTAGTTTGTATCACATTTCATCCCATATGAAATACGTACATACATATAAAAAACATACATATCGAGTCATAACCGCCAAACGGTCTGTAGCGACATAATTTTCGTTTTTCGTTTTATTATTGAAATTAATTGTTTATGATCATCTGCATTATCTCACAAAATATAAAGGGCCGTATTCATAAAAAATATTTTAGGTTTATTGAAGGCTTATTTGACAAATTTCTCTACAACATTTGTCAAATAAGCCTTTAATAAACCTAAAATATTTTTTATAAATACGGCCCAAAAGCTGTAAATTTTACCGTTATGATTTTATATGAAAAACAATTTAGACTTAAGTGCAATTCTCTGTTTGTTTACCTTTTTTTTACCGCGAGTGTCACTTCAGTCTTTATTCGCTTTTATAAATTAATTGCTATTAGTAGCAAAATCGCAAAATTTTACGTTTTTCATCAAAGTATTTTTAATATGGATTTATGGCAACAACTGGTGAGTCTTTCAATTTTAATACATAAAACTTCTATTAATTTTAAACAATTTTCTGAAAATGAAAATCTTCTTTTTAGAGTATATTAAAAAATGGCATCGTTCCATATAAATAGCGATAGTGAATCTTCTGAAGAAAAACATTGTTCGCCAATACAATCCAGTTTGGAATTTTCAGAGACAGTAACCATAGAATCTGAGATTGTGGAGGAGACGTGTGTGGGTAAACGGGGCTATAAAAACAAAGAAAAATATCAAAAAGAATACAAAATAAGCAACAACGTGATACTAGTGTTCAACCTTATCTGTGTACAAATACAAATTGCAGAAATCGATAACTTCACCGAGTCAGATAGGTTAGCAATAAATTAACATTATTGGGGTATTGGCAACAAAATAAGACAAAAAGACTGCGAAGAAAAAAAGGCGAAGATCTAATAGTGACAAAAGAAAATTTACATACATATAATTATCTAATTAATTATAATGACAGTAATATTAAAGTGTATCAGGAGTTTTTGTTAAAGACCCTTCATATATCTCAAAAAATGTTAAGATTGGCCAGGAGTAATACAGGTACCTTAAAAACTTTTACTGCAAGCAAAAAAATATCTGCGCCTCATAACAAGTCAGACGAGTCCAAAGTTGCACTCTAAAAATCATTTATTGTTTTATCACAATAATAATGTGTTTCATCACATTATTGTCGCAATAAAAGTAATAAATTGTATCTTCCTCAAGAATTTCGCAACATAAAAGGATTATATAAACACTATATTGAGCATTTGAAAAATAATGATCAGGATTCGTCAGTATTATCCTTGCGAGTTTTTCGAAGCATTTTCAAAAATAGTTTTCACATTGGTTTTCACGTCCCTAAAAAATACAAATGCGTGATTTGTGAAAAATACAAAAATCTGGATAGTGAATCAACAAACAAGAACAACAACACAAGAATACCAAAATCATATAAGAGACAAAGAGAAATGTAAAGAATTATTTTTAAAGGATCAAAAACAAAGTCAATTTTATGTGCTAGCTTTGATCTCCAAAAGGTTTCAAACACACCCCATGGAAAGAGTGTAACATTGTATTATGCTCGAAAGTATGCATACTATAATGAAAGCGTTTATGAAAACGGCACTAGAAATGGTTATTGCTTTTTGTGGTGAGAAACGGTCGGAAAGAGAGGTTGCAATGATATTTGTACTGTAGTTTTTGAGTATTTAAAACTTGTGGGCGAAAGAGGAACACAATCTTTAATAAATCTATACTGTGACAGTTGTGCTGGTCAAAATCGAAACAAGTCTATGCTGGTCACTCTAAATAGCATATTTTCTTCCAATTTCAAATTCTATAAACAACATCAAAATCACGTATTTACTTCCTGGACATACTATGATGCCTGTAGATTCTATACACAGTACTATTGAGTCATTTACTCGCGATAAAACTATTTGGGCCCCTAGTGAATGGTTTACTATTATTTCGAACGCAAGGACTAATCCTGAAAATTATAAATGCATTTTAATGAATAATTCTGATTTTAAAGATTGGAAAACATTTTCCCAAGTTATGTTACCCACTTCAATAAAAATAAGCTTTCCCACATTACGTTCTGCCTTTTTTAGTAAAAATAGTTCTATAATAAAACTTAAGTATGGATATTTTGATGATTCCGAAATTAAAGAATATGATCTCAATTCAATTGCAAGAACAAGACGCAACGTTATATTACTAGAAGAAGGGCCCCAACGTTTATATAATGATTCTTTAAAAATTTCTTCAAAAAAATACAAAGATTTAAAACCACTTTGTGAAAAAAAAATAATTCCTGTCAAATTTCATAACGAATTTTTAAATTTGAAATGCGATGAAACTATTATTGATATGCTACCTGAGACTGATCAAGAAGACATTTAATATTTAATTCAAACTTTTTTCTATTAAAACTTTTTTTATACTTTCATTTTGAATTCTAAAGTAATTTTCTATTAACTTGAAAAAAAAATATATTATTAAACTACATTTAATTTGTTTATCAAAACCAGTGAATTTAAGATTAATTTATCGATAAGTTTAATTTTTCACACAAAAACAATTTGAAAAATATAAAACATTGAAACTGAAAGTTGTGTTTTAATAAATTCAAAAGGGCTTAAGCGCCACTACATTGGTAATGACTTATTCAGAGTGACAGCAAAAAAGACTTTAGCGCCATAAATACCCATTAAATTTGAGATACACAAAATTAGTTCTGTGCGTTACATTGCACAGGAGACGTAATGCAGACAAACTGAATTTCACCGTAATCCTTAATAATTATCCAAAGATATTTAAAAAACCCTTCTCCTGTAAAATTTTCTTTTTGGCGCTTAAGCCTTTTCGGCGGTTATGGCTCGATATATAAAAACGTCCCATTGTAAAATTATAAATTTACGTATTTATTTAAAAAAAAAAAAAAATAAAAATAAAATTTAAAAAAAATTTAAAAAAATAATTAAAATATATATAATAAATATAAAACAAAAAAAAAAAAAAATAAATAAATAAATAAAAAAAAAATAATAAAAATATAAATAATACATTAAATAAAAAATAAAAAAAAAATTAAAAAAAATATAAAAAAAATTTTTTTTGGCTCAGCTGGGATTCGATGCCACGTTTTCTCTAACCAGTATACCACGTTTGTATGTATGTATGTTGTTGTTGTAATGTTATTTTTGTAAAAAAAAAAAGTGAGGTGGTCGTGGGTTTTTGCTCATATCTCAGTTGTTTATGTACCGATGTTTCTGGTTTTCAATAGCGATCTACTCCCGAATATTTCTGATATTTTAATACCTCACCCGGGTCCAAGCGATGTCGGGGGGCTTCAAAAAGTTGATTTCAACATACACACGGACAGACTGACAGAGCTTAATCGACTCCCCTATTCATAAGCTTTCAGAAAATATATACTTTATGGGGTCGTAATGAAAATTGTAGAAATTTCACACGGAATGACAAAGCTATATATACCCTTTTTCACTGTGTGAAGGATATAATAAAAGGAAGGAAAACAAAACTAGTTACCGTCAAATCCCGATAATTCGTAATCGCACGAGACCGGCCATTTCTTACGAATTATAGGGGTTTTCGATTTAGCGGGGTTTCGATTTAACGGGGTTAAAATAAAATAAATACGAATTAAAGGGGATTTTCAATTTATTTAATAAAACGATAAAAAGAAACATAAAAAACAATTATTAAAAATAAAATACAAAATAAATAAAATTAATACACAAAATAAAATGGCAAATTCATTTACTTAGCGTAAAATACGTGTAATTTTAATAGCAAACAAAAAACAAATTAATAAAGATTAAACTGACAAATTAATTTTCTTAACTTATAATACAAAATGTACATATTTACATTATCTAAAATTAATTTAAAAAAAAATAAATGATTTGCATTTCAGACTTTTCTTACTGAGGTTGTCCAAGGTATTTTCTATTTTTATTAAGGAATTAAAAATTTCTTCGTCCACAGTATGATTGGAGACATAAAATTTTAATTTATTAATTGCCAATTTTGCATCTTCATTCGTCACTAGCTTATGCCCGCGACTTCGTCTGCGTAGTTATCGGGATAAAAGGTAGACTTAGTATTACCAACAAAAATAAAAATATTTACAACACAAATAACCCGTTTAGGATGTGTTATGATGAGTTTGCCAACGACTTCGAGTTTTTATCGCGATAGAAATTAGCCTATGTGTTAATCTAGGTTGTTATCTATCTATGTGCCGAATTTCATTTGGTTCCGTTCAGCCGTTTTTGCGTGATTGAGTAACAAATATCCAAACATCCAAACATACAAACATTCACATTTATTATATTAGTAAGATTAAGGGAACTTCGCCACATCGCCATCGTCATCACTTTCTATATTGTTAGCTTTTAGCATTCTTTCCATGATTCTGTTGTTTTTATTACGAATTATAAGTGGTAGTTAGCAAACAATTACGATTTATAAGAGGTAAAGAATATTTTATTTGAAACAAAAAATTACGAATTAGCGAGGGGCCAAAATGTATGGAAATTTTACGAATTAACGAGATTTTGTCAAGGGACCGACAGTTTATTACGAATTATCGGGAATTACGATTTATCTGGGTACGAATTATCGGGACTTGACTGTATTAATAATTTTAGTTTTAGGCAGATGAAAAAATAAATATTTTAAAGCAATATTTAATTATCTTAACTGTAATAGGACTTGGAAGACATGGATTCGCGGTTGTTTGGCCATTGGTAACTTTTTTTGAATGATGCATAAGAAAAATTTATATTTCTTTTAATCTATGTTTATCTTTGCTTTTTAGAGTTATCAAATGGCAAACCAAGGTATTGTTAGGCCAAAATTACAACAAAGTTAACAAGTGCAAATCATGGCATTTCTAATGTCATACAAATAAATATACAAAAAATAAAATTTAAGAAAATGGAAAATGTTTGAAGGAAATTTTAAAAAAATGTTTAAATAAATTCAAATAGATACATATACATAAGTATATATATATGTATAAATATAATTGTAAATATATTTTATCAACAGGAAAAACACTTAAGAGAAGGCATTATTTGATTTGGTATAAATACATACTATTTTTACAGCTATCAAATGCTAATGGTGTAAGATAAATTGAGTATGTGTGAACACTTATTTTAATTGCTCAATCAACACTAAATTGAAACAATTAAAAATATCTGTCTGAACAGGGCATTATTAAATTTGTTCAAAAATAAAGACAAATATAAAAAAAATTAGCAAAATAACTTATTTAAATTTTATGTCACATTTATTTACTATGAATTTACAAACAAAAACGTTAACAAATTTGACATCTGAAATTTAAAACAAGTGAAGAAAAAATAGTCAGCTGTTCAAATAAGAGTACGTGATGAATAAATTTGCCTTGATGTAAAGTATGATTTTGGAAAATGAGTGGGGTTGAAGAAATAATTAATTTTTAGTTTTTGAGGTTTGACAGCTTAAGTTCAAAATAAATAAAAAAAAGTAAGAGCGCTATATTCGGCCGTGCCCAATTTATAAATACCCTTCGCCGTCATGTACAAAGGAATAAATACCGTATCGTAGCTAAGCCTAAGCTTGGATTATTTTCTTTTCATAGCTAATTATATTTTAATATTCAAGTTCTTTTATTTGATCCCCATATTGGCTTTCTCGGTTATATAGAAACTGAAAAATATCGTCTTCCGTTTGTAAATTTTAGGAAAATCACCGAAGCAATTTTACTTTGGTGCTTATATCTCAGTTGGTTTCAAACCGATTTCTTAGTTTTTCTTAGAAATAATTTCTAAGATTACGGCTTATAATTCGGTATCTTAAGGTCTTCAAAAATTTTTTAGGAGCTTGAAAATTTTTGATATATTTAAAACAATATATATTTTTTTAAAATAATTTTTGCCTATAAATTGGCCAATTAGTGACTAATTTGTCCAAAATGTCTCATGAATATCGCCAGAGGCATACCAAAGATACAAATAGTAACAACGGTGTCTATAAATTGTCCTAGGACTGGAAAATTTTAATTTTTGTGGTAAAAATAAGCGAAAAAAACCGAGGCAGTCGTGTTTATTTGCTCTTTTCGTAGAAGGTTATGGAGCGATTATGATGATTTCTAATACCGATCTGCTCACGAATACTTTTGATATTTTGATACCTTACACGAGTCTTAGCAATATAGATGGTTTCATACACACGGATAATGAACATAAGCGCGGACATATACCCTTTTACACTATCGTGTGGTTAAAATAACGCTATTTTGTAGTGGCGGCCATTATGGATTTTTAGTTTAATTGTGTCTTATATTTTGCCAGTCAAGCCCTTTTATTTGATATCCATATCGCTCCTTTCTGTTGGCCAGAAGCTGAAAACATTTAATTTTCGATTGTAAATTTTGAGGAAAACACCTAAGTAGTGCTTATATCTTGATTTGTCAGTTTTTTCAGACAACGGTTTGTAACTTTAGTTGTCTATAAATAGAACATACGTGTCTATAAATTATCCTAGTGCTTAAAAATTTTAATTTTTATGGTAAAAATATGAGCAAAATAGGGACAGTCGTGATTATTTGATCATATCTTAGATATTATGGAGCGGTTGGGCTGAGTTTCAATAGCGATTCATTACCGGATATTTGCAAAACATTTATACCACATACATTTCCTTGCAATATGTGCCACCAACACATACTTTATACTTTATGGGATCGGAAATGGACATTGTAGAAGTCACAAACGGAATGTCATATATACCGTTGGGACCACAGGTGAAATTGTACGAAGTTTGAAGCATGAAGCGGTAGTTAGAGATAGTTGAAAAATAATTAAAAGTTTGTGTAGGCGTTTCTCTTCCTAAATTGTATTCAAATTTAGTTGCTGGGGTAGGTGTATGCAAAGTTTCATAATAATCAGGCAAGTATATATATTTTTTTTTTGCGAAAATGCAAAAAAGTTTTCTCACCAGAACAAAGTTTTGTATATGTTTTTCTTTATATAAGAAAATAATTATATGTATAACTAATATTCATCCTAATGTTCCAAAACCCTTTTAATGGAGATAAGGAAAGTACCAAATCGAAAAATTTTCTTCAGAAAATGTTGTTACAATAATAAAAAATTAAATAAAGAAATAAAAAGCTATTCGAAAATTCGCATAGTAAAATTGCGTTCGGTGAGGTATATTTTTGAAACGATATCACCTAAAAAAGTGATGATATGCCGAATTTTTCGTAAAAATAGTTACATACCAAATGTCTATACGTACAATACAATAACTTATTTCAAGTTGATGTCGATCCACATTCTTTAATAAATACAAAATAGACAAAATAATAGCTTTATATGGGTGGTGAGAGTTAAAGTAGTCAAGTAAATATCTACTAATAAAGTCAACTTAAATATTGAAATATAGAGTTATATATTCATATGAAATCTTTATCAACGTAGAAATTGTATAAGTTTAAGATAAATAAAGGTGTTTGCTTTTGAGGTTATATTGGTCGGACAACCACACTGATATAATTTAAGCTCCGCATATTTTTGGCGGTTTTATGAGGTTTTGCATTTAATAAATAGTGGAGTATGTAATATATGGAAATTGGGAGTTAAAGTGGGTGTACCAAAAAATTTCTGTTAATGATGAGACAACACCAGACGGGCTTATATATTTATTAAAATATACAATTTTTAGATTCGATAGATGAGTTGGTGGAGGAGAAGGTGTTACCATTTATGTTAAAAACCATATAACGTTTAAATTTTCTTTCTTTGTTCTAAAAATGGTAAAAATGACAAAGTTAAAGTCTCGTCTTCTGAAATACTGGTTGGCACAAGCAGATCAATTGTTAACAACAATTTGATTATTAAAATTAAGTCTTTAAGAATACTGTACAACGATGTTATAATATTTGCAGACTTTAATTCTAATACCCTTTGTGAATATTCTTTCAGAGGTTGTATGTTATCACTTGGTCTCACACTGACTAGTACAACATTTCCTAATCACTTTAAAATAAAGCTTATGTTTTTTCAAACATAACTTGGCCATCGCACCATATGATTTTCAACTTGGATATAAAAATCAATCCTATCATTTTAGTGATCTTAGTAACATACACTACAATATTTTAAATGAAAATTGGAATTGTATCTACGATATGATTTCTGTTGTTGATCAACTCTCGTTTATTGAGCATAACTTGTTAAATTTATTAATGCAGTACCTATTAATATAAAAACTTATATAGTAACCAAAAAACACGGTTTAATTCAGTTATAAAATAGTCAATAAATTGTAGAGACTTAGCGCACTCACAGTGGTAGCGGTTTACAACAATTGAATTAATGGGCAGAAGAGATACTAATATAAACATATAAGGAAGGTTAAGTCCAAATATTACAGTGCTTTAATCGAAACACACTGAAATACTATTAGGGATATTGGAGCCGATAAAGAGGATACTGGTATAAGCTGCTGAGAAACTCACTAAACATTTTGCCAATACTCCACTGGAAGCATGTAATGATGTAGTAACGACAATAATTCAGCCTGTGGTAACATTAATACTGTCGAGCGGAACTACTATTCTCAAATTTCGTTTATGATTTACTACAACAATTGTCTTAATGTAATGTTCATACATATTCAATATTAATGATCTTAATCATCGACTATGTTTGAATCCTAATAAACCAAATGTTTGGTTTTACAATGCATAAAAAACCATAACTCCTATCACAGCTACTGTGACCGTAATTTTAAAACCAAAATACTGAACAAGAAAATATTTAACAAAAAAAAAAAACAAAAAACAAAAATGCATGTAAGTAAATTCATGGATTTTTTATATTTTTGGTTTTCTTTTCTTAAAAACAAAATAAAATGCAATATGAACAAGTCAGAGTGTTATATTCGGCCGTGCCAAATCTGATAATACTCTCCACCATCATGTACATAGCCCTTTCATCTGATACACATATTGATGGGATTAAAAAATTTGTTCCGCCATTTTGTTTCAGACGCCATCTTGGATTCTTATTTTTTAATAATTTACTGCATTCTACTGGTCAAGCCCTTTCATTTGATACCAATATTGAGGGATTTCATGAAGTTACATTTTAAAATACCAGATTGTTCGACATTTCGTAGTGGCGGCCAACATATATTTTATTTTTATACCCTTCACCTGTGGTGCACAAGGGTATATATACATAGCTTTCTACAATTTTCATTTCCGACCCCATAAAGTATATATTTTCTGAAAGCTTATGAATATATATTGCGCAAGTCAAGTCCTTTCAGATAATACCAATATTGACTCTCTCGGTTGTCTAGAAGATGAAAAAAATTGATTTTAGTTTGTAAATTTTTGGAATATATGGGGCGATTTTGCTGAATTTCAATAGCGATTTATTCCCGGATATTTCCAAAAGATCGATACCATACACAGATTTGAGGAACATATGGTTGCTTCTAAAATTGGATTCCAACCAACATATGGACGGACGGTCAGGGCTTAATCGACTCCTCTATTCTCTAAGCTTTCAGAAAATGAAAATTGTATAAATTACAAACGGAATGACAAAGCTATATATGTATACCCTTGTGCACAACAGGGAAGGGTATAATAATACGTATAATGTGAGCGTAAACTGAGTAACAAAAAATCGATATAATGGTTGTCTAAATTTGAAGTATCAATGGTTAATTAAAATCTCCCTGTAGATGATCTGAAGCTTTTTGTGGCGGAAAGTTTATGACTTACACTTAGTTATAGAATATGTGGTTTCAAAAGAATCATGTCACACCTAAAAAAACAATGGATCTTTTGAAAGAAAACTTCGAAAATCGCAATATCGTGCGATTTAATACCTTTAGACCATTTTTTTGGGTTTTTTTAAGTTCAAGAGCGTATAACCACATTATCGGACATATGTCAATCACTGACAACAGCTTATTTACATATATTGTTTGAAGAATCGTTAACTAATCGGCAAAGTTATGTTCAAATTTTTTTTTATTAAAAAAGATATTTTTTATAAAGATATATCGCTAAAAAGATAAAGTTACTATCGCTCCTAATTAAGTAATTTTTAAACACTCTAAAGACACTAAAATGTAAATCATAGTCTCGAAAATTATTGCTAAAATTATAACTTTTTCCGGGTTTTTTCTAAAATTTGTTTTATATTTTTATACCCTTCACCTGTGGTGTACAAGGGTATATATAGCTTTGTCATTCCGTTTGTAATTTCTACAATTTTCATTTCCGACCCCATAAAGTATATATTTTCTGAAAGCTTATGAATAGAGGAGTCGATTAAGCCCTGACCGTCTGTCCGTCTATCCGTCTGTCCGTCTATCCGTCTGTCCGTCTGTCCGTCTGCCCGTCTGTCCGTGTGTTGGTTGAAATCAACTTTTAGAAGCAACTATATGTTCCTCAGATCTGTATATGGTATCAATCTCTTGGAAATATCCAGGAATGAATCGCTATTGAAATTCAGCACAATCGCCCCATAACTTTCTGAGATATGAGCAAAAAACCACGACCACCTCGTTTTTTTTCACAATTACAACAACAACATACATACATAGATACATGTAAAAAACATACCAAACAAAAAAAATTACAAAAAAAAAAATATTAAAAATAAGAAAAAAATAATAAAAAAACTACAAAAAAAAAATTTTAAAAATATTAAAAAAAAAATTTAAAAAAATTTTTTAAAATTTTTTCTAAAAAAATTTTTTGAAAAAATTTAAAAAAAATTTAAAAAAAATAATAAAATATAAATAATATATTAAATAAAATAAAATAAAATTTTTTTGGCTCAGCTGGGATTCGATGCCACATTTATTCTAACATGTACGTATGCACGTATTTTATATGGGATGAATGGTGATACAAACAATTGTTATTGCATGACTACACGTTGTGAAGGGTATATAAGATTCGGCACGGCCGAATATAGCACTGTTACTTGTTTTATTTTCGGAAAGGACGTAATTAGCAGAATATGATAGACTTTGCAACATTTATAATCCATAATGGCATTCTTTACAAAATGAGGGTATGATCTTGTGATTAATTATTTTAATTTAAGCAACTAATTTAAATCTAAGATGGCGCCCTAAGCAAAATGCCAAATAATTTTTTGTTTCAATTCCATCAATATGGATATCAAATAAAAGACATTGACCAGTAGAAAACAGCTAACTTTGTTCAAGCTATTTAAAATCAAAGATGACTTTAAAATAGCGTAAATTTTAAAATTAATTTTTAATCTAGACTACTACCATAGACAGACGACAGCGTTAATTTGCATTAAAAGTCTTAATTCAAATTAACTACTGCATTATCCCCATCACAATGTGTATTAGATTTCACGTAAATGCACTAAATCATATTGAATTTAAATTGCATTTAGCAATTTCAATATAGCAACACGGTCAGCAATCAATCACAAAATTAAACAAGTAACAGTGCTATATTCGGCCGTGCCGAATCTTCTATACCCTTCACAACGTGTAGTCATGCAATAACAATTGTTTGTATCACCATTCATCTCTTATAAAATACGTACATACCTGTAAAAAACATACCAAAAAAAAATTACAAAAAAAAAAAATATATTAAAATTAAAAAAAAAAAAAATAATAAAAAAATTACAAAAAAAAATTTAAAAAAAAAATTTTAAAAAATTTTTTAAAAATTTTTTAAAAAAATTAAAAAAAATAATAAAATATAAATAATATATTAAATAAAATAAAATTTTTTTGGCTCAGCTGGAATTCGATGTCACGTTTACTTTAACCAATATGGATGTAGGTTTTTGTTGTAATTGTGAAAAAAACGAGGTGGTCGTGGTTTTTTGCTCATATCTCAGAAAGTTATGGGGTGATTGTGCTGGATTTCAATAACGATTCATTCCTGGATATTTCCAAGAGATTGATACCATACAGAGATCTGAGGAACATATAGTTGTTTCGAAAAGTTGATTTCAACCAACACACGGACAGACGGACAGACGGTCAGGACTTAATCGACTCCTCCATTCATAAGCTTTCAGAAAATATATACTTTATGGGGTCGGAAATGAAAATTTTAGAAATTAGAAACGGAATGACAAAGCTATATATACCCTTGTGCACCACAGGTTAAGGGTGTAAAAAAATCAAAAATATAAAATAAAAATATATTCGATATGTTGAAATTTTTTACATATTTTTTGGAATGCCTTTCTGTTTAGGCGAAAGTTTTCCTTAACACTGGTATCGTAAGCACGTCACTCTCCCAAGAAGTGCTGTTACGGTCCTTTAAAAAAATACCACATACCTATGTACATACATACATACATATGTATGTATGAATTATGTATAACCTCCATGAAAAGATACCATTAAACCTACGAATTTCCACAATTCCCTTTCTCTTATTTCAGAGTGTCCTTCTGCCATGCCAACTTGTAGCATCATGTTCAAATTTGTGATTGCTAGTGCATTTACAATTTTTACTAAATGCAATAACTGTCGTCTGTCACAGCAAAATTTTAATTTGCATTAGTGAGATTTTAATGCAAATTAACGCTGTCGTCTGTCTATGGTATAAGCTTCGATGTGGTCACTATACCAATGTTTATGATGGTGAAGACTATTATCAGATTCGGCACAGCATAAAATAATAAAAATATAAATAATATATTAAATAAAAAATAAAAAAAAAATAAAAAAAAATTAAAAAAAAGAAATAAAAAAATAAAAAAAAATGTTTTGGCTCAGCTGGGATTCGATGCCACGTTTTCTCTAACCAGTATACACGTTTGTATGCATGTATGTTGTTGTTGTAATGTTGTTTTTGTGAAAAAAAAATCGAGGTAGTCGTGGGTTTTTGCTCATATCTCAGTTGTTTATGAACCGATGTTTCTGATTTTCAATACCGATCTACTCCCTACTCTAATATTTCTGATATTTTAATACCTCACCCGGGTTCAAGCAGTGTCGGGGGGCTTTAAAAAGTTGATTTCAACATACACACGGACAGACGGTCAGACGGACAGACTGACAGAGCTTAATCGACTCCCCTCTTCATAAGCTTTCAGAAAATATATACTTTATGGGGTCGGAAATGAAAATTGTAGAAATTTCACACGGAATGGCAAAGCTATATATACCCTTGTGCACCACAGGTGAAGGGTATAATAAAAGAATAAATGAATTTGAACCAAAATAAAAATGATTTACAATTAAATTTGTTAACCTTTTTTATTTACCTGATTATTAAAAAGTTTCACATACCTTTACTTTAGTATTAAATTTTATTTTTATGCATTTTATGTATCAACCCTACAAGAACAGTGACGGTCATTTGACCGGTTATACGACTGGTATTAGAGACTGATATATCGGTTATTGCGTAGAACAAAGTTTCTATTAGTTTCTTAAGGGCAATGTGAAAAAAATTACTGAACCTTTTGTGTACATGTGATTTTGCGTCTTTCTCTTACTTATTAGTTCTGTCAACTGCAAAACATATTTCTGGACTACTTACAATATTCTATAACAATATTTGGTTGTCGAAAACAAGTAATAGTTATTTTTGTTTTATTGCATCATATATTTTGTCACGATAATCAGGCATTTGTTTGACTTGTATCATTTAATGTTTACTTTTCGTAAAAATTTCAAAATGGTTATCATTTAAAAATAGTATGATTTAAAAAAAAGAATTTAACAGAAATGACATTATATTCAAAAGCATTAAGAATTACAAATTATTATTAAATAATTGGTGATACAACAGTATGATTACAAAGCAATCAAGCTATAATTTTTTTTCAATAATAATTTGATTTCAACTGTTATTCTTCTTGCTGAATAAACTTTTATTATTTTAAAAGTTTGAGATGTCAAAAAAATTAAAAAAAATTTTGAAAAATTAAAGAAAATTTACAAATAAACGAGAAAATGTAAAAAATATTAGTATAAAAATTGCAATTAAATTGGTAAGTACAATCAATATGTGTATGTTACAGCAAAAAAGAATAATTTGCCGTAAAAAAGCAAAGATTGTCGATTTCAATTGTAGTCATATATGAGGAGACGCAGAACAAAAGGTGCTTTTTCGCATTTCGCGAAAAATTGGTTTTTTGGTATTTTTATAATATTTAGGTTGAAATCTTGTAGAAGCAATAAAGTTTGCATTATTATTATTTTTTTTACAAAGTAAATGGGTTCTAAAAAATGTATGCTTAACAAAAGGTGCTTTTTTGATTATTTTTTATCAAAAGGTTCTTTTCCCATAATCTTTGTGTAGTTTCACTTTTTACTTTAATGATCAAACCAAACTACAGTTAAAGTAAAATTAATCAGATGTTAAAGTCTTTGTGGAAGGTCTTTTAATAAAACAGTTTGGTAAAGACTGGAGTGAAAATCAGTCAATGTTTTGGTACAAGGACATTTTGTATAACCAGGATAAAGGTATGGAGGATTCAATAGACGAAAATGTTGGATGTTCTTGCCTAGAAGAAGATGTTGGAACAAGAGTTTAACTATTTAACAAATTTCATATGTATTTAATTTAAAGCTAAGAAAGAAATGTTTAGGTTGCAAGTTTATTTAATAAAACGATAAAAAAATTATACTTAGCTTAACATTTTTTTAAATATTAGATCAGGTTTAACCACATTCAGTCAAAATTTTATTGTCATATATGTGTATTTGCATTACAAAATGTACTTTTTCCTTCTATTAACAAAACGTGCTTTTTTACTTTTTTTTAAAGAAAGGTGTTTTTATTTTATTCCTTAACAAAAGGTGCTTTTTTGCTTTCTTTTTTGCAAAATGTACTTTTTCCGAAATAAAAATGGAATTAAATATATCAAACATCTTTAACATTTAATCGGGTGACTTACGACGGTTAGATGCATCTGTAGATAAGTAAAAATCTTGTAAGCATTTGCATGTTCTTGCAGTTTTTAAAGGGGCGAAAAAAATAAATCTCGATTTCCCAAAAATTTGAAATGAGCGAAAAATCACCTTTTGTTCTGCGGCTCCTCATATATGATTATTGAATGATATTTTAATTAAACATAATAATGATAACTGGTTTAACGATAATCATACAATTCAATCATAATATGCTGCTCTTCGATTATGGTTACCACAACCATATTTTTTCTTTGCGTTAACAGCTGTTTCTAATCAAATATAATATAAATAGTAGTCACACTTATCAGTCAAAGCTGACCAGGTACATATACATATATTATATTATATTACTCGTACAGTAAAACAAAATTTATTATCTTTTATATTATTTATTATTATATATTTTATTACATTAACTTTATTATTACCATTAATACGTAATTTCACTGAATTAAATTGACTGCAACTAACACATACAAAATGTTTGTACTAACACTTTTGTAGCAATTTTATGTATAACTAGCCAAGCCCGGCGCGAGTTGCTACGCCCCTTAATGAATAAAAATGCATTCTAAATTTTAATTGAATATCAAGTGCAAGAAGCTGAAAATTTTTTTATGGGCGCGGCTCTGCCCACTTTTCTAACCACGAAATTGTATAATCATGAGAGTTCAATATGTGTGCAAAGTTTTAGAAAAATTGGTCAAGTGCAAAAGCTAAAAATAATAACTTATTTTTTATGGGCGTAGCCCCGCCCAATTTTTATAAGGAAGTGCCATACTCACATAAAATTAATATTAGTTTTTAACTGCCTCTTGCTACGTAAAAATACAACATTGCGATAAAAAGAAATTAAAAATATCACTCCTTTTGTAGAGGGTGGTTAAATTTCAAGGGCCGATATTGATTTCGAATAAAACACAGATTATTTAGGAAATTATTGTAATTTATTTTAGTATGGTTCAATTATGTATGGAACGAAATATCGGCCAAATGGCCGCCGCGACTTCGGCGGCACATCTCTATCCGATGGTCCAAATGTTCAATGACAATGTTTATATTTAATTGTTGGGCACGATGATGAGTCGATGTTAACTGCTCTTTTGCCACACTATCGCGAAAACCAGCAATGTTTTCCGTTCAACGAACTAAGAAGGCATTCACTCAGATGTTTTCACATTTCATACAGACTTGTTTTGCTGAAATTTAAATTTGTTGAATGATTATTTTGACTAAAAGTATCACGAAATGTATTTTGATTTGAACGTCTATTTTCAAAATAAGCCTGAATAAGCGCGTTGCTCGATTGTGTATCTTTCCATGGTTCAAATTGAGTTAGTCTGAAATTTAGAAATGTCAAATGAAATGCAGAAAAAAGTTAGATGTTTAGGTTTGGTTCACATTCAACATCGGCCCTTAAAATTTAACCACCCTTTAGAAATACTTTAGGTTCCATTTTGAGACTAGAAAAAATCAATTAATACATAATTTAGTATAACGAAATTATTCTAAAATGATTACATTTGTTACAAAATATTAATTTTTTTAAGGATAAAATTATTAAATAAAATAGGTTGTGGGTATATCTAAAATTCGGCATAGCGATATATAGAGTTTATTCCGGGACCATTTTGCATGGTGTCATATAATACAGCGTCATTAAAATGTTATATAAAAGGATTCGATTTGACAACGTTTATAAAATTTTAATTAAAAAAATAGTTTTACTTGTAAAAGGTGAATTTTTAAAAAGGCTATAAATTTTTAAATTTAAATATAATTTAAATAAATAGTGAAATAATAATCTAATTGAACAAAGTCACATTAACAACGTTACCAGTTAAAAGACTTATTTCTTTATTGTTAGTTCGTCAAATGTCTCACTTACCACATTGCATATGTATATCGCATGCTATTTGATTGAAACAATACGTCTGCTTCTAAAACTGACAATTGAAAAAGTTACTAAGCATTCTATGTAACGTTTTAATTATTATTTGTAAAAACATCTAGATAAATGGTTTCACCGGCCTATAAAGCGTACCAAAAAGTAAGTTTTTTTGTATATGGGTAAGCTAAATGTTTATAGCCTTGTTATTCCGTTTGTAATTTCTACAACAGGGGAGTCAATTGAGCAATACCCGTCTGTCCGTATGTTGGTTGAAATCAACTTTTAGAAGCCCCTACATGTTGCACAAACCTGTATGTAATATCAATCTTTTGAAAATATTAGCGAATGTCTTAAAATTCACCGAAGTAGCCTTAAAACTTTTATAGATATAAACAAATAAATACGACTAACTATTTTTCCCCATATTTTTACCACAAAAAACTTTTTCTGTCCTAGGATTTTTATCGAGACGTTTGTTACTCGTACTATGTTTAAATATGATATGCTTTCAAAGCTATTCGTAACAAGTTTTGGACATATTGGTCACTAATCGGTAAAATTATAAAGTATTTGGCAAATTATAGGTTTTCCAATATTTTCAAGCTCGTAAATAATTTTTGGACACAATGGTAACGCCAAATTGTGAGTCGTAATCTCAAAAATTATTTCTGAGGAAATCATACAAATCGGTTTGAAACTGAAATTATAAGCACAAAAGTACAACTGCTTCAGCGTTTTCCTAAAAAAATGAAAAAAAAACAGCGAATTTGCAATTACTATGTACTTACATATATACATATGTATTCAAACTATTAAAAAGTGTACAATCCAAAATGGCGTCTAAAACAAAATTGCGATTTTCTTATCCCATCAATATATGTAGGTATCAAATGAAAGGGCTCGATTAGTACAATACAGTTAACTATGTAAAAATTCAGTATCAAAGATGGCATCGGAAATAATAAAGAAAATGGCGTATAACATGAAATCTGAAATGTAGTCTTAAACCTACTTATGTGTGTATATGATGGTGAAGGGTATTTTCAGATTCGGCACGGCCGTATTAGGACACTCACTTATTTATTATTGCTATAACATCATTTAAAAAATTTAGTTAACTTTAACAAATTTTGTTTTGTTTTTAAAGTGAGACAGAAGAAGTATTAACCTGGATAATAAAGTTAAAATTACAGAATTTTTGTATGTTTGTAAACGGTAAAGCAAGTTAAAAAGGGAATTAAAATTAACTAGCATCAGTAAACTTTCGTTGTCCAAATAGAATTTACATGTTTTTAATTCTGTGTCATTTATTATTGCACAATTTGTTGTTTGTTTTTTTATTGCGTTATGTGTTTTGTTGTTATTGTGAAGTTATGCTTCACTGTTATTTTTTTAGTACATACATATATGTATACCTACATACATACATGTATTGTTTTAGATTATTTACCTTATTGGTAACTTTGTATTTACAGTTATTTCGATTTATTATAAAAGAGACACATACATACATTTATTATTTGTTTTAATTTATCGTAGAACCATGTACATACATAAGTATATTTTTCGAATAACTTTTCTTTATTTGTTCTTTAATTATATTTAGCATTTAAATTAAAATATTAATTAAAAAATATCAAAAACGGACACAACATAAAACACCGTTTAAACTCCACGAAAGACAAAGATTAACTTATTAAGCTTACATCCAGCGTTGTCAATTCTACGCATTCAACACTGTTATTAGTGCTTTTTAAAACTTATAGTAGCGGAAATTTTCCGATTCAGTGCTCTGTTTTTTTTTAATTTTTAGTGACAACAAACACAAAATTTCAAATATTTGATTGAAGAAAAATTTTAAGAACTGTAAATTTCTTAAGATACAAATCTACAAAAATATTATTTATTGTAAAAAAAATGTAGTTAAAAGTGTAAAAAAATATTAAAACTTAAAATTAGAAAAATGATATGAATTAGTAGTGGAAAGTTTATGTTATGACAGGTTGTCAGCTTATTATTGTTTTGAACAAAAAATTAGTTTTTTTTTATGATTTATGTTACTATTCATTTTAATTTATTATGTATTCCGATATTCGTTTCTTTGTATTGTTTATGGTTTATAAGAAAAAAGGACTAATTTCTTATTTTTCTTCTTTTTTTTAGCAATATTCATATTAATAGTACCATAATTTTAAATTTAACGGTTGCTGTGGCCATATGATGGATGTTTAGATGTTTGGATTTTTTTGTGTAATAGGCCGATTATTGAAAGCAATAGTTTTCAGTTGTAAAATAAAGTATTCCAACTAACTAAAAGGTTTTTTTTAATAGTGATTATATTAGCAACTGCACAGTTTAAATTGCCAACTTGTTTAAACATTTATTATTTTAAATAAATATACATATGTTTATGAAAACTTATTAAATACCTTATGCTCCTAATACGAGCAATAGAAACTTATTTTGTTTTTATATGGAAATTTATGTTATGAGACAATATAATAAAAATTAAAAATTTAAAACCAAGAGCTATTTATTTCGCGTTTTTTCTCGCTTTTAGTGCTTTTTGAAATTTTAAATAACAGCAAAATTATATTTTAGATCTTGCTTAAATATTGTCCACGCGAGTAACTAAAATTGTTGCAATTCCTAAGTTTTTTTTTGTGAAAAAGAGACAAGGGAGCACCGAAAATTACTTCACTGCATGTACTTAAGGACGCCTCGCACCTAACAAAACTAATAAATAAACAGTGAGACTTTTATAAATTTTAGAAGAATTAAAGCCTTGTCATTTATTTGAAAGTATATTATTGAAAGTTACTTACAAAAAAAAATAATTTTTTTGTTTAATTTTTTTATTATTTATTATTATTGTTATTTATTAATCTTGTATTAGATATGCAATTTATTATAGATCTAATAAATAATAATATTTATTAATTATTTATTTCAGCATTTTATTCACTTTTTTAAAATTTTTACTTGTAATAAATATCATATTTTACTTGCTTGCCGGTGTGACGTCACGCATGAGAGAGCTGATTTACAACAAACATGACAATGCGCATGTTTGTTTTATCAATTTTGATGTGTAATCATGTTTCTACCAATACACAGTGGTTACTTTTCAAAAAAAGGTAATAAATATGTAACTTCTAAACTATTTATGCGAACTACATGAAACAAACTGGAACTCGTAGCAAAGAAGCAAATGTTCTCAATTGTTATATTTTAGGCACTGGGTAACACCACACTTTGGGGTTTAAAACCCTTTCGAGGCTTGAAACTTTTGCAAAAGTGAACTGATTTGAAAGATTTTTTGCTTGTGGTAATATTTAATCAAAGACAATGTAAAAACATACATATATGTATACATACATACTTAATTGACTTATTTATAGCGATAAAATATTTAAAGCTGCTTTGAATTATTGTATTTAGCTTTTACTATGAATTAATTTGTTTTTAATATTTAGTGAGTTTCTCTAGACATTTAAAACATATTATTAAGGAAAAATATAACTTTGAAAAGAACAGTTTTTGTGACAGAGGTAATGATATAATAATTATAAAATTTTATTTTTTTGATCATATTTTCTAACAACTTATTTGACTATTAAAACTCTGCAAAATGTTTACATATCGCTTATTAGTCCAACAAAATATTTAAATTTAAATTAAAAATAACAAAAAAATTGTTTTTTATTCATTTATTTATCTTTTGTCCTAAAATTGGCTGTTGGTGGTGTAAAATTAAAAAAAAAAAAAGTAAGAGCGCTATATTCGGCCGTGCCGAATCTTATATACCCTTCACAACGTGTAGTCATGCAATAACAATTGTTTGTATCACCATTCATCTCATATCAAATACGTACATATGTATTTATATACTGGTTAGAATAAATGTGGCATCGAATCCCAGCTGAGCCAAAAAAATTTTATTTTATTTAATATATTATTTATATTTTGTTATTATTTTTTTTATATTTTTTTTTAAATTTTTTTAAAAAATTTTTTTTAAAAAATTTTTAAAAAATTTTTAAAAATTTTTTTTAAATTATATATATATAGGTTTGTCATTCCGTGTGAAATTTCTACAAATTTTCATTTCCGACCCCATAAAGTATATATTTTCTGAAAGCTTATGAATAGGGGAATCGATTAAGCTCTGTCAGTCTGTCTGTCTGTCAATCTGTCCGTGTGTATGTTGAAATCAACTTTCTGAAGCTCCCCGAAATCGCTTGGACCCGGGTGAGGTATTTAAATATCAGAAATATTCGGGAGTGGATCGTTATTGAAAATCAGAAACATAAACAACTGAGATATGAGCAAAAACCCACGACCACCTCGAATTTTCTTTCACAAAAACAACATTACAACAACAACATACATACATACAAACTTGTATATTGGTTGAAGTAAACGTGGGATCGAATCCCAGCTGAGCCAAAAAAAAATTTTTTGTTTTATTATACCCTTCACCTGTGGTGTACAAGGGTATATATAGCTTTGTCATTCCGTTTGTAATTTCTACAATTTTCATTTCCGACCCCATAAAGTATATATTTTCTGAAAGCTTATGAATAGAGGAGTCGATTAAGCCCTGACCGTCTGTCCGTCTGTCCGTCTATCCGTCTGTCCGTCTGTCCGTCTGCCCGTCTGTCCGTGTGTTGGTTGAAATCAACTTTTAGAAGCAACTATATGTTCCTCAGATCTGTTTATGGTATCAATCTCTTGGAAATATCCAGGAATGAATCGCTATTGAAATTCAGCACAATCGCCCCATAACTTTCTGAGATATGAGCAAAAAACCACGACCACCTCGTTTTTTTTCACAATTACAACAACAACATACATACATAGATACATGTAAAAAACATACCAAACAAAAAAAATTACAAAAAAAAAAATATTAAAAATAAGAAAAAAATAATAAAAAAAACTACAAAAAAAAAATTTTAAAAAAATTTAAAAAAAAATTTAAAAAAATTTTTTAGAAATTTTTCTAAAAAAATTTTTTGAAAAAATTTAAAAAAATATAAAAAAAAACAAGTAAGAGTGCTATATTCGGCCATGCCGAATCTTATATACCCTTCACAACGTGTAGTCATGCAATAACAGTTGCTTGTATCACCATTCATCCCATATAAAATACGTACACGTATGTATGTTAAAAAAACGAAAAAAAAAAATTGTAAAAAAAATTTTTTTAAAAAATTTAAAAAAAAAATTTAAAAAAAAAATTATTATATATATAATATACATATATAAAACAAAAAAAAAAATAAAAAAAAAAAATAAATAAAAAAAAAATTAAAAAAAAATTAAAAAAAAAAATAATAATAAAAATATAAATAATATATTAAATAAAAAATAAAAAAAAAAATTAAAAAAAAATTTTTTAAAAAATTAAAAAAAAAAATTTTTTTGGCTCAGTTGGGATTCGATGCCACGTTTTCTCTAACCAGTATACACGTTTGTATGTATGTATGTTGTTGTTGTAATGTTGTTTTTGTGAAAAAAAAATCGAGGTGGTCGTGGGTTTTTGCTCATATCTCAGTTGTTTATGTACCGATGTTTCTGATTTTCAATAGCGATCTACTCCCGAATATTTCTGATATTTTAATACCTTACCCGGGTCCAACCTATGTCGGGGGGCTTCAAAAAGTTGATTTCAACATACACACGGACAGACGGTCAGACGGACAGACGGACAGACTGACAGGGCTTAATCGACTTCCCTATTCATAAGCTTTCAGAAAATATATACTTTATGGGGTCGGAAATGAAAATTGTAGAAATTTCACACGGAATGACAAACCTATATATACCCTTTTTCACTGTGTGAAGGGTATAATAATAAAATATAAATAATATATTAAATAAAATAAAATAAAATTTTTTTGGCTCAGCTGGGATTCGATGCCACATTTATTCAAACGTGTACGTATGCACGTATTTTATATGGGATGAATGGTGATACAAACAATTGTTATTGCATGACTACACGTTGTGAAGGGTATATAAGATTCGGCACGGCCGAATATAGCACTGTTACTTGTTTTTTTATATATTTTTTTTAAATATTTTTTTTAATTTTTTTTTTAATTTTTTTTTATTTTTTATTTAATATATTTTTATTTTCTTTTTTTTTAATTTTCTTTTTATTTTTTTTTTTGTTTTATATTTTAATTATTTTTAAAAAAATTTTTTTTTTTAATTTTTTTAACATATACACACTAAAATTTTAAATTTTACAATGGGATGTTGTTATATATGTATGTTTTTTATATGTATGTACGTATTTCATATGAGATGAATGGTGATACAAACTACTGTTATTGCTTGACTACACGTTGTGAAGGGTATATAAGATTCGGCACGGCCGAATATAGCGCTCTTACTTGTTTTTTTTTTATTTTGAATATATTTTTTTTTGTAATTTTTTTTTTTTGGTATGTTTTTAAATGTATGTATGTATGTATGTTGTTGTTGTAATTGTGTAAAAAAACGAGGTGGTCGTGGTTTTTTGCTCATATCTCAGAAAGTTATGGGGCGATTGTGCTGAATTTCAATAGCGATTCATTCCTGGATATTTCCAAGAGATTGATACCATATACAGATATGAGAAACATATAGTTTCTTCTAAAAGTTGATTTCAACCAACACACGGACAGACGGACAGATGGTCTGGGCTTAAACGACTCCTCTATTCGTAAGCTTTCAGAAAAAATAAGAGTTCTAATTAAATTAAATGTACCTAATTTACTTTTAATATTTGATATTTAATGAATTCCTTAATTTTTTTTAATAAAACATCATATTTTAACAAAAGTTTCATTAACGACGTTGATTTCAGAAAAGTATCAAAAGTGTAGACTAGAATTACTTAAATGCACTATTGAATCTCTGGTGACAATGTCTACATATGGTCCTAAAAGAACTATCTACTAGTAGTACCAGTGTCAGTAGTAGTTTTCCAATGACACGCACATGATAAATGTCTATAGTAAAAAAGCATTGTCGGAGGTATTGATTCACTAGTAACATTTCCTACAGGGTATTGATGCAAAGAAAAAGGAACATTCTAACAATAACAATTGTATGTATGCATGTATGTATGTATGTATGTATGTATGTATGTATGTATGTATGTATGTATGTATGTATGTATGTATGTATGTATGTATGTATGTATGTATGTATGTATGTATGTATGTATGTATGTATGTATGTATGTATGTATGTATGTATGTATGTATGTATGTATGTATGTATGTATATTAACTTCGAATATTATTTCTTTAAATGTAAAATTAAACAAGCGTGTTTACTGAAACAAATTTAAAGTATATCGTCACCTTAAACGCTAAACGCCCTTTCAAGTAAAAGCATTTTGTCTTTTAATACAAATTTTTTAAGTGATTTTGTTATTAGAATCTCGAAAAAAGTTGTATATATTTGTGTATATGAATTTTAACGAAACAATTAATTGTTAGTTAAGGTGTTTTGCGTATTAGCGCGATTAAAAATGCAGAATATGAGCTCATTTTCTGATCGTAAAAGATACTTTGTTCGGGAGAAAAGTGTCCCTAGCCGCGACTCTTCTTGATGTTTTATTAATGATTCATTCTTTTAGTCAGCTTAGAGTAATTTTCGAACCCATTTTTTATGTCTATTACAGCCTTATTCGATTCGTTTTCTAGTCATTTATCAGTCTTCTTTCTCTTAATTTGTGAGCCTTTTTCGAGTCATTTATCAGTCATATTTCTGAACGCTCACGAGTCTTTTTTGAATAAACTTTTGGTCGTTTTCTTATTTTTCGGTAGTGTTTTTATAGTAATTTATGATTGTTTTTTGAATCATTTATCAGTCGAATTGCTAATCGGATTTGACTCTTTTTCTAGGTTACTACCGTAAATTTTCTTATTCCTACGTTCACACTGACGTAATTTAAAAAAAAGAACTTGATTTTGTTCATTATTCTTTAACTGCGTAGTGGTAGTAGAATTAAAAAAATCGAGTCAATTTTTAAAATCACGTCCATATAAACCTGGGGAAACATTAAATATATTAAATTCATATTCATTTGATGTATATACATAATACATCAAAGTTTATTTAAAAGAAAATTAATTTTTTCATTAAAATATTTGTTTAAATAAAAATTAAAGTCGTGCTTTAAGAATTTTAACAACAAAAAAATTATATGGTTGTTATAACATTTCGCAATTTAACGATGTGTACACCTCGATATTACTTTTATAAATGAACAAAAATATAACTTTTGATATTTACTGAAGAATACGCAAAAATTGTCCTGTTATACTTAAGAAAAAGCAGTATTTTATTATCTATAATGATCACAAAATGCAAAAAATAAGCATATTTCAAACACCCGCATTATCTGTTTTCGATCAATCGGTTTTAAATCTTCCAGATGCGCAAAATATAATAATAAATACGGATATAATACTCACATTTTAAACGCCTGGTTGATCGATTTGCAATTGCAATACAATTTGTTATTGTATTTTAAATCAAACTCTTTTTAATCAATAACCCGAATCATTTTCGAGTCCTTTTTTAATCGTGTAAGTGACTAATCAGTTTTTGATCACCGAAAGTACTCAAAAAAGACTCAGCATGGTGATTTTTTAAAAAACAATCATCTAAATGCTAGCTGGGAACTTTCCGTTAGGTAGAATATATGTGTGAAATTAGTTTGCACAAAGTTATAAATTGCCTACCTATTCTGTAAATCCAAGATAGCATCAGAAATTAAACGGCCGTTTTTATATATTTTTAACTCCCTCAATATAGATTTTAAATGAAACAGGCTGTGCGGAATTTTTAATACCCACCACTAATTTTATGTACTTTTATAGCACAAAATTTATAATTTTGTTATTAACAGTAATCGCTATGGAATAATCTTTTTATCACACTTCCATAGTAAAATATTTTCGTAAATTTAGTCTTTCAATGAAAGTGGGCGTTATAGTAGGCGAGTCAAAGTAGTCTCAGCCAATAAATTTAATTAAGATATTTCTTTATTCTTCCAAATTTTTATTAATAGAGAAATTATATGAATTTGAGATTTTTGAAAGTCAAAAACCTATATAAAATAAAAAGCAAAAAATAATTACCAGTTTTGGTACTTAATCTTAAAACTGCATTTATTAGAAATAAAATAAATTTTACTACATGAAAATCCATGGATAAATTCGTGTTTTATTCCCGATAAACTGAAAGTACTTAGTTTTGATATTTTTTATTACAAATTAGTGTAAGCTAAAAATTTTGTGATTTTTTTTTTTTTAATGAAAAATTTATTTCAAATTATATTCTTACGTTAATTAGTCTAGAAGTTATATGAGATCTTAAAAAGTATCAAAGTTAAGGTTTTTACCGGTTTTTGTCCCTTAGCCTATCGATTTTAAAAAAAGTACCAGACACCTGTCCTCTTATTTTATTTCTGCGTTTTGTATAAATAATATTTAAAAAACCATCTTTCTATTCAATTGAAAACATAAAACAGAATACACCAGCATTGTTATGGTAGCTTGGAATCCCGGTCTTTTCTTATTTGGGTTAAGATTTTCGTCTTTCTTCATATTTCCCTCTAACGCTTATCAGATGGTAATATACTTCAAAAAATGATTCAATTTGTGCGACCGACCAATCACAAAACTCGTTAAACGTAAATTCAGTGTTCTGCAATCTTAGGTAATGTATTTTTAGCATTAATTACTGCACATTCAAATTCCAGGAACTGTATCCTTATCGCTTTCTGAATTTTCCGTAATTTTACTTCAATATTGTCTGGGTACTTACGTTTTCTCTTGCTGTCCAAAATAATATTGGATTTTTTTTTCAATAAACAAAAACCGGTAAAAACTTTAACTTTGATACTTTTTAAGATCTCATCTAACTTCTGGAATAATTAACTTCGGAAAATAAATTAAAAATAAATTTTCATTAAAAGAAAACAAATGAAAAAATCACAAAATTTTTAGCTTTACACTAATTTGTGATAAAAAATATCAAAACTAGGTATTTTCAGTTTATCGGGAATAAAACACGAATTTATCCATGGATTTTCATGTAGTAAAATTTATTTTATTTCTAATAAATGCAGTTTTAAGATTAAGTACCAAAACTGGTAATTATTTTTTGCTTTTTTATTTTTATAGGTTTTTGAATTTCAAAAATTTTATAATTTTACAAAAAAAAATGTTTTGTTCCGACTTGTTCCTCGACTCGAGACGGATTGCTAAACAAATTCGAGTACGTCTCACTATGCTTCGTCCCATAGACAAAAATCCAAAAAAAATTTGTGTGTCCAATTGCGTTTAAATATAGATTTTTTGAAAGATAAGAAGGTATCTCAAATAAATATTTACAAAAATATTTTTTGTGCTTGCTTTTGCCGCCACGAGATGGCGCCAAACTCAGAGAATATTATGCAAAAATGACTTAACAGAAAAATGCTTTTTAGTTGTTTCACAAAAACTATTCGCAAAAATTCATTTTTTTAAAGACTGGTACGAAATTTTGTTTTCAAGTACTTTGATATATTTGTAATTAAACTAAAATAAAGGATTTAGTATATGTTTACAAAATCACTTTTTTTATTGCATCGAAAAAATATTTTTTTTTGTTAAAAATCCAAAAATTGGTTAAGTTTGATGGAGTATAAAAAAAATACATAAATAAAAGTAGATTTTTATACCCGCCACCAAAAAAATGGTGGGGGTATATTCATTTTGTCATTCCGTTTGTAACACATCGAAATATCCATTTTAGACCCCATAAGTTTATATATTCTGAATCAGGGTTCGATTTGATGACGATCTAGCTATGTCCGTCCGTCTGTCCGTCTGTTGAAAGCACGATAGAGGTCGCACCGAAAAAGCTAGGGGGCTCAAATTTTGCCAGAATCTTTCTTATAGACAAGGTTTGTTTGGTATTGAAAATGGGCTAAATCGGAATATTAGGAAGAGAGTTATAGCTCGTAAAGCAATAGTAGGTCGAAAAAACCGTGTCCGTCGAACATCGAATAAAATGGAATTGTGTCCAAACGCATTAACGTATCGTCATGAAACTTCGAATATATATTTCTCGTGTCAAAGGAATATTTCTCCCCAAAAATTGCTTAAATCTATGCATTAGGAAAGGAGTTATAGATCAAAATGTACGAAAATTTATACCGCTCAGTGTATATTTGAAATTTAAAACGTAATAAAACTGACAAAACTATATGTACGATTCTGAAATTTTGCAAACATGGCTTTTTGGTAAAAGTCTTCGTTATAACGGAAAATAAATGTGCCACGCCCACTTTTTTCTTTAAATTTTTATAAAAATATATTAGTCATATATATATGCATTTATTCATTGCAGACGGCATCATATGTTGAAGGCGCCACTACATTTTGCAAACAATGAGGATGATTGATGTCTTTGCTAAATATCACGTTGAACACTAGATGACTCTAATAACATTTTTGCTAACAAACTCTTTTATATTTTGGACAAACTACAAAGAAATATTAAAGGGGTTTGTGAAAACGAAAATGACCGAGGTTGTTTCCAAAAATTAACTAGACTAATGATTTGTGCCCAACTTTACATATAGGTGTACCCACAGTCTTAAGGGGTTTATGATTTAAAAATATTTAAAAATAAATGTGCCACAGGGTGATTCAAAATAGACATTCTCAGCATTTTGCTAAAATGGGAAATTTATTAGTAAGATTTTGATTTTTAAACTTCTATAACATTTTGCTTTTAAAAGATTTTCAAACGAAATAAGTTTTGTATAATTTTAAAATTTGTTAGCCATTAGTTCATGAAAATAAATTGTTTATAATGTTTAGAAATAATTTTCAAAGTCAAAAGTTTCCTAAATTCCCATTTTTAATAGAGCATAACTTCTAGAGAACATAAGATAACAAAAAGAAATTAGCACCACTTAGTAGATAAAACTCTTTTCTATACCCCTATACCCCACTGTATACCCGAAACGATCCGACCGTGAGCACCAGACCAATTTTTGTGACACAAGGTCAAAAATTTTTTGCAAAATGTTAGTAAAAGAGCTAAACAAAAAATTTTTTGTAATGTGTTTTTTTTAAGTGTTTTAGTTTTTATACCCCCCACCAAAAAAATGGTATGTATATATATATTCTGAATCGGGGTTTTATTTGATGACGATCTAGCTATGTCCGTCCGTCTGTTGAAAGCACGATAGAGGTCCCACCGAAAAAGCTAGAGGGCTCAAATTTTGCCAAAATATGTCTTATATATAAGGTTTGTTTGGAAATGAAAATGGACTAAATCGGAATATTAAAAAGAAAGTTATAGCTCGTAATGCAAGATCAGGTCGAAAAAAACCGTGTCCTTCCAACATCGAATAAAATGGAGTTGTGTCCACCAGCATCAACGTAGAGTCATGAAACTTTAAATATGTACTTCCTGAGCAAAAACAATATTTCTCCCCAAAAATTGTTTAAATGTATGCATTAGGAAGGGAGTTGTAGATCAAAATGTACGGAAATTCATACCGCGCAGTGTATTTTTCAGTATATTCAAAATTTTAAACCTAATAAAACCGCCAAAAATCAAATTTGCTACGTTAATAACAAAGAAATACATTTTGTGCTATAAATTGGGTTATTTCCCAGGAATTTGAGTTATGTAATCTTCCCGACTTCCTGGGATTATTTTTCGGGATCCCGGGAAATAAAAAAGGTGGCTACGAATCGAAAGGAGATGTTTATATTGTGTATATTGAAATTGAATTCTAGTGATTTTATTTTTGATCTTATAGCTGAAGTATCTGTATTTTTCTTTTTGTGCTCATATTTGATCTCGTATCTAGAGAATAATATTTTTAAAAAAAAAAAATATTTTTACTTAATTTATATTTAAAATTCAAGTTTTTTTTATTAATTTTTATAGTTTTGAAGTGTTTCTTCTACATTATAAACTATTTGATGCTTTTGAATATAAAGTTTTTATTAATTAATCATTAATACAATTCTCCCGATTGTGGACGAATTTGAACGATTATGTTGACCAAAAGAGTCACGAAGTGCACAAGGTGCATGAAATGCATTTTAATTTAAACGCTTATTTTATAATAAGCCTCAATAGCTTTAACGCATAAACAATTTTATGATTTTATAAAAAAGTGTTTTTTTTTAATTAAAAACAAATTTACTTTTTATTTGTTTTGCTGCGGGATCCTGGGAAATTAAAAAATAAATCTCGCCTTCTCGGAAAACAAAAATTCTCGGGAAAAAAACCCTATCTATAAAAGAACGGAAAATTGGTGGTGTGTATAAAAGATTCGGCACAGCCGAATATAATGCTCTTACTTGTTTTTTCCTTATTTTGTAATTTTATACTCTAATCTAACAAAGTTTTTAATAATTAGTGCCTAATTTTTACTACAACTTAAAAAAAAATTAATTTTTTTAAATGCCTAAATTCATGATTTTTGCTTAAATATTAAGCAATTATTACGAGTCGTGTTTAATATCATTGTGCAACACGATTTAATATTTGGAATGGTTAAAAGAATTAATGTATACCATTAATAGAAAAAAACCCCCGAAGGATTTTGAAAATGTTGCTCTAGTTTTTTTAAGGCCCAATTTTTAATTTTTTTAAAAGGTGTATTACTCTATTAAAAAAAAATTATGAAATCTATTTCTGTGTTAATAAATGAGCTAATAAATGTCTTAGTAAAATTTGAATATACAGTGTTTTCCGACAAGTAATTAATGAATTACATCCAAATTGTTTTCCATCTTTTTATGCGTTGCGAACCGAAAAGAAAAAATTAGTACCACCCATATTAACGACGGAAATTTCGGTAGAAGTGGACTTAAAAAGCGTAATGCATAGAACAGCAACAAGTATATTTATACTTTGTGATGTTAAATAAGAAATAAGTAAAATATCGTTAGTTTGTAAGAGGGGTATGGATGGTAGCTCCGGTCATAGCCGCTACAAACAAAAATTTTAAAACGAAAACCATACAGATGAGTTTATGCTTTTCGTAGCATTTGTGTTACTAAAGTAAGTACATTCGAGTATTTACTTAGTTATAGATGTTTGCTATTTTAATAAACTTTAAATTAAAATTAATTTATATTTTTAAGAACTGTATACATGACAAAAAAAATAATATGGGATAATAAAACACCATCTTCAACGCTGTATTGTAAGCCTATTAAATTTGTTTTAGAAAAGGAGAAGCCTGATCTAGTGAAAAACTTTTCGGCGAAATTGATGAGAAAATTAAAAATATAGAATGTGATGTTATTGAAATGAAAGGTGCACCTGTAGAAATTTCTTACGAAATGGAATTTACGATAATAGATGGTGCAGTCTATCTATATATATAAAAGTGAAACTCTGTGTGTGTGTGTGTGTGTGTGTGTGTGTGTGTGTTAGCTATAGACTCCGAAACTGTAAAACCGATCGGGCTCAAACTTTGGTAAGTTGTTGTACACATACCAGGGAGTGTTTATGGGTAAAAAAAAGTGGGCGGAGCCACGCCCATAAAAAATTAGTTATCAGTTTTAGCTACTTGCACTTGACCGATTTTTCTGAAACTTTGCACACATATCGAGCTGTCATGACTAAATAATTTCGTGATAAGAAAAGTGGGCGGGGCCACGCCCCTAAAAAAGTTTTAATTTTGAGGTACTTGCACTGGACCGATTTTTCTGAAACTTTGCACACATATTAAGCTGTCGTGACTTTATAATTTTGCGATTAAAAAAGTGGGCGGGGCCACGCCCATAAAAAAAGGCTATAATTTTGAGGTACTTGCATCAAACCGATTTTTCTGAAACTTTGCACACATATTGAGCTGTCATGACTAAATAATTTCAAGATTAGAAAAGTGGGCAGTGCCACGCCCATAAAAAAAAAGGTATCATTTTGAGGTACTTGCACTGGACCGATTATTCTGAAACTTTGCACACATGTCGAGCTGTCATGACTAAATAATTTCGTGATAAGAAAAGTGGGCGGGGCCACGCCCCTAAAAAAGTTTTCATTTTGAGGTACTTGCACTGGACCGATTTTTCTGAAACTTTGCACACATATTGAGCTGTCATGACTTTATAATTTCGTGATTGAAAAAGTGGGCGGGACTACGCCCATAAAAAATTAGTTATCAGATTTGGCTACTTGCACTGGACCGAATTTTCTGAAACTTTGCAAACATACTGAGCTGTCATGACTTTACACTTTCGTCATTAGAAAAGTGGGCAGTGCCACGCCCATTAAAAAAAAGGTATCATTTTGAGGTACTTTCACTGGACCGATTTTTTTGAAACTTTGCACACATATTGAGTTGTCATGACTATACAGTTTCGTAATTAGAAAAGTGTGCATTGCCACGCTCATAAAGAAGAAGTTTTTAGCCTTTCACTTGATATTCGATTAAAATTTAGAATGCGATTAAAATTCATGAAGGGGCGTAGCAACGCGCGCCGGGTTTGGCTAGTTATAAATATTTTAAGCGATACAAATTCATCAAGTAGGTGGCTTATTTGCAATGCAAGTACGACGGAAATGAACACCATAAACCTTCAAATGTGGACAATTACATATATGGACTTTAAACGCTTCATTGTTGGATAAGATTCTTTAAATGTTTGCTACATATTGCTTACCGAATCCCCATTAAAGTTTGGCGGATAGATAAAGAAAACAACAAACAGTTTTTGGAAAGCAAAAAAATAATTCAAATTGCATTCAAAAAAAGAACCGGATTAATAATAGACCAAGCTAAGTCTGGATTTGGCAATACTAATGGCGGAAAAACGTCTCGCTGATTTTTTTTCTTACAGTGAAGTAGCGGCGGAAAAAATAGGAATTGATAAGCGACTTATTGATAATTTTGCATTGATATTGATAGTGTTTTCTTGTGGGTCGCCAATTAATGTACAAACTTTCAAGGGACTACAAATAATTACTAGAAATATGTATTAATTACTCTATGGGTGGTATTATATGCCTAGCATAGTTCATAAGGTTTTAGTTCATGGATGTGATGTTATCGAGTTTTTCAATTTACCAATAGGTATTTTAACATTTTGTTTTACTTACAAAAAATTACATTAAAAACTGATAAGCTTTTTCCATTCTATGGTGTTTGTCTGAAGAAGCATTGGAAGCCATAAAAATGTAAGAGAGCGCGACACTCTCATAACAGTAAAACGTCTCGAGAAAACACAAACAAAAATTTAATGGCACATTTGTATCTGTCATCAGATATAGTATTATCATCAAAGAGGATCATTAAGTTTAAAAATAAAAAATTAGACGCTGAAATTGAGAAATGTATTCTTAAGGAAAGTGCTGAAATCAAAGATGATATAATAGCAGACGAGATGACTTCTTTATTAAGCAAAACTTGGTTTTTGGGAAGAATAAAGTAGCGATGATGCTTTTTTAAAAATTTGCATTTATATTTTTTTCTTTAAACGTTTTTTTATTTTAGATGTGATAATATAAAATTACTAAGTTAAGCTGTTATAATTTTTGTTCCCAAATCAAAAATCTAATACAAATAAAAATGTTTTTTATACCCTTCACACAGTGAAAAAGGGTATATATAGGTTTGTCATTCCGTGTGAAATTTCTACAATTTTCATTTCCGACCCCATAAAGTATATATTTTCTGAAAGCTTATGAATAGGGGAGTCGATTAAGCCCTGTCAGTCAGTCCGTCTGACCGTCTGTCCGTGTGTATGTGAAATCAACTTTCTGAAGCCCCCCGACATAGCTTGGACCCGGGTAAGGTATTAAAATATCAGAAATATTCGGGAGTAGATCGGTATTGAAAATTAGAAAAATCGGTACATAAACAACTGAGATATGAACAAGAACCCACGACCACCTCGATTTTTTTTTCACAAAAACAACATTACAACAACAACATACATACATACAAACGTGTATACTGGTTAGGGAAAACGTGGCATCGAATCCCAGCTGAGCCAAAAAAAATTTTTTTTTTAATTTTTTTTTTATTTTTTATTTAATATATTATATATATTTTTATTATAATTTTTTTTTTTAATTTTTTTTTTGTTTTATATATATTATATATATAATGATTTTTTTTTTTTTGTTTTTTAACATACATACGTGAATTTATAATTTTACAATGGGATGTTTTTATATATGTATGTTTTTATATGTATGTACGTATTTCATATGGGATGAATGGTGACACAAACTACTGTTATTGTATGACTACACGTTGTGAAGGGTATATATGATTCGGCACGGCCGAATATAGCGCTCTTACTTGTTTTATTAAAACATTTTCTTTTTTTATGGTTTTTTAATGACGCTAACACATGGCTAGTTTTCCCATTTAATTTTCTTCATTTATTTTATCTTTAAAATACCATTATATTTTTTATTTTTGCTACAGCATTTTAAGCGTTTTTAACCTATTTTTCAATAAATGATGTTTTTGTATTTTCCACATTAATAATCCGAATCAAAAAAAATTATACATAAATCTATATATATAAAAGTGAAACTCTGTGTGTGTGTGTGTGTGTTAGCTATAGACTCCGAAACTGTAAAACCGATCGGACTCAAACTTTGGCAAGTTGTTGTACACATACCAGGGAGTTTTTATGGGTGGAAAAAAGTGGGCGGGGCCACGCCCATAAAAATTAGTTGTCAGTTTTAGCTACTTGCACTTGACCAATTTTTCTGAAACTTTGCACACATATCGAGCTGTCATGACTAAATAATTTCGTGATAAGAAAAGTGGGCGGGGCCACGCCCCTAAAAAAGTTTTAATTTTGAGCTACTTGCACTGGACTGATTTTTCAGAAACTTTGCACACATACTAAGCTGTCATAACCATATAATTTCGTGATTAGAAAAGTGGGCAGGGCCACGCCCATAAAAAAAGGTTATAATTATGAGGTACTTGCACCAGAACGATTTTTCTGAAACTTTGCACACATATCGAGCTGTCATGACTAAATAATTTCGTGATTAGAAAAGTGGGCAGTGCCACGCCCTTAAAAAAAAGGTATCATTTTGAGGTACTTGCACTGGACCGATTATTCTGAAACTTTTCACACATATTGAGCTGTTATGACTTCACAATTTCGTGACTAGAAAAGTGGGAAATGCCACGCCCATAAAAAATTATAATTTTTAGGTTTTTGCACTTGATATTCAATTAAAATTCAGAATGCACTTCGATTCATTAAGGGGCGTAGCAACGCGCGCCGGGTTTGGCTAGTATATTATAAATATCAATTTAACTACCAAATTTGATTACGATTGGACAATTTTTGTAGCTGTTTTAGCTTTTTTAAGAAAAAGTATATATGACAGGACCTCGAGTCCTTAGTGCGATTTGAATTAAAACTTACACGCACGTTGCTAGTTGTATGTGTATCAGCCTGACCCGTTTTTGTAATTCTACACATTATTGAAGCTAAAATTACATTTTTTCATTTCAGGACACATGGGAGGTAGTCGTGTCCTTGGGCCGATTTTTTAAAAAATTTATATTTTTCTTATCTAAGATATTTTATGCTAGTGTACCAAATTTCAAAAATATCTGATGACTCATTCTATTTTTGTCCATTGGTTATATGGGAACGAAGCACAGTGCGTCGTTCCAAAGTTAAGATATGTATGTTGTATGGATCAGCCTCTTCAAAAATCTCAAATTTAAAAAGAAAAAAAAAACATTAAAAAAACCTTACCATAGAATTTAAAATTATGATGATTTTTGCAGTTAGTTGGGTATCAAATTAAAGGGCTTGACTAGTAGAATACAGCTAACTACGTAAAAATTCAAAATCAAGTATGGCGTCGGAAAAAATAAGGAAAAATGGCGTATAATATGAAATATAGGTTAGGCTACGATGTGAGATTATACTTATGTACATGATGGTGAAGGGTATTATCAGATTCGGCACGGCCGAATATAACACTCTTACTTGTTCTATTGCTTTTATAATTTAATTTTAATATTTTTTGTTTTATATTTCTAAATTTTTTCGTAACTCAAGAGAATTTTTTAATCTCCGCTGTCAGTGCTTGTTTTCCTTTTGACCCGATTGATTAATGTTGATTCAAATGTATTTTTGGTAAAGAAAACTTTAGTTCATAAAAATTTTAATGATTGTTTGGTTCGTACTCATCATTCCTAAAATAAAAAAAAATAAAAAAACAAGTAAGAGTGCTATATTTGGCCTTGCCGAATCTGATTATACCCTTCACCATAATGTAGATATGTAGGTATAATCCAAAGTCGTAGCTAAACCTATATTTCATGTTATTTCAGACGCCATCCTTGATTTTTAATTTTTACGTGGTTAGCTGTATTCTACTAGTCAAGCCCTTTAATTTGATACCCATATTGATGGGGTTAAAAAACTTAGTTTCGCCAATTTATTTTAGACGCCATCTTGGATTTTACATTTTTTTAAAAATTTACTGCATTCTACTTGTCAAGCCATTTCAGTTACTACCAATATTGAGGGGGTTCAAGGAGTTACATTTTAAAATACCAGATTTGACCCACATAAAAATTTATTGTCCGCCATTTTGTAGTCGCGGCCAACATGAATTTCATTTCTTTTATAGTGCTTTTATTGCGCTAGTCAAGTCCTTTCAGATGATACAAATATTGACTCTCTTGGTTGTGCAGAAGTGGAAAAAAATTTATTTTCGTTTGTAAATTTTTGGAATATATATTTAAAAAAAAAAAATTGCCTACAACTTTACCGATTAGAGCCCGCTTTATTCCAATTTTTTTATGAATATCTCTAGAGGCATATTATACCTACAAATAGTAGCCAAGGTTCCTTTAATTGATTTTATGACTGAAAATTTGTAATTTCGGTGCTAAAAATATGGGGAAAAACAGAGGCAGTCGTGTTTTTTGGCTCATATCTCAGAAAGTTATGTGGCGATTGTGCTGAATTTCAATAGCGATTCATTCCCGGACATTTCCAAAAGATTGACACTGTAAAGTATATCATCTTTATAATCACTCTAAACTTTATATTGCTCTCTTCTTGCATTCTTTATGATTTTAACATAAAAACCGTTATAACAAAATAAACCAAAATAACAATATTTTACATTTTAACCAAGGCGAATTTAACTATCAGGTGGTGTTGACAACGCAGCTGATCTACTTTTTTATTTGCAAAAATGATGATTGAATTGTCAAATATTATTTATGTTTACATAGATTACTTCTTCCCGCGCAAAAAAACACAAACAAAAACCATGTAGTTTTTGACACATCGACAGTCGAAAGCAACAATAAAAAACCATGTTGTTTTTTTAATGTTGTATTTGTTGTAGAATTACCACCACCTGATAAATAAATTCGCCTTGATTTTAACCTAAAGATAATCTTGAAATAAATAAGACGACAGTTGTCAATTGAAGTTTGAAGAAACCACAAGTATTTAAGTGTTAATATGTAATACATTACATATAATTGGCGACGAGGACACAACACATTTAAAGTTTTTGATTTAAAGACATTTTTTTTATACATAAGCGTATTCGTTTAATATTTAAAAAACTCACAAAAAAAGAATAGCAGAAGGTGCAAAAAGTAAATATATAACAAGGTAATACAAAAATGCCGGCAGACCCACCAAACCCCTCCACATCCTTTACAGTGCTACAAACCTCAAACGTTCAAGAATTTTCTCCCAACCAGGAGACTTGGAAAGTTTTGAAAGAAAAGCTGGACATATATTTTTGTGAATTGTGAAAATGACAACATTTAAAAGTCTATACTACTAAAATCGATTGGTGCTGCCGCTTACAATGTATTACACAGGTTATGCAGTCCTGATTCACCCGTGTTAAAGTCATACAAAGAATTGTGCAAAATTTTAGACACTCAATACACACACACGTAAATTATTAATTTCTTCTAAAAAAATGAAAACGAAACAGTTGCACAATGGTATGCTGGAGTTAAAACCTTAGCCCTCAATTGTAAATTTGCCAGCCATTTAGATGCATTCGTTCTGAGTCAATTGATTGTGGGTTTGCCAAACTTCATTTATGAAAGGCTCTGTAAAGAAGACGAAAATTTGACTATTGAAATTGCTTTAAGAAAGGCACTAATCATGGAAAGAAAAAATTTAACAAAAACGAATGATGTCGTTGATTCCAGTGTAAACTTCGTAAAGAAGAACACGCGGCCGAAGAATAAAAAAATCAATGGTAACAGCGACAGAAGTAGCAGCAGTGGCGCTAGCAGAGGCAGAAACAATGGTAATAGTAAAAAAAGACAGGAGAGTCCATGTTCTCATTGTAAATGGCGTAATCATAAGTAGTTCCCAATATTGCAAATTTAAAGAGAGCGAATGTCATTCTTGTGGTAAAACTGGACACTTAGCTTCAATTTGTAGAAACAAAAAAAGTGTAAATTATGTATCAACCAATGAAAGTAATGATTTTTTCAATTATTCTATTTTCAGTGTGTCTGACAAATTTTTTAGTGATGTGTACTCTCTCCCCGTAAAAATTGATGGTGTAAAAGCAACAGTTATTTGTGACTCAGGTGCTCCTTGTACTTTAGTTCCAGAATGGTTTTTAAAAGCAAACAATATTAATAAAACTTTAAGACACTGCCAAAAGTTATTGCCTAGTCCTGGAAGGAGTTATCTAATTCCTTGGGTTCCCTGTAGTTCAGTATGGAGTCGAATTCATGTTGACTTCGCTGGTCCAATAAACAATTTTTACTTTTTAATAGTCATTGACTCATATTCAAAATTTGTAGAAGTTTTTAAAACAAAAGAAATAACAACTGCATTCACTGTTGCGAAGCTTAGAGAATTATTTGCATCCATATGTAGATTTGTTGATAGCCTTGTGAGCGACAACGGTCGACAATTTACATCTGATGACTTTCAAAAAATTTTATCTTTTAATGGAATTAAACACGTTCTAACAGCACCTGGACACCCTGCAACAAATGGACAAGCAATAAACTTTGTAAAAACGTTTAAAAAGTCTATTATTGTCAATTTAAAAGATAAACAAAAAGATGTCCATCTTGATCAAATAATATCATATTTTTTAATTGACTACCGTAATACACAGAAAAAAATAAATATGGATTTTAATTACGAAATTAATATTATTAATTAAAAAATTGTTTAATTTTGCTCCAATCATCAAAATGATACTATTAATTAAATGAAAATTAATAGTTTTAATTGAAAAAATATGGAGAACAATATCAATTAAAACAGTATTAAAAAATTAATTAAAATTTTCAATAATTTTCAAACATGATTTTAATATATTTAATCATGTCTTTATTTGAGATTTGGGTTTTATAATATTAAAGCATTTATTATTTCAGTAATATAATTTATTAAACCTGTATAAAAAAATACCAAAAAAAATATTCTTTATACTACATTTATATTACAAAGGAATCTATATTTTTAATTATATTTCTTTACTTATATAATAAAATTAATGATAAGAAATAGTGTTCCACACACAACACATTCTATACCATATCAAAATCCGGATTTCCAAAAATAATTTTTAGCATCAACGACCTAGATATAAAGGAACATTAACCGGTAAAAAGGCTTGATCAGGCAGAGTAAAGAAATTCAACTAACTTACCTATTAAAATGAGAATTCTGAGGAATATAAAGGCACACAATAAATATGTAATGAATTTTGGCATACCTACAATGAAACCGAAACCATTTATTATATTAAAAGCATAACATATTGTTATATATGTACGTACGTATGTGCACTTACCAGAACTTTCTCTTGCAGATTGGCGACAATTTTTCATTATTTCGCTCCTTGAGTAACAATTTTATTAAATTTATTCTTAAAATTAAATTTTCAAGTAAATGTCATTTAAAATAATATATTTTATTTTTTTAAATTTTTTTCAACTGACGAAATCTCTTTGTTTTTTGAAAATATTTAATATCAATTAAAAAATTTAATTAAATTAATGAAAAATATAATTAGAATTCAAAAACAAATTAAAAATTCAATTAACTTAACAAATTTTAGCAATATTTTTTTCTGTGTACAGTTCATTGTACCAGGTGAATAACTAGCAAAAATATTTTTTGGCAGAACATTAAAAACTCGTTTTAGCGCCTTCAAACCACCAACCACAAAGGAAAAGATTTTGGAATCACAAGAGAAAAATATTAAATATCATAATGTTAACCAAAATAACTTATTCTCATAGGGCCAAAGCGTATTAGTACGCGATTATAAAAATCAGTTAAACATGAGCTAACCAATGCCCCATCTGAGGGGAGAACGGATAACAGAATTATTGAGACACAAACTAGAAGAGGACTCAGACCCAGGGAAGAAAAATTGTTTTTATGATTTTGTATTAAGTATGAAAACAAAATGTACTTTTTAGGCCATGACGGTACCATTTTTTCAATATATATTAATAAAAACATAATCTTAACAAAAATGTTTATAAAAATTCAAAAGTAAACAATACAAAATATAATATATTACATTCATAGGTACATACGTAAATATCGGTTGTTTAACAAATTTTATTTATTAAATACTTTTAGATAATAAATTTTCTGTTATCTTAACATTAAAGCAACAAGAATTTGTTGACTTAAGTAAATCTTTTGTTTGCAACAAATTTGAAACAGTAGAAACGTGTAGTTTATTTCTTTTCTTTATTTTAATTAGGTTTTGGAAAGAAAAAACTCGTTCGACGTTGGCCGAGGAATGTGGAATAGACAGAATTCCTCTTACAATTCTTGATATATCAGGGAACATGAACTCATTTAATTCATTATTCATCTGTGATACTTTAGGCCAAAAATCGGAAATATTTGAATCTTTGTGTGATCTAAGTTCAATGAAATAAAGTACTAGACAGATTTTGCTGTTGCAGACTTGACACCACCTGGTACATGAATTCGCTTTAACAACAGCATTGGAACAAAAACAGAGAAGTTGGCAGTATAAAATAAGCCACACACAAACACAATTAAAGAGAATATGGACAAATATTGTTGCCATATAGAGAGACATTGGAATTTTTAAATTGTACCAAGTAGCTCGCGGTAGTACCACCAAGGTCAAAAATGTACCATAAGAAGTACAATTGTACCATGATTTCCATCCCTGCTCAGACCACGTATTGGAGGTAAAGTAGTTGAGAAGAAAAACAAAATATGAGTTTTAAATATTTAATTATATTACACAGAAAAAAATATTGCTAAAATTTGTTTAATTAATTGAATTTTTAATTTGTTTTTGAATTCTAATTATATTTTTCATTAATTTAATTTAATTTTTTAATTGATATTAAATATTTTCAAAAACCAAAGAGATTTCTGTCGGTTGAAAAAAATTTTAATAAATAAAATATATTATTTTAAATGCCATTTACTTGAAAATTTAATTTTAAGTAATAAATGAATATTTTCGATCTTTTTAATTTATATAAGCAGTTGTTTCTTGTATTGAGCTTGAGATCACTTTCTTTTATAAAAAATAGTTATAATTTTATTTTCCGATATTTCGCTACCACATTGGGGTAGCTTCTTCAGGGAAAGTTTTTAAATTTTTTTTTTTTTTTTTAACAATTAACAATTTAAATATTTTGTCAACAATTTTTTAAAAAAGGCGGGAAAATTATTTGTAAACATTTAAAATATTATACAAAACAAAAAATACAGATACATATAAAATATTACATTAAAGCTAACTGACTAAAAAACTAACATAATTCTAGATCTTATTAACTAATAGCCTATAGTTTTGTGCAACATTAGCTGTATCTGTTCTATAATTAATTCTTTGTGTATGTGGTACTTTTATAATTTGTAACATTTCCAATAAATATCTACGTCTGTAATTATTCTCTATATTTAAAACTGTTGTATTCTTAAAATCGGGATAATGATTACAATTAGTGCAGTGTAATGATAATGCAGTTTCTTGTGCAGTTGTTGTGTTCCTGTTCTTCTGGTCTGACTTATGTCCAGCTAACCTAGTTTTAAGTTTATTTTTCGTTGTACCTACATATACCTTATCACAATTTTCATTATTATTACCACTACATGGTATTTTATAAACTAAATTAGACCTTTCCAATTTATCTAATTTATCTTTCGTTTTACTGAATAATCTACCTAATGTGTTATACATTTTGTGGGCCATTATATATTTCTTATTATCATAAATTTTAGATTTTTCCAATCTTTCAGATAAAAGAGGAACATAAGTTATTGATTTATGAATTTTAGGTTCGATAACAGTTCTTGCGTCCAAATTGTTTTGTTTCCTATACTGACCCATTAATCTACAAATCAACTGGATCGGATAACTATTATTAATTAAAATATCTTTTATAATATCTATATTCTTCCTATGAAAAGCTTTATCGCTTATTTTCAAAACCTTCTCAATTATATTTCTTGCCGTATTAATAATCATTCTCCTTGGGTGCTTAGAATAATAATTGATGATTCTTCCAGAAGAAGTTGGCTTCTGGTACCAATCTATTAACAAATTTTCGCCCTTTCTTATAACTAATGTACCAAATAAGGAATTTTCGAGTTACATTCCCTTTCAATAGTAAATTTTATATAGTAATTTTATATTGCCTTTTTTAAAAAATTGTTGACAAAATATTTTAATTGTTAATTGTTAAAAAAAAAAAAAAATTGTAAAAACTTTCCCTGAAGAAGCTACCCAATGTGGTAGCGAAATATCGGAAAATAAAATTATAACTATTTTTTATAAAAGAAAGTGATCTCAAGCTCAATACAAGAAACAACTGCTTATTTAATTTTAAGAATAAATTTAATATAATTGTTACTCAAGGAGCGAAATAATGAAAAATTATCGCCAATCTGCAAGAGAAAGTTCTGGTAAGTGCACATACGTACATATGAGGAGCCGCAGAACAAAAGGTGCTTTTTCGCATTTCGCGAAAAATTGGATTTTGGGTATTTTTATAATATTCAGGTTGAAATCTTGTAGAAACAATCAAGTTTGCATTATTATTATTTTTTTTTTTACAAAGTAAATGGGTTCTAAAAAATTTATGCTTAACAAAAGGTGCTTTTTTGATTATTTTTTATCAAAAGGTGCTTTTTTGATTATTTTTTATCAAAAGGTTCTTTTCCCATAATCTTTGTGTAGTTTCACTTTTTACTTTAATGATCAAACCAAACTAAAGTTAAAGTAAAATTAATCAGATGTTAAAGTCTTTGTGGAAAGTCTTTTAATAAAACAGTTTGGTAAAGACTGGAGTGAAAATCAGTCATTATTTTGGTACAAGGACATTTTGTATAACCAGGATAAAGGTATGGAGGATTCAATAGACGAAAATGTTCTTGCCTAGAAGAAGATGTTGGAACAAGAGTTTAACTTTTTAACAAATTTTATATGTATTTAATTTAATGCTAAGAAAGAAATGTTTAAGTTGCAATTTAATTTAATAACGACAAATATAAATATATAAATATACTTAGCTTAACATTTTGTATTATTTTTTTATTAGATCAGGTTTAACCACATTCATTCAAAATTTTATCGTCATATATGTGTATTCGCATTACAAAATGTACTTTTTCCTTCTATTAACAAAACGTGCTTTTTTACTTTTTTTTAACGAAAGGTGTTTTTACTTTATTCCTAACAAAAGGTGCCTTTTTGCTTTCTTTTTTGCAAAACGTGCTTTTCCGAAATAAAAATGGAATTATATCAAACATCCTTAACATTTAATCGGGTGACTTACGACAGTTAGCTGCATCTGTAGATAAGTAAAAACCTTGTAAGCATTTTCATGTTCTTGCAGTTTTTTAAAGGGGCGAAAAAAGTAAATCTCGATTTCCCAAGAATTTGAAATGAGCGAAAAATCACCTTTTGTTCTGCGGCTCCTCATATACAACAATATGTTCTGCTTTAAATATAATAAATGGTTTCGGTTTCATTGTAGGTATGCCAAAATTCATTACATATTTATTGTGTGCCTTTATATTCCTCAGAATTATCATTTTAATAGGTAAGTTAGTTTAATTTCTTTACTCTGCCTGATCAAGCCTTTTTACCGGTTAATGTTCCTTTATATCTAGGTCGTTGATGCTAAAAATTATTTTTGGAAATCCGGCTTTTGATATGGTATAGTATGTGTATGTGTGTGGAACACTATTTCTTATCATTAATTTTATTATACATATAAGTAACGAAATATAAATAAAAATATAGATTCCTTTGTAATATAAATGTAGCATAATAAGAATAAACAAATATAAAAAAAATAATATTTTTTTTTGTATTTTTTTATACAGGTTTAATAAATTATATTATTGATATAATAAATGATTTAATATTATAAAACCCAAATCTCAAATAAAGACATGATTAAATTAATTAAAATCATTTTTGAAATTGATTGAAAATTTTAATTAATTTTTTAATACTGTTTTAATTGATATTTTTCTCCATATTTTTTCAATTAAAACTATTAATTTTCATTTAATTAATAGTATCATTTTGATGATTGGAGCAAAATTAAACAATTTTTTAATTAATAATATTAATTTCGTAATTAAGATCCATATTTATTTTTTTCTGTGCACAGAAAAAATTACTGCTTAATTTTTTTTAATTAATCGACTAATTGATTTATTCTTAAATTTGGATTATATTTTTAATTACTTTAACACAATTTTGTTTATTGATATACAATTTTTTCAAAAAACTTAGAGATTTCTGTCAGTTGAAAAAAGTATATTGAAAAATAAAATAGGAAAAATTTTTTTTTTGTCAAGAATTCTTTTTGAATCAAAGTCTTTATATAATTTGAAGGAAATTCTTAATATAATTTTGGTTAATAAGGTGGGCAAAATTAAAATAAATGTTGGTTTAGCAGATTTAAATTCTACTAAGTACATATTCAAAGAAAACGGAACAGAACTTTATTGCAGATGGGACTAAAGTCAATATTTCTTGCAGCCCGGTAAATTCTGTTGGATTCTAACCTTAAATGTAAGTAATTATTTGAGTTTCTTCCCTTCGTCTGAAAAAAAATTTAATGGGTAAAATTTCTTTGCGCTTAGGTCTAGGATGCACCTCCTTTATTTTTGATAATATGATGTTTGGATATGCCACCAGTTCCTAAATGTGTTATATTGTATTATGCTTTATATTTTTCGTATACTTTTAATATATGCAGTGTAATTCAAAATGTATGTACCTATATATTGATGTATTTTAAAAATATTTAAATATCCAAAAAAAAAATATGTCTATTTTTTCCGGATTCTTTTTTTAAACAGGTTCAATAATTTATATTATTGATACAGTTAATACATTATTCAAATTAATCCCGAATTCCAATTACAGGAGTGATTAAATTAATTAAAATTATTTTAAATATTAAATTATATATTAATTAATTTTTTAATACTGTTTCAATTGATATTTTTTACAACATATTTTCAATTAAAAATATTAATTTTCATTTAATTAATAGTATCATTTTGATGATCGGAGCAAAATCAAATAATATTTTAATTAATAGCATTAATTTTGTAATTGAAATTCATATTTATTTTTTTCTGTGTATATAGTATACCTACCACCCTAACGGCTCCTTTCACAAAGTGCGATTATAATTTAACATGAACTTTAACCGTAAGTTAGGCAAAATTGCATTTCACTAAGTACGGTTAGCATTTTCAAAAAGTTCCTGTTAAATTAAAGCGAACAAAATCTTCCGGTTAAAGGCTTTTATTAAAATAAAGCCAAAGCCGGTTGCTATTAACAGTAATCGCTATGGAGTAATATTATTATACTAAAATATGTATCACATTTTTTGTGTAACTTCGATATGCTAGTGAAATGTTTTCGTAAATTTAATCTTTCAATGAAAGAGGACGTTAAAGTATAGCTTCTGTCCTTTACTCTTCCAAAAACTTTAAGCAATTTCCGGGAAAAAATATTTCTTTTTTACTCAGGAAATATATATTCGAAGTTTCGTGGCTCTACGTTAATGCGTTTGGACACAATTCCATTTTATTCGATGTTGGACCTACTCTTGCATTACGAGCTATAACTCTTTTCCTAATATTGCGATTAGTCCATTTTCAATACCAAACAAACCTTGTGTATAAGAAATAATTTGGCAAAATTTGAGCCTCCTAGCTTTTTCCGTCCGACCTCTAACATGCTTTCAACAGACGGACGGACATAGGTAGAGCATCATAAAATGAAACACAGATTCAGAGGATATGTACTTTATGGGGTCTAAAATGGATATCTCGATGTGTTACAAACGGAATGACAACAAGTAAGAGCGCTATATTCGGCCGTGCCGAATCTTATATACCCTTCACATGTAGTCATACAATAACAGTAAAGAAAATTTAAAAAAAAAATATTAAAAAAAAAAATTAAAAAAAAATAATTAATATATATATAATAAATATAAAACAAAAAAAAAAATTAGAAAAAAATTATAATAAAAATATAAATAATATATTAAATAAAAAATAAAAAAAAAATTTGAAAAAAATAAAAAAAAAAATTTTTTGGCTCAGCTGGGATTCGATGCCACGTTTTCTCTAACCAGTATACACGTTTGTATGTACGTATGTTGTTGTTGTAATGTTGTTTTTGTGAAAAAAAATCGAGGTGGTCGACCGATCTACTCCCGAATATTTCTGATATTTTGATACCTCAGCCGGGTACAAGCGATGTCGGGGGGCTTCAAAAAGTTGATTTCAACATACACACGGACAGACTGACAGACTAACAGAGCTTAGTCGACTCCCCTATTCATAAGCTTTCAGAAAATATATACTTTATGGGGTCGGAAATGAAAATTGTAGAAATTTCACACGGAATGACAAACCTATATATACCCTTTTTCACTGTGTGAAGGGTATAAAAAGAATGTTATAATAAAATAAAATATATACATACATTCCAAGAAACTGTATGTAAACTATTTTAAGTAAGAAATTTATTATACCCTTCACCTGTGGTGCACAAGGGTATATATAGCTTTGTCATTCCATTTGTAATTTCTACAATTTTCATTTCCGACCCCATAAAGTATATATTTTCTGAAAGCTTATGAATAGAAGAGTCGATTAAGCCCTGACCGTCTGTCCGTGTGTTGGTTGAAATCAACTTTTAGACGCAATTATATGTTCCCCAGATCTGTGTATGGTATCAATCTCTTGGAAATATCCAGGAATGAATCGCTTTTGAAATTCAGCACAATCGCCCCATAACTTTCTGAGAGATGAGCAAAAAACCACGACCACCTCGTTTTTTTCACAATAACAACAACAACATACATATATACTGGTTAAAGAAAACGTGACATCGAATTCCAGCTAAGCCAGAAAAAAAAATTTTTATTTAATATTTTTATTTTATGTATTATTTATATTTATTTTATTTTTTAAAAATTTTTTTAAAAATTTTTTTTTAAATTTTTTTAATTTGTTTTTTAATTTTTTTTGTAATTTTTTTTTGTTTTTAGTATATTTTTTTTATTTTTTTTTTAATTTTTTTTTAAAACATACATACGTAAACTCAATTATAATTTTACAATGATATGTTTTTTACATGTATGTACGTATTTTATATGAGATGAATGGTGATACAAACAGTTGTTATTGCATGACTACACGTTGTGAAGCGTATATAAGATTCGGTACGGCCGAATATAGCACTGTTACTTGTTTTAAATATATATTTGTCTTTCATAAAAAATACTTATAATTGTTGTAGAATTTTTTTGTTGCTTTTCTTTCATTGCACGATTTTTCGTAAGTAATAAAAAACAGTATTACTGTTAAGATTGTATAAACTAAATTATTTATTATTGTCATAACACATTTGTGAAAACGTAGTGTAAACAAACAATAGCCTAAGCAAACAATAGCCTAAACAAACAAATAATTGTAGTGTACCCGTGGTCTAGCCTAAGTAAACAGTCATTAACAGAGTACGGATAATCCAAAAGAACTGTTTGCTTACGATGGACAAAGGGTTACTAAGTATGTTGAGTTTAGTGATAAGGTTTCTAGTATGTAAGAAAAATATATTATTATTGGTTAGTGATAAGAATTGTAGTATATAAGGAGATAATATAAGAAAATAAAACCAATCGTTATTAAGATTCAAGAAAGGAAAGATGTAAAGTTGTTTTAGTTCCTGCGGAGATTAACATTTTGGTGACCCCGACGTGATTTGAAGGACGAGTGGTAAAAATAATAATTTTGTTCAAACCAAACAAATATTGTCAACCGTAAGTATAAAATAAGATAATAATTTTGTTTTAAATATAACAAGTGCTAGTGGGTGATTGTGAATAATGAATCCGGTTGAGCTTATCCAGTGTCAGGAGAAGTTAGGGCAAAAAATTGCGACCCTTTATAATTCTCTAAGCGCTTTGTTTCAAAGCAATGTTAATGAGCAGGAACGTAAAAATGAAGTTAGCAAATTAAGAGAATCGTTTAAATTTGCAATTGCAGAATTTAATAAAAACGACAAAGAGCTTCGACCACCTTCTGCAACGTTAGAACGAAATAGTTATTTTAAAACAGATTTTGTAAAGAAGGTGCAAGAAACTTCAGAAAGTTTTGAAGGATTGTATCAGCAATTTAAAAAAAAAATAATGCAGGAAGGAGCACAGCAGCAAATCGCTTCTGGTTCGAAAATGCAGACGCAAAATTTTAGATCTCAGGGGGAAGATGAAATGAAAGAATTTGCTAGAAAAGTGGAGTATGAAAATAAGAAAAGGTTTGGACTGAAACGGCAATTTCAGTACATCTTAGATGAGGTAGAAGTTAAAATAGACAATTTCAAATGTGGAAATATAACAATTGATGTTGTAAAAGAAAAATTTAGCCTTGCAGAAAAGGTGTTCTTTGAATATATTGGAGAATTTCCTGATGATGAGTTGACTGAAGTTTTTTACTCACTGCGTGATTCATACCAGGAGATTCCAGATATTGGAAAAAACTTGAAAACCCTTCCATTTACAGTGCCATCAATTGACATACCACAATTTGATGGAAAGGTTACGGAATGGGATACTTTTAGAGAATTGTTTGAGCAACTAATTATAGCTCAACCAATTTCGAAAACACAAAAGATGTGTATATTAAAATCAAAGTTAGGTGGAGAGTCGATAAGGAAAATAGCTAAATTACCCTCCAGAGAAGAAAATTTTGATATAGCTTGGGATATATTGAATAAATACTATTCCAATAATAGAGCGACTACTTCAATTTATTTTAAATCTATCCTTGACGCTCCTTCAGTAAGATGTAACTCTAAAAGTGTTAGAATTTTTTTGGATGTAGTCAACGAAAGTCTACAGGCACTGAATGTGGTAAAAATTGACCCAACGGAAATGTATCAGTCCTTAATATGTTTTATATTGCAACGAAAATTGGATGATCAAATGAGAATCCAATTTGAACAATACTTGGGCTCATCTCGAGATTTGCCAAAGGTGGAGAAATTGATTGAGTTCTTGCAACAAGTTCAATATTCTTTGGATGCAAGTCAGCAATTTACAAAAGGGGAGGATGACACAAATAATTTTCGTCCAATTAATCAAAAAGAATTTTATAATTCCAAAAGACCAGAAGATCGAAGAGAGGAACGTTCTTCAAAATTTTTAAAGGTAATTAATACGAAATGTGTTTTGGGATGCTCTATAGGTCATAATTTATTTAAATGCGCTAAATTTAGAAATCTATCTATAAAAGATAGATTGGAGAAAGTAAAGAATTTTAAACTGTGTCACAGATGTCTTTCCCCAGGTCATTTTACAAAAAAATGTTTTAGTGATTTTAAGTGCAGAATATGCAAACATGATCATAACACTCTTATCCATGAAGAAAAGTCCCAACAGAAAACAATTTTAGTGAATAGTGATAATGAAGATAATAATGATGATTATGTTTTCTTATCTACAGCAATTGTCCAGGTAAAAACAGGGGATAATAAATGGGTAGATTGTCGCGTATTGTTAGATAATGGTTCTCAGTTAAATATCATAACAAAAGAATTTAAGAACAAATTAAATTTGCCTGATATTACTAAAATAAATAATAAGATTGAAGGTTTACAAATGAAAAAATCATCGGTACAAGAACAAATTGGCATAAACATAAGGTCAAAAGTATCTAACTACAAAACTTTCCTTAATGCAGTAGTAATGAATAAGATTGTGTCTGATGTACCAAATTCAAGAATGTTAGCAGGAACTTTTTCTGCCGATATAAAATTAGCAGATCCTGAATATAATACACCAAGAGGAATTGATTTACTTCTATCAAATCAATTTGTATTTGATCTCATATGCAATGGTAAGCTACAAGACAAAACAACAAAAACCAAATTACAAAATACAAAATTAGGTTGGGTAGCTTATAGTATGACAAAATTGGATAATACTAGTGGAACTAAAAAGGTTACAGTAAACACAACGTGCGAAAGTGTATTAGAAAAATTTTGGGAACTAGAAGAAGTACCAAAAATAAATAATTTGACAGCCACTGAAAAACAGTGTGAAAAATTATTTAATCAAAATGTCAAACGATTGGCAGATGGTAAGTTTCAAGTAGCATTACCTTTTAAATACCATATGAGTAAGTTGGGCAATTCTAGCTTTATAGCTAAAAGAAGATTTTTTGCTTTAGAAAGAAAATTGGGCAAAAGTCCAGAATTAAAGCAACAGTATAGTGAGTTTATGAGACAATACTTAGACATGGGGCATATGGAATTATTAAGCAGTACAAATTTTATAAGCAACACGTATTATTTACCACATCATTGTATAATAAGACCTGAAAGCACAACTACAAAATTGAGAGTGGTGTTTGATGCATCATGCAAAACTACAACCAATGTCTCATTGAATGATATTTTGCATACGGGTCCTAAAAGTCAGGAGAACTTGTTCAATATTTTACTGAGATTTAGGAAACATCGATATGTTTTTTCGGCAGATATAGAAAAAATGTACAGGCAAATTTGGGTATCAGAAACCGATAAAAAATATCAGTTAATATTCTGGCGCTGGAATCCAACAGAGGAAGTAAGAACATATGCTCTCAAAACTTTAACTTATGGTACGGCATCTGCCCCGTATTTGGCGGTGAAATGCCTACAAAAGATTGCAGATTGGAAATCAAATCAATTTCCTGAAGAATGTGTAATCATAAAAAACGATTTTTATATGGATGATGTAATGACTGGAGGAGATTGTTTAGAAAAGGTTACACTACTGAGAAAAAATTTAGACAACATATTGCTCGAATTTGGTATGCCCTTAAGAAAGTGGTGCACCAATGATAGGTCAATTGTAAAAGGAGTAAATGAAAAATATATAGTAGAAAATCTTAATATTAAATCAGAAATTTCAAATTCTATTAAAGCTTTAGGTATAATATGGAATCTAAACACAGACGAACTAAGAATAAACTGTAAATGGGTGACAGAGGAAGCCGTTTCAAAAAGATCAATATTGGCAGAAATTTCAAGGCTATTTGACCCGTTAGGATTGGTTGGACCTATCATGCTGAGTACAAAAATATTATTGCAGGAATTATGGAAATTAAAAATTAATTGGGATGAAAGAGTGCCGGAAGAAATCGGCAACAAATGGAGAACTATAAGAAATAGTTTTAAATATTTGAATAAAATAACAATACCGAGACATTTTATTGGTGTCAAACCAATACAAATAGAACTACATGGCTTTTGTGATGCATCAATGAAGGCTTACGGTGCAGCAATTTATATAAGGTCAATCGATAGTAATGGGAAAATACATTCATATTTGGCAGCATCAAAATCAAGAGTTGCTCCAATAAAAATAGTTACACTTCCACGTTTGGAATTATGTGCCAGTGTATTATTAACAGAATTAATGAAAGTAGTGGTTGAGAGTCTTAAAATAAAATTTAAAAATATTTATTTTTATACTGATTCTACAATAGTTTTAAGCTGGTTAAGATTAGATCCAGCACGTTTGCAATTGTTTGTATCTAACAGAGTCAGTTTCATACAGGCTAATACCGATATAGAATATTGGAAACATGTGAGGTCAGAGGAAAATCCAGCTGATCTTGTATCGAGAGGACTAATGGCAGAGCAATTAATTCAAAACGAATTCTGGTTCAAAGGTCCTAAATTTTTACAGAAAACCGAGCCGTATTTCTCTTCATTTAGTTTGGAACCAATAATTCCAGAGCAAAAAAGAGGACTAAATGTTTTGCTAATAAAAGAGGTAGAATCTTTATATAGCAAAATCAATCATAGGAACAAATTTAATTGCCTTCAAAATATCATAGCATATGTTCTAAAATTTATACATTTAATTATTTATTTTATTTGACCTCTTTTTTTTAAATTTATATATTTAATTATCCAAGCCTAAGGTCATACAACAGAAAAAATAAAATATTGTTTAAATTGTGTTGCTTTTTATATATAAAAAAAAAAGAATAAAAACTGTTGTATGACCTTAGGCTTGGATAATTAAATATATAAATTTATACATTTAAGTAGAAAACAGAAATCTGAACCATTTTTATTTTACAAAAAAGAAGCATTAAAAGTAATTTTAAAAGATATTCAAAGGGAACACTTTAAAGAAGAAATAAGAGTTTTAAAAATGAAAAAAAGCCTGCCAAAATCATCAAAACTTACAACATTATGTCCATTTCTAGATAATCAAGAGTTAATTAGAGTAGGAGGTAGGTTAGAAAATAGTGCCTTGGCATATGAAGCTAAACATCCAGTTGTTTTACCGTACAAAGACAATATTGTGAGATTATTAATAGAACATCTACATACAGAACATCTACATGTAGGTCCGCAAGGACTATTAACGATAACCAGACAACGTTTTTGGCCATTACGAGGAAGGCAACTAGTTAGGAAAATAGTGAACAAATGTTACAGGTGTTTTAGAAAAGGCTCAAGACAGTTACATCAGTTGATGGGAAACTTACCAGAGGATCGAGTTAGAAGGACTCGTCCGTTTTTAAATGCAGGAATTGATTTTCTAGGTCCCATTACGATTCATTACAAAATAAGAGGAAAAAAGACGGACAAAGCATATGTATGTGTATTTGTTTGCTTTGCGACAAAAGCAGTACATTTAGAAGTAGTGTCAGACTTAACCTCAGCAGCGTTTACAATATCAAAAACTACTTTAAAACAAAAAGTAAGATTTAATAAATAGTTTTTCAAAAGGAAATTAAAAATTTTTTTATTTAACTTCTTCTGCAGGAACGAATTTGATGAACCCAATTTTCGAGCACTTTTTCCTCTAAATCAAGTCGTATGTCATAAATGGCACATTCAATAATAACTGTAAAGCTTCTTCTTGGAGGCCATTCAATATCAAAATTTTCTTAAAATAATCGAATTTTCAAACTTTTCTTGCAATAATTCAATTGTAGCATTTGCTGTGTAACACATCACATAGCACCGCTCTGTTGGAACCAAATGTTGTCAAGATTAACTTTTTTAAATTTCGGCCATAAAAAGTTGGTTATAATCGATCTATATCATTCTCCATTCACAGTAACGGAGTTACCAGCTTCATTTCAAAAGATGAAGTTCGGACCGATGATTCAATCAGACCAAAAACCAATTAGGTGTATGAAATAGTTTTTCATAAACAATTTGTGGATTTTCGTCGCAGAATTGACAGTTTTGTTTTTTTTTTACTGTACCACTCAGATAAAAGTGAGCTTCATCGGAAATGATTTTCTTAAAAAAGTCGTTACCGTTTTCAAGTTGTTGCAATTGGAGAACGATTACTTTAATTATAAAACTGAATAATTTGAAAACGTTGTTCTTACGTATGTCTCTCCATAATGAGATTGTAAATATTCACTAATAAATACATGACATATTAAAAATGGCCGAAATGTTACTTCAAAATCATAGCATCCCTAATTTTTTTTATTTCAGATTTGATAGTATTAGAATCGCAAACAAAATTAATTATTTCCGAAAATGGAAATGTTACGCTAAGTTACCGTCCTTCTCACTTATCGTTATAAATAAAATCGCATGCCTTAACATTTGTTCTATGTACTTACATACATGCGAGTTTAAATTTTCAAGTTCATCATTCTGTTTTCGCACAAATACTCATAGTTGTAGGCAATACTACTATTTTCAAAATTGCAAAAAAAATTATGTACACATGTGTGTGTATGCACATATACATACGTACTTGCCATTGCAATCACCTGCAATTAGACAAATCGATTATTCAACTTTTTTTTAAAAAACCGGTTATTGGTTTTTCTATTCAAATAAATAAAAACAATACAATAAAATAGTTGTTAAAATGAAATGGCTCATAATCATAATCACTTAAATCGGTTTCTTGTAAAAACGACTTTATTTTTCTTCATTTTTTTATTAATCTTGTTATCATAGACAAAAATAAAGTCAGTTTTTTTTATTCAAACCAGTTTCAAAAGGGTGACACGTTAAATGTGGCAAATGTTTTCATACAAATACTGTCAAATTCTAATTCAGTGTCAATATTGATCGTGAACAGAAAGAGAAACAAAAGAATAAGAAGAAAAAATTATAATTTTTTACTTTTTTTTGAAAAACTAAATTAGAAAAAGTTAAATAAAAGTTCATTTTAAAATACACTAGCACAATTCGGACCGCTCTACTGGCCCCAACAAACTTTTTGTATTGTATTCATTATATATGTATGAGGGTATCACTCATCCTTATCGCTCTTTCATAATAAGGAGAACGCACGGCATTTTGTAAATATTTTTATGGGAATATATGTATTGGAAAATCTAAATGCCATATCCATATCCAACCGGAACCACTCGGCCGATATCCTGCAAACTTCACATAAGCTACATACAGACCATCCCCAACGTACCTTAAAATTTTTGTTGACGGTCGGGTCGACCTACGGGTCGTTTGCGCAGTTAGTGGTGACATCAAAGTGTACACTTATTTTAATATGTAGATACATATATGTGTACTATCATAAGTTATTTTTACAATTAATAGCAGAATAAGACAAGTGTTTAGGAAGGCGAATTCAATTGTTTACAAAAAATTAACATAACTTTCAACAGCTGTGCTTAGTAGTTTTAGTAAAAACCCACTTTAGCGCTTAAAGTACATTTTTATTCGTTTACAATAGACCAAAAGTTAACTTTTAAGAAAAAGTACGGTTTGACATTTGTCAGCGCTTTAGTTAAAGAAACGATTTATTTGAATAAAAATAAAGCAATTAGTATACAAAGTTAAGGTACCAACCCAATTATTCATAATTCAGGTCACATTTGTATACAAATTTACTTAAATATAAACACAAACATGGTATTTTAGAATACTCGCACAAAAATTACTTTTAACCTTTTAACTCATAACTTTCTGCAATATTTCGAATTATTATTATTATTTTTATACCCTTCACCTGTGGTGCACAAGGGTATATATAGCTTTGTCATTCCGTTTGTAATTTCTACAATTTTCATTTTCGACCCCATAAAGTATATATTTTCTGAAAGCTTATGAATAGAGGAGTCGATTAGGCCCTGACCGTCTGTCCGTCTATCCGTCTGCCCGTCTGTCCGTGTGTTGGTTGAAATCAACTTTTAGAAGCAACTATATGTTCCTCAGATCTGTATATGGTATCAATCTCTTGGAAATATCCAGGAATGAATCGCTATTGAAATTCAGCACAATCGCCGCATAACCTCGTTTTTTTCACAATTACAACAACAACATACATACATACATACATACATACATACATACATGTAAAAAACATACCAAACAAAAAAAATTACAAAAAAAAATATTAAAAATAATAAAAAAAAACTACAAAAAAAAAAATTTAAAAAAATTAAAAAAAAAATTTTAAATAATTTTTTAAAAATTTTCTAAAAAAATTTTTTAAAAAAATTTAAAAAAAATATAAAAAAAATAATAAAATATAAATAATATATTAAATAAAATAAAATTTTTTTGGTTCAGCTGGGATTCGATGCCACATTTATTCTAACGTGTACGTATGCACGTATTTTATATGGGATGAATGGTGATACAAACAATTGTTATTGCATGACTACACGTTGTGAAGGGTATATAAGATTCGGCACGGCCGAATATAGCACTGTTACTTGTTTGTATACGATTTGTATTTTTATTTATGAAACGTAATCAAAGGTAATTTAGCTTAATATTACAATTACTTATATTATGATATACATACATATGTATGTATGTCCATAAATATTTGAATAATCTTTTTCTTTATATAAAAAAAAAGTAAGAGCGCTATATTCGGCCGTGCCGAATCTTATATACCCTTCACAACGTGTAGTCATGCAATAACAGTAGTTTGTATCACCATTCATCCCATTGTAAAATAATAAATTTACGTATGTATGATAAAAAAAATAAAAAAAAAATTAAAAAAAAAATAAAAAAAAATTATTATATATGTATATAATATATATAAAACAAAAAAAAAATAAAAAAAAATTAATAAAAAAAAAATTTGAAAAAAAATAATAATAAAAATATATATAATATATATAAAATCAAAAATAAAACCAAAAAATAAAAAAAAATTAAAAAAAAAATTTAAATAAAACAAGTAACAGTGCTATATTCGGCCGTACCAAATCTTATATACCCTTCACAACGTGTAGTCATGCAATAACAATTGTTTCTATCACCATTCATCTCATATAAAATACGTACATATGTATATACTGGTTAGACTAAATGTGGCATCGAATCCCAGCTGAGCCAAAAAAATTTTATCTTATTTTATTAAAGATATTATTTATATTTTATTATTTTTTATATTTTTTTTTAATTGTAATTTTTTTTATTATTTTTTTTTATTTTTAATATATTTTTTTTTGTAATTTTTTTTTTGGCATGTATGTATGTATGTATGTATGTATGATGTTATTTTAATTGTGTAAAAAAACGAGGTGGTCGTGGTTTTTTGCTCGTATCTCAGAAAGTTATGGGGCGATTGTGCTGAATTTCAATAGCGATTCATTCCTGGATATTTCCAAGAGATTGATACCATATACAGATCTGAGAAACATATAGTTGCTTCTAAAAGTTGATTTCAACCAACACACGGACAGACGGACAGACGGTCAGGGCTTAATCGACTCCTCTATTCATAAGCTTTCAGAAAATATATACTTTATGGGGTCGGAAATGAAAATTGTAGAAATTACAAACGGAATGACAAAGCTATATATACCCTTGTGCACCACAGGTGAAGGGTATAATTAAAAAAAAAAATTTTTTTGGCTCAGCTGGGATTCGATGCCACGTTTTCTCTAACCAGTATACACGCTTGTATGTATGTATGTTGTAATCAGAGTCTGACTTCGGTTATCCGAAAAAAAATAACTCGAATATTTACTTATCTTTTTCGGTTATAAGTATAACCATGTATTTATCACAGAAAATAGCTACTCGTACATGCATGAATTGCTACGGTTACGAGTATATTTATTACTTATTTTCAAAAATACTCTCTATACATACGTATTATTCGGATATACATGTGCGAAAACAAATTACTTATAAGTATGTCGCAATACTTATAAGTATTTTGCCAGTACTTTTGAACAAAAAAACAAGTAAGAGTGCTATATTCGGCCATGCCGAATCTTATATACCCTTCACAACGTGTAGTCCCATATGAAATAAGTACATACATTTAAAAAACATACATATATAAAAACATCCCATTGTAAAATTGTAAATTTACGTATGTATGTTAAAAAAATAATATAAAAAAAATAAAAAAAAATTAAGACCCTTTTAAATATTTTTTTTTATTTAGAAATTACTTCTGTTATATATCTAATTTTTATAAATGTGAGATAAATTTGCTTCTAATGAGAAAAACAAAAAACCAGAGGCAGTGCCACAAACATGTCTGCAAGTTATTTAGGAGCTTATAAATAAAAATTATCACAATTTGTTTTTCGCCTGTCAATAATATCTGAAAGTAGAATTGACTAATAACTACCTTAACTAAGATTTATTTTATTAAATTAAATAAAAGTATAGGTTTCCGCAAGAGTTACCAGAGGAAGATTGAAAAATATTGGAAAAATATTGTGAGCAGAGTTACCAGAGGAAGATTGAAAAAAGCTGTTATTTTCCTTAAGAGTTGTTACATTCAGCATAAGGTATTGCATTTAAAATTATTTCTTAATGGAAATAAATAAATAAATGTAATTTATATGGACATTTGTATGAATGTATCTAGGTATTTATGTGAAAAAAATTAATTTTTACACAACAACGAATTTGAAGTTTATTGATGTAACCGCTAATCTCCCAACGGCATGTAATTTCTTGCACTTGTTTGCAAGTTTAATTAAAACAAGTAAAAGCGCTATATTCGGCCGTGCCGAATCTTATATACCCTTCACAACGTGTAGTCATGCAATAACAGTAAATTCACGTATGTATGTTAAAAAAAACAAAAAAAAAATAAAAAATAAAAAAAAAATTTAAAAAAAAAAATTTAAACAAAAAATTAAAAAATTATTATATACATATATAATATATATAAAACAAAAAAAAAATAAAAAAAAAATTAAAAAAAAAAAATAAAAATAAATAATAATAAAAATATATATAATATATTAAATAAAAAATAAAAAAAAAAAATAAAAAAAAAATTAAAAAAAAAAATTTTAAAAAAATTTAAAAAAAATTTTTTTTGCCTCAGCTGGGATTCGATGCCACGTTTTCTCTAACCAGTATACACGTTTGTATGTATGTATGTTGTTGTTGTAATGTTGTTTTTATGAAAAGAAAATCGAGGTGGTCGTGGGTTTTTGCTCATATCTCAGTTGTTTATGTACCGATGTTTCTGATTTTCAATACCGATCTACTCCCGAATATTTCAATACCTTAACCGGGTCCAACCTATGTCGGGGGGCTTCAAAAAGTTGATTTCAACATACACACGGACAGACGGTCAGACGGACAGACGGTCAGGGCTTAATCGACTCCTCTATTCATAAGCTTTCAGAAAATATATACTTTATGGGGTCGGAAATGAAAATTGTAGAAATTTCACACGGAATGACAAACCTATATATACCCTTTTTCACTGTGTGAAGGGTATAAAAATTAAGAAGAAGTAAAGGTGTAGTCATGCAATAACAATAGTTTGTATCACCATTCATCTCATATAAAATACGTACATACTTAAAAAACATACATATATAAAAATAACATCCCATTGTAAAAAATAAATTTACGTACATATATAGTTTAATTAAAATAATTAAAAAAAGGAAAAAGTAAACAGTAATAGAGCATACATGATTGACATTTAAAATATATAATATGTATTAATGTATACTAGGTACTCAATGGGAAAAATACATAAAAATAGATATGTATTTAGTTTAGTTTTTTTTTCATAGTGCATCGTGGTTTGCTAGTCATGATATTTCATATTCTACTCATATTGACCATGAAACATTGAAATGTAAAAAAAAAAATTAAGCAAACACTTAATGGTATCGAACTGCGTACCACCAGCTTCATAGTTCAGTGGTGTACCCACTGCACTACCATCCTATGAATATATATACAACTTAAATATACAAAAGTACTTGCAACCTATATGAAGTACATAAAAAATAAAAAACATATACATACATACATACTATTTAAGTATTACCAATATGTATGAATGAATATTCGTATGTAGGTTTTTTACACACACACACGCTACGTTGAATCAAAGTTATAGCTGTTGTTACGCTGTCATCTCTAGCAGCGAAAGCCGCGGTGACATTTTGTTTTCTTTAAATATTTTGAGCAGAGTTACCAGAGGAAGATTGAAAAATATTGGAAAAATATTGTGAGCAGAGTTACCAGAGGAAGATTGAAAAAAGCTGTTATTTTCCTTAAGAGTTGTTACATTCAGCATAAGGTATTGCATTTAAAATTATTTCTTAATGGAAATAAATAAATAAATGTAATTTATATGGACATTTGTATGAATGTATCTAGGTATTTATGTGAAAAAAATTAATTTTTACACAACAACGAATTTGAAGTTTATTGATGTAACCGCTAATCTCCCAACGGCATGTAATTTCTTGCACTTGTTTGCAAGTTTAATTAAAACAAGTAAAAGCGCTATATTCGGCCGTGCCGAATCTTATATACCCTTCACAACGTGTAGTCATGCAATAACAGTAAATTCACGTATGTATGTTAAAAAAAACAAAAAAAAAAAATAAAAAATAAAAAAAAAATTTAAAAAAAAAAAATTTAAAAAAAAAATTAAAAAATTATTATATACATATATAATATATATAAAACAAAAAAAAAATAAAAAAAAAATTAAAAAAAAAAAATAAAAATAAATAATAATAAAAATATATATAATATATTAAATAAAAAATAAAAAAAAAAAAAAAAAAAAATTAAAAAAAAAAATTTTAAAAAAATTTAAAAAAAATTTTTTTTGCCTCAGCTGGGATTCGATGCCACGTTTTCTCTAACCAGTATACACGTTTGTATGTATGTATGTTGTTGTTGTAATGTTGTTTTTATGAAAAGAAAATCGAGGTGGTCGTGGGTTTTTGCTCATATCTCAGTTGTTTATGTACCGATGTTTCTGATTTTCAATACCGATCTACTCCCGAATATTTCAATACCTTAACCGGGTCCAACCTATGTCGGGGGGCTTCAAAAAGTTGATTTCAACATACACACGGACAGACGGTCAGACGGACAGACGGTCAGGGCTTAATCGACTCCTCTATTCATAAGCTTTCAGAAAATATATACTTTATGGGGTCGGAAATGAAAATTGTAGAAATTTCACACGGAATGACAAACCTATATATACCCTTTTTCACTGTGTGAAGGGTATAAAAATTAAGAAGAAGTAAAGGTGTAGTCATGCAATAACAATAGTTTGTATCACCATTCATCTCATATAAAATACGTACATACTTAAAAAACATACATATATAAAAATAACATCCCATTGTAAAAAATAAATTTACGTACATATATAGTTTAATTAAAATAATTAAAAAAAGGAAAAAGTAAAGAGTAATAGAGCATACATTATTGAAATTTAAAATATATAATATGTATTAACGTATACTACGTACTCAATGGGAAAAATACATAAAAATAGATATGTATTTAGTTTAGTTTTTTTTTCATAGTGCATCGTATTTTGCTAGTCATGATATTTCATATACTACTCATATTGACCATGGAACATTAAAATGTTTAAAATAAATATAAAAAAAAAGTATTCAGCAAACACTTGAACGGTATCGAACAGCGTACCTCCAACCTAATAGTTCAGTGGTGTGGCCACTACACTACCATCAGATGAATGTTTTTGCAACTTAAATGTGCAAAAGTACTTGCAACCTATATGAGGTTCATACAAAATAAAATTCATATACATACATACATACATTTAAGTATTAGCAATATGTTTGAATGAATATTCGTATGTAGGTTTTTTACACACACACACATGCTACGTTGAATCAAGGTTATAGCTGTTGTTACTTTGTTATCTCTAGCAGCGAAAGCCGCGGTGCCTTTTTGTTTTCTTTAAATAAATGGGGACATACATACATACTATATGTTTAATTATTCTTTCTTTTTCTTTATAATGATTTTATCCACTCAAAAACGTACCATTGTAATATTATAAATTGAGTTTATGTGTGTATGTATTAAAAAAAATAAATAAATAAAAAATTAAATGGAAATAAAAAAAAAATTTTGTTTTGTCTCAACTGGGATTCGAACCTACGTTCATCCAGTGAGTGTTGTTGTAAAAAAAAAAAAAAAGGTGGTCGTGGTTTTTTGCTCATATCTCCGTTGTTTATGTACAGATTTTTCTGATTTTCAATACCGATCTGCTCCCGAATATTTCTGATGTTTTAATACCTCACGCGGGTCTTGGTGGCGTCGGGGGCCTCCAAAAAGTTGATTTCAACATACACACGGACAGACGGACAGACTGACAGAGCTTAATCGACTCCCCTATTCATAAGCTTTCAGAATATATATACTTTATGGGGTCGGAAATGAAAATTGTAGAAATTTCACACGGAATGACAAACCTATATATACCCTTTTTCACTGTGTGAAGGGTATAAACAAGTAAAAGTGCTTTATTCTGCTCTTTTATTTTTTATCAAACAAAAAGAAAATTGGTCAGGTTTGGAACTATTTTTATAGTAAATAAATATAACAATATAATTTATATTGTTTATTAATTTAAACAAGCAATGAGCGAACACATAATAATAAAATGTTATTTTAAATAAAAATAAATCTACTTATATATATTATTTATTTTTAGTATTAAGAAACGCAACTGTTATAGCTGAAATTTGTATGGCTTATCAACTTAAAAGAAATTATTTTGATACAAAAGCAGAAAAAGATAAGTAAAAATTAAAGAAAATAAAAGTGAAAATTTAGTTGAATTGATACTGGCAATAGATATTTAACAATGTATATTTTATTTTGATTTACTATTTATATAATTACGTATGTATTTATATTGCTTTTTGTTAGGAAAAAATCTGTAAGAATTTTGACCTTAATTATTGAAAAAAAAAAACACAAATTTCCAAGGAAAATCCATCATTAAGAAGGGTGCTCTTATACAGGTAGTGATGACAGCCTATCTGACCCAAATAAATTAATGCCAGAAAAAACCTGTAAATGTTTTTATGTTCTGGACCACATAATGGAACATTCATTGAAACATTTTTAAAACTTTATTTTGAAATCGAATTTGTGTTCACACAGTGAGATTTGAGAGTATGAATAATTATTACCATAAATTGTATTCAAAGTCAGATAATAACCTTTCCATCCCTGCTTTTTAGGCCTAAAATAAGTTTCCATATAATATCATTAATAATAATAATAAATTTTAAGTTAAAGTTGTAACTTTAACTTCACAGTTGGTCATATAATCGCTACTTTAAAAATAATTACAGCTTTTGGTTTTATGCATATCATTATTCTTTTCTTTACTTTTATAAAAAGTTATGTTTGTTTAACCATAGAAGATATCAGAAACATATATATTTAAATTATAACTAATAATAATATAAAATATGTAATCTATTTATACAGTTCTTTAAATTTAAGCTAAGGATCTTTATAACAAAAGCATTGTCTATTATTAATTCTTATCATTTTTGTTGCGTTGTTTCGTAAGAAATTTACCTTGCAAAAATTGTTCTTTATTTGAATTTAGTATTTTTACTTCGATAAGAAAAAGAATGCACTAAAGAATTTGAGAAATCACATCGAGTACTGACTCAAATTTTTTGCGCGACAAAAATTTTATAAAGCACAAATAATATTGCATAAAGCCAAAGTTGACAACGCTGGATAGGAACTCAACAAAGAGAGTGTAATTATTTCTGTAAAATACCTGATACCCAGCAATCAATTTTAAAAGTTTTTAATCAACCACTAAATAGTTATTTATAAGTAAATAAACATAATGCTATTATCTGATTATTATTTCCCGCAGAAAAAAACGATATTCTGTTTTTGTTTTTTTGGAAAATTAATAAAGAAAAACAAACAAAAACCATATAATTTTTTCTTGACGGACTTAAAATATCTAAAAAAAGTTAATAAGAAAAACAATAAATAACAAATATATCTGTTAAAACTAATAAATATATCTTAATATAAGATTTTTTTCTTTTTTATAAATTTAAAATAAATCCCACATGCTCGCTGGGCATTGCTAAAAAAATAACGCATGTCGTTGTTTCATCAACCCCTAAATTAAAAATCATAAAAAAATGTCTCTGTCCATAATTCATCTAGCAACCAGGGATGCCAGTTTAATTAAACTGGATATTTTTATGGTATACATTTTTTTAATTTTGTGAATTTGTTTGCTTTGTTATGTTTAAGTTTTTGTAGAACAATATTTTTAGTGGTAAAACACAAAGTTCAAATAATTCGCCAATAAACATTTTGATTAAAAATCATATTTCCATTTAAGCGTCTTATTTTTTTATAAAAGTTACATGTTAAATAGTTTATCATATAAACTTGAAACATGAATTTATAGTAGATAACTTTTAATGTCAATGAAAATATTTTACAAAATAAAGAAAACAAACGCTGTAAGGAAATATGTAGAAATGCCTTCAATTTTGATATCTTAAGCCATATATTCTAAATAAAAGTTAAGTCAGGACATATATTCCAATTATATCAATACTTATATAGGAAATTAATTATGATTCGAATAAATTACCAAAGTAGTGGCATATACTTTTGCTTAGTAACACTTTTCTTTAAATATTGATGTAAACAAAACTGTATTTGGATATTTTCAAATACTAATTAAATAATATATATAAACTAGCCAAACCCGGCGCGCGTTGCTACGCCCCTTAATGAATCGAAATGCATTCTGAATTTTAATTGAATATCAAGTGCAAAAACCTAAAAATTATAATTTTTTATGGGCGTGGCATTGCCCACTTTTCTAGTCACGAAATTGTAAAGTCATAATAGCTTAATATGTGTGCAAAATTTCCGAATAATCGGTCAAGTGCAAGTACCTCAAAATGATACCTTTTTTTTATAGGCGTGGCACTGCCCACTTTTCTAATCACAAAATTATTTAGTCATGACAGCTCAATATGTGTGAAAAGTTTCAGAAAAATCGGTCTTGTGCATGTACCTCAAAATTTTACCCTTTTTTTATGGGCGTGTCCCCGCCCACTTTTTGAATCACAAAATTATAAAGTCACGACAGCTTAATATGTGTGCAAAGTTTCAGAAAAATCGGTTTAGTGCAAGTACTTCAAAATTAAAACTTTTTTAGGGCGTGGCCCCGCCCACTTTTCTTATCACGAAATTATTTAGTCATGACAGCTCGATATGTGTGCAAAGTTTCAGAAAAATCGGTCGAGTGCAAGTAGCTAAAACTGATAACTAATTTTTTATGGGCGTGGCCCCGCCCACTTTTTTTCATCCATAAACACTCCCCGGTATGTGTACAACAACTTACCAAAGTTTGAGCCCGATCGGTTTTGCAGTTTCAGAGTCTATAGCTAACACACACACACACACACACACAGAGTTTCACTTTTATATATAGATTATTATTGTATTAATTGGTAAATTATATTCATTTACTACCATTTGATTATTGTTTTTATTTTTTAAATATAAATGTTAGTATTTAGAAAAATTATGTGCAAAAATTTAAGTTTTTGGTAGATTTTAGTGAATTTTTTGACAAATTTGTTAGGAATAATATTTTTTGTGGCATCCCTGCTAGCAACTACGGCTGCTAAGCCGTATCAAAGAATATCAATCATATGATTTATATTCTTTGGCCGTATACACACAATCGATCATAAAAAAACAACAAATAAATGTATAACAATAATGTTTATGTATGTGTGCGTTTGTACCATAATGGTTGTGCTGTTTTCATAACCCAAGCAAGTGCATTTTTACTAAATCAAAACGCATGCAAAATTTCTACTTGATGCTCTCGCTTGAATTGTAAAAACGGTTACTCATTTTACTCGCTTTTTTTTACGGATAATCGATAACACTTAAGTACTTAAGTCCAATTTGTTGTACTGTGTACAATATAGAGTATTTATGTGAAAAATACTTAGATTTCGGTTACTTGTATATACTTATGCCGAACATCAAACGAGTATGTACGGATAGAGTAATTTTTTTAGCTGTAACCGTACGCACTTATACATGTTTTGCTAATAATACTCAATGTATATCCGAAGTTGTAATCGTTGTCATTCCCTGGTTGTAATGTTGTTTTTGTGAAAAAAAAAATCGAGCTGGTCGTGGGTTTTTGCTCATATCTCAGTTGTTTATGTACCGATGTTTCTGATTTTCAATAGCGATCTACTCCCGAATATTTCTGATATTTTAATACCTCACCCGGGTCCAAGCGATGTCGGGGGGCTTCAAAAAGTTGATTTCAACATACACACGGACAGACTCACAGGGCCTAATCGACTCCCCTATTCATAAGTTTTCAGAAAATATATACTTTATGGAGTCGGAAATGAAAATTGTAGACATTTTACACGGAATGACAAACCTATATACACCATTTTTCACTGTGTGAAGGGTATAAAAAAAACAACTTAGGTACATATATTTATTATGGTCTAGTTAATAATAATATCAACAAAAAAAAAATAACAAGGTTTTTTTCAGCGTTTATAAAAAAAAAATTAAAAGGATGAAATGTTTTTTACAATTTTGTTATACATATTTATTTAAAATCATAGTTATATTACATCAAACAAAATAAATATTATTTCGTTTGAAAATTTATTATGAACGCAATACATAACCCAACACTACATTTACAGCATTTCTTTCTCACTGTTTTCGTACATCTTTCCTCAGCACATCTTCGTCTATTGCCTGACGAGACTAAACGTAAATCATTAAATACTTTTGAAGATATACTGGAAAATTTTGAAATTTTAAGGCGAAATTTTAATTTCAACGGTTGTGATTTTGTATGATACTAAGTAGTGATTTACTATATAGCGTCAAAATTCAAATTGTGAAATATTTTTTCCACTATTTTTCATAAGGATCCATGCATTATGCATTACAACATCCATAATCCATGTAAAAATTGACCAATGCAAATGACAAGGTTAGGTTAGGTTAGATCCGGCAGCCGCCCGAAGGCATAGCTCACTTGGGTCCTCCGAGGGTCCCGTTGTGATACCGTAGGCACCAACGCCCGTTCGTCTATGTCCTCTGGCCGTCGTTTCTCAGCCATCCTGTCCTGTTTATGAAGGTGTGAATCTTTCCCAGATCAACTGCGGAAAGACAAGTTTTACTCACAAGTATTCGCTGATCTAGAATCCATTGTCTCAGGTCCCCGAATGCAGGACAATTACAGAGAAGATGTTCAGTTGTCTCCTCCTCCTCCTCGTTATCAAAACTTCTGCAGAAGTCGTTGTAAGGGATACTCAGCCTTTTCGCATGTGTACCTATAGGCCAGTGTCCGGTAATGACCGCTTTAAGGTTCCTAAGGTGGATTCGGGGCATATTCGCTGCAAATTGCGTCCTATGTACATCCATGTCAGGCCAGATCTTTCTGGTTTCCAAGCAAGTGGGTTCTCTCATCCATCTTTCCTTGGCATCCAAATAGAATTGATGCGAGATTAGCTGCTTACCCTTCTATAAGGGAATACCCAAAGCATAACTGGATTCAACCGAATCTAAGGTGGTACCGGCTTTTGCAAGTGCATCAGCTCTATTATTACCATCAATATCCCCATGTCCTGGAACCCACACAAGGGTAACCGTCGAATGTCTCGCTATCTCCTTAAGAGACACCCGGCATTCCTGGGCAATTTTCGATGTGCTGTACACACTCTCAAGGGACCTAATAGCCGCCTTGCTGTCAGTAAATATATAAATATCCCTGCCAGGTATTTTATTATACTGAATCTGTTCCGCGGCTGTCCTAATAGCCATTAGTTCGGCCTGTATCGCGCTACAGTAATCCGGTAGCATAAGGGACAATTCCAAAGCCAACTGGATCGAAAAGATACCACATCCAGCTCCAGCATGTGATTTCGATCCGTCAGTAAATATCTGGATTGCGTTCTCCGTAGGTTGGAGGCCGTTGTCGTATTCAGATCTATCCGGTATATCCGTCACGAAACCCGGATCGAATACTGGTTCAGGTACCTTGTAATCAATAGTAGAAGTAATATTGATCATACCAAAAATTCTCGCATGTCCTTAATTCACATACTTCCATGCCCTTGTGGCATTCAGCCTCAGTGCAGTGTCCGCAGCCATCTGCTTAGCCAGGATATCTGGTGGTAACCAGTTCAAAATAGTGAAAAGTGCTTTAGATGGTGTGGTCCTAAGAGCACCTGTTATCATAATCGCAGCCATTCTCATAATACGTTCGAATCTGTCCTGGTGAATTCTCTTTTCCAGTGCCACCCACCAGACTGCCGCTCCATAATAAAGAATTGGTCTGACGACAGAATTGTATAGCCAGTATAAGTTCCTGGGGTTAATACCCCAATTAAGGCCAATTGCCCTCTTGCAGCAGTTGCCGCCTTAGTGGTCCTAGACTCTGTGTTCAGGTTCCAGTTTGCTGTGCAATACGAGACCCAAATATTTGGCATTATCGGATAGCGCTAGTGCCACTCCATCCCATCCCACATCCCTGGCACCATCTAAGTATTAACGTCAGCGCAGATTCCAAGAGCTCCGAGAGCAGTCCAGGATCTTTGCCCGTAGCTGCCACAGCCACATCATCCGCATAAGCAACAGTCATGCAGGATGTATTCTCCATGGCCCTAAGCAGGATATTAATGTTGATGTTCCATAGTAGTGGACAAAGCACGCCACCTTGCGGTGTGCTATTTACAGCCACCTTGGAGATGCTAGAGGAGCCCAAAGTTGACTCTATCCGCCTATGTTTCAGTAGTTTTCCTACAAAACCGGTGACCGCAGGATCTATGTCCAGTTGTCTCAAGGCATTTAAAACCGAATCCGGTTTGACATTTTTGAAGGCAGTCCCTGTAGTTCAGAGATTTTTCAATATGGCCAACCAGCGCGTGTAGCGCCGTTTCCGTAGAATTGCCTTTCGTATAGGCATGCTATGCTCCCGATAGAGTATCTGGTCCCAGAGACGATCTGATATAAACATCAATAATCCTCTCCAGAGTCTTAAGCAGGAAGGAGGAGAGACTTATTGGCCTGAAGTCTCCGGCCCTTGTATGCGAGGCCTTACTTCCCTTGGGTATGAAAATAATCCTATAGGATGTCCACCTCGATGGGACATGGGATAAATGCAAGCATGCCTTGAATATCATCAGAAGCCATGGCATTAAAATATCGATGTTCTCCTGTAGATCCGCTGGAATTATGCCATCAGGACTTGGAGACTTGAAGGGATGGAAACTTCCAGCTGCCCATCTTATGCGATGCTCAATGATCGGTAGATTCGATTTGTCATATGCATCCGTTTGGTCAACAGCAGGAGGAGAGTCCTGCTCTAGACATCCTGGGAAATGTGTCTCCATGAGAACCTCCAGCGTTTCCTTGCTACTGGTTGTCCAAGAACCATCCCCCCTCTGTATGTATGATGGTATTGTTGGATTCGAAGATAAAATCTTTCGTAGCCGAATTTTCCACCTCACTGCAGAATTTTCTCCAGGTTTGGCTCTTGGCTCTTCTGATAAGGTTTTTAAACCCATTTAGCGAGGATTAAAATGTGGCCCAATATTCACTCCTTTTAGCCTCATTGAATAGTTTCCTGCATTCTTTGCGCTTTTCCGCAATTTCAGCATTCCACCAAGTGGGCTTGGCCTTACCTTTCCTAGTAGTTCTCCTACAGGAGTTATCGGTTGCCTCAGCCATTACATTACTCAAGAACTCAGTTACGGAGTCCAGAGTGGACTTATCGTCAATGGAGTCTGGACATGAAGAGAGCTTTCTATTCAGCACCTCAGCATAAACAGACCAATTTGTCTTTCTCCTATTCAAGAAATGACACTCAGAATCTAATTCGAAAAATAAATCGAAGTCGATATATAGGTGATCGGAAAAAGAGCAATCCTTTGACACCCTCCAATTTCCTATCAAATTCACATACTTATCGCTAATAAGAGTAACATCCAAAACCTCCCTTCTGTTAGTAACTACAAAGGTGGGTTCATTATCCCAATTAACTACTGTTAGTCTATTTTCAATTATAAATTCGAGTGACTCACCCTTTTGGTTGGTATCCGAGCTACCCCAGACGGTTTGGTGCGCGTTGGCATCCGCGCAAATTATGAGAGGGATGTTCCTTTCGTTCGAGTAAGACATCGCCTTCCTAGTGATGGAGTTAGGTGGGTCCACTCCATGATCGTACGCCATATAACTGCTCATTAGCCAGACTATTCGCCTCTTGTTCTCGATGGCTATAGTGCAGGTGTCCTTATCACTGAAGTCGGATAGAACAAAAGCTTTAAGATTGTTTTTGGCCATAATCCAAGATCTAGTCTTACCTGGTCCGGCTGCATACAGAATGTAGTAGCCATCCTTGTTTAGCCCGCAAACCCTGTCTTTGTACAACAATGGTTCTTGGACACATATAAGATCCTCCGTGCCTGAAGACAGTCGGAGGAGTAGGGCAGTTGATGCCGCTTTTGAGTGGTGAAGGTTAATCTGAGTAACCTTCAAAGTAGCTGGTCGCTGTGGACGACTGTAACATCGGCGTCCTCTGAACCGTCGTCAGATTCTAGTAGGGCGATGCAAATGACAATATTTCACTACATTTGATATTGGCTTTATACTATGACAAGTAGAAGCAATTGTCACCACAGAGTTATCAACACATTTTACTATTATAATCTTTTATCCTGACATAATTGATTTTCATATGTACCTCTAGATTTTTTTCAACTCCTTTGATTTAGTTATTGGACAATCTTTTGGAAATCTGTTTTCGCGAAACGTTCTGGTAGCATCATATCCTTCATTTTTGAGATGAGAAAGTAAACTCATTGATGTAAATAAATTATCAAAATATAATTTATATGCTAAATTAGATTTTTTTCTGGAAGCTTGCCGAATTTTTCTTCATATTCATCATTACGTTGCGTATTTGTTCCCTTATATACCTCAAAATTTATTAAATATCCACTTGGTGTATTCAAAAACCTCTTATGAATTGATTGCAGCTGTGTTGTCCAAAATATGCGACCATGCTTTAATCAAAATCTAGGTGATGTTCTAGAACAAACTCATAAGTGGACTTAATTTTCACAGAATTAGTTTGTGTGTTGTCAGCATAATAAATATTTTTGGATATTTCCAAAAAACGGTCTCTTCTTATAGCATCCACAAATAGATCCTTTCGGAGATCTGGTGGATTCTTCCAAAAAAATCGCTTACTCGGGACGGAATTATATCCGGATAGATACAAAATTTCGATAAATACTTTTAGTTCTTCAGAAGAAAGATTTCGATTTATTAAGTTTGATTGAAGTGAATATTTATTTGGTTCGTTTATAATTAAATTAATAATGTCTTCATCAAATATTTGTTCAAAGATTTGCACTGATGTTTGAATTCTATAATCTGAGTAATTGGGTTCGGGAAAAAACATAACAACTTCAGATAAATCATAAGTCCACTGCTAAATCATCATCGTCTTCGATAATTGCAATCGATTGAAGCGTCAGACTCCTAAATAAAATGCAAAATATTCCATAATTTGATCTCCTAAACGCCTAGCGTGATCATATGATCACGGGATATTTAGCATAAGATTTTGCTAATGAAATTAATTTTTTTTTTTTAATTTTAATTACATTATTAATAAATAAATTTATTTAAGATAAATAATCTATACGCAATAAATTGAATTCAAGAAAACAAAATATTACTTACTTAACACGTATATCAGAAACTGCATCGTTCCAGTATTCAAGACTAGTGCTTGCTTCCATGTTTCGCAAACAAATTAATCTATTGAAAACAAATCCCCAAATGCAGTTAAAAATAAACACTAAGCTGTCATCTGTGTGAATCTCCCTTTTAAAATAAGAATCTTAAACCTAAAATGGGTGCAAATACTATTTTAAAACTATTTCGTTTTGCGTGATCATATGATCACGGTAGGCGCTAAAGGGTTAAAACAATTGTAAAGAAAACGTATACAAATTATACATTTTTAAATTTCGACTTTTGAAAAACAAAAATTTAAAAAAACGGCTTCAGCAAAACTAATAAATCGATCTCTCTATCGGCAATGTCGATTGAAGATAAGAATAGATGCGGGAAAAAAGTGATTCATCCATAACCAGGGAAATTTGGTACAATGCAAATGGAAGCCGAGAAACGTTAAAAAACGATTTTTTATACCCAAAATACTTTTTCAACATTATTAAAGAAAACCTTTTTGCACCGAATCTTTACACTCAAAAAACAAATTAAGTATTCCGTACTTAAATTAATCCGTACCGTAATTGACGTAAGCTTAGAACAAGATTCATTCAAGCATAAAGGAGACTGAATTAAGCAAAAAATGCGTTTGTTTCAAGAATTTGTAACTTGGTTTAATCGTTGCATAGTGCAGCGATACGTTTTATAAAAACTTAAAATATAAAAATAATGGACAAAGCATGCCACGCAAGTTAACTCGTAAACTGCTACAGCGTTATTGTAGCAAACACTATGACTTATAATTATATATATATATTTTTATTCGAACTTTTACTATATATTAAATTTTAATGTGAATCATTTTTATTTTGGCTTAAGTTCATTTATTCTTTTTTTTTATTTAATTTTATAATTCAACCTTGCTTTCAATAATTCCAGCCAATGGATGGATAATGTATTACGAATATAAAAGAATATGAACATGTTGAATAAAGAATTGTCATTTAATAGGTTAAGTAAAAATTAAACAAAAATTTTAAAATTAATACTAACCCCCCGACCACACGAGCGATTGATTATGTTTTAATATAAGCAATAAAGCCGGCAGAATAACGGCATCAAATTGCCAATGTTCAAGCTTATATCTATAGGTGGAGAACACGTTAATATCTTAAAACACAAAATTGAAAATTTTCCTATAATTTAAAATTTTATAAAAAATATACGAAAATAAATTTCACCAAAAACACTAGATTAAAACGATTTTTTTTGGCATTATATATTTAAATATAATTAAAAAACTTACATTTTTTAAAATAACCATGTTAATTTTAATATTTTGTTTTTTTTTCTGCGACGTTCTCTTATACATTAGTGTTGTTATTACATTTTATTTGTATTGCAATTGAATTTGACAGCTTGTGTTAAAAGATTATTGCTCAGCAATGTATTATAACATTTATTGCTAAATATGTATTCTAATACATATTCATGCAGTCCACACGTTAATATCTTGTGTTCGCAATAGAATTTGACAGTTGCTGTGGCAATAATTGCCAAACACATTGCTCGTGTGGTCGGGGGGTAATATTCACTAATTAAAATTTCATTGAATTGTAGCATAAATAGGAATTTTCAATTGCAAAGTAGTATACCGATAAAGAGTGCTGATGATGAAATCGTAGCTGATTTCGAAAATGCATTCCACTCGGCTAATATCGGAAATAATTTTAGAAGGAATATTCCTAAAAATGGTTACAATATAATATAATTTGAGTTATAAAATTAAATTAAAAAAAAGAATAAATGAAGTTACGCCAAAATAAAAATGATTCACATTTAAATTTACTATGACTTATAGATAAAGTATGATAACCAAAATGAGAATTATAAAAACATACTTGAAAGTTTATATAATACTAGCATTTAACCCGCTACTTCGATAGCGCAGTTCTTACTATTTATTGAATACTCAAGTTCTATTTATAATTATTAAATATTTTTGGTTCAATTTATGAAAATTTGTATCTCTGATTCAATTTACTTAGAAAAATAAAAAGTAGAGTAAGGATATATCGGGCATATATTTCCTAACTAAAAGCAAGATCAATGCTACTGAGTTTCAAAAATTAAGATTCGTATTTTGCAAAAATTACCCTAAAAATAATAAAATATCATTTTTTCCTTCACTAAAACTTCCAATTGGTTTATTATTACCTACATTCAGAATTCTATGTATACAATTTATAAAAAAAATATGAAAAAGAAATTTTTTGGTCATCCATAGTATTAGGAGTTACATCTGGATTCAATACACACTAATTTTAAGACTCTGTGTTCACAAACGTAAAAATACAAACAGGTTTTTTTTGTGTCTCCAATATTATTTTAAGTCTCAACATGAATCAATAATCCTTTATTTTAAAATTTTAGCTTTATAAACGTAGAAAATACAAAAATCACCATAAAAATTCAAAAAATTGCCTTTTTGGTCGCCCATAACATTTTCATTCTCACCTTGAATCAATAGTCACTAATTTCAAAATTCTAGCTTCGCAAACGTTGAAAATAAAAAAGTACCATACAAATTCATAAAAGTACCTTTTTGGTCTCCCATAACATTTTTAGTCTCACCTGGAATCAATAGTCCTTGATTGTACAAATATACATATGTTCATAAACGTATAAAATACAAAAAGTACCATAAAAAATATAAAAAGTACCTTTTTGGTCGCCTATAACATTTTCAGTCTCACCTTGTATCAATAGTCACTAATTTCAAAATTCTAGCTTCGCAAACGTTGAAAGTACAAAAAGTACCATAGAAATTCAAAAAAGTACCTTTTTGGTCGCCCATAAAATTTTTAGTCTCACCTGGAATCAAAAGTCCTTGATGGTACAATCCTACGTAGAAAATACAAAAAGTACCATACAAATTCAAAAAAGTACCATTTGGCCGACTATAACTTTTTCAGTCTCACCTTGTATCAATAGTCACTTACTTAAAAATTCTAGCTTCATAAACGTTGAAAATACCAAAAGTACCATAAACATTTAAAAGAAGTACATTCTTGGTCGCCCATAACATTTTTAGTCTCACCTTGTATCAATAGCCACTAATTTCAAAATTCTAGCTTCATAAACGTCGAAAATACCAAAAGTACCATAAAAATTCAAAAAGTACCTTTTTGGTCGCCCTTAACATTTTTAGTCTCACCTGGAATCAATAGTCCTTGATTGTACAAATATACATATGTTCATAAACGTATAAAATACAAAAAGTACCATAAAAAATATAAAAAGTACCTTTTTGGTCGCCTATAACATTTTCAGTCTCACCTTGTATCAATAGTCACTAATTTCAAAATTCTAGCTTCGCAAACGTTGAAAGTACAAAAAGTACCATAGAAATTCAAAAAAGTACCTTTTTGGCCGACTATAACTTTTTCGGTCTCACCTGGAATCAAAAGTCCTTGATGGTACAATCCTACGTAGAAAATACAAAAAGTACTATACATATCCAAAAAAGTACCTTTTTGGCCGACTATAACTTTTTCAGTCTCACCTTGTCACTTACTTCAGAATTCTAGCTTCTCAAACGTTGAAAATACAAAAAGTAACATAACATACATAACATTTTTAGTCTCACCTAGAATCAAAAGTCATTAATTGTACAATCCTACCTTCAAAAACGTAGAAAATATATAAATAAAAATGTAAAAAGTACCTTTTTGGTCGCCCATAACATTTTTATTCTTACCTTGTACCAATAGTCTTTTATCTTACAATTCTACCTTTATAAACGTAGAAAATACAAAAAGTACCATAGAAATGCGAAAAAGTATATTTTTGGTCCAAGTTCCAAATTCCAGGTTTAAAATTTTTAAATATCTATGGAACAAAATATTTTAATAGACATGATTTAAAGTCAGTAAATCTACTCTTTTTTTTGCGGATTACTTAAAACAGTTTAAATTATTTTCCTAGCTATATGTGTTTGGAAGTTACATAGGGCACCAAAAATGTACCAAATTAGAGTTTTTACCCGGTTTTCGCCCTTAGGGATTGAAAATTCAAAAAAAGGCGAGACACCTGTCAGCTTATTTTTTCTGCAAATTACAATTCTTTTTCAATTTTATTTGTATCGTTTTTGGTTTAGCAGATTACCGATTTTACCCTTTTTTACCCCCTTAAAGTACGAATTTCCAAAAATCCCTTCTTAGTGGAGCTATACATCGAAAGAGGAACCGATTGTCCAAATTTCATATCTCTAGCTCTTTGCGTTTGGGCTGTGCGATGATGAATGAGTCAGTCACGTTACTCTTTTATATATATAGATTTTTATTTTCTACTAGCTTGTGCCCGCGACTTCGCCTGAGTAGTTATCGGGATAAAAGGTAGACTTAGTATTAACAACAAAAATAAAAATATTTCCAGCACAAACAACCCGTTTAGGATGTGTGATGATGAGTTTGCCAACGACTTCGCGTTATTGTCGTGATAAAAAGTAGCCTAATGTGTTAATCTAGGTTGTTATCTATCTATGTGGCGAATTTCATTAAGTTCTGTTCAGCCGTTTTTGCGTGATTGAGTAACAAATATCCAAACATCCAAACATACAAACATTTAAATTTATTATATTTGTAGGATAATAGTTTTACATGTGTTTGCCTAAGCAAATGTCTAAAAAATATTTAAGAAGTTAATTCTAATTTGTATAGTCTTGTACTTGTACATGAATTTTTAGGCACAATTTCGGCTGAATTTAAGTCTTGGACTTAGAACTTAATTTTTCTTTCTTTGAACTTGTGATAAAAAACTGATCCATTACAATAACCTAAAACGTTAATGATCTAATGTGAAGCCTGGAACAACAAAAATCTGAACAGACTGTGTAAACAAAGCGTCTTGAACACTTAACTTTTGTGATTAAGAAAGTTGAAAATTTTCTTATCTCATCTTAAGTTATTTTGATAAAAGTCCACATATATCTAAATATGTTTATAGAATTGGATCGTGGCTTCTTAGGATGCTTAAGACTTGAAATGACTGAACTGAATTGGTACTTCCTTTTGCGGTTCTGTTCATATTGCTTCGGGAAGAAAAAAATTCGAGTAGAAAATTTTTGTACATTTGTTCTTTCTAATATTTGATTTTTCATCTTGAAAAGCAAAATAACTTTAAAAAATGGACAGTGCCACACCCATTTCTTTCAGCATTTCTACTAAATTTGTTTTTACCAAACTTCGCACACACATGTAAATGGACGCCCATACAAAGTAAATATTAATTTCCCACTACTTCAGCAAAACAAATTTTTACAAAACTTTTTGTACGCATAGAGTTATATTAACAATAAAATTTTGCAGTTATAAAAGTGGACCAATAATACAAAGATGTTCCTTTTCAACCACGCCTTTTAAACCGATTTTCATGAAACTTTTTACACAGTTAGAATCTCATTACATCACAATTTAATTATACAAATAAAAAAGTAAGTATTATTTTCTACCTACATCCATTAAACAGATTTTATGATCTAAAATTGGTATCGAATTGGTTTCATGTGTTCAAACTAATCTTCTAAAATTGGTCACAGAAAAAAACTTATAGAGCATAACAGATACCGTACGACAAACAATGGCCAAACTTTTGGCAGCAAAATTAAATCATCTTCTGGTATTAATACAAATGACGCACAAAAATATGTTTTTAATCACAATGATTCTACTATATTGTGATTTCCGCTTATTACCACCAGTAATTCCAAGATTAACCTCTGTCTATAAAATAAATGCTTCCCTTAAATCATCGGCTCTCTGGCGATATACATACATATGTATTATTTGACGACAAACATGAGAATTGCATTGCTAAAACTTCAAATGCCCAAGATTTCTCCGAGAAATTGCTGACTATCGGCAATGGCTATGTTTCTGTTGAACGTATTTATTTTTTTCCATGAAATATTTTAAATTTCGTAAAAAAAATCCACTGTTTATGCCACAAACGAAGGCAAAGAAGCGTGTCAATAAAGTTTCAGCTAATAAATACCACTTAGACATTTCAATATATTCCTTTATTCTTCCAAAATCTTTATTTATAGAGATATTATATGAATTTGAGATAAAGATTAAAATTTCAAAATCATTCATCGAATTTTGTCGAATACACTGTGCCGTGTAAATTTTCGTACATTTTAATCTATAATTCCTTTTTTAATTTATAGATTTTGGCAATTTTTGGGAAAATATTTTCTCTTACTCAGGAAATATACATTCGAAATTTCATGACTCTATGTCATTGCGTTTGGACGCAATTGCATTGCATTCGATGTTGAAAGGGCATGGTTTATTTGATCTACCCTTGCATTACGAGCTATAAATCTCTTCCAAATATTCCGATTTAGCCCATTTTCAATACCAAACAAACCTTGTGTATAAGAAATATTGTGACAAAATTTGAGCCTCCTAGCTTTTTCCGTCCAACCTCTATCGTGTTTTCAACAGACGGACGGACATAGCTAGATCGTCATAAAATTAAAACGCGATTTAGAATATATATACTTTCTGAAGTATAATTTCGATATTCTGATGTGCTATAAACGAAATGACAAAATGAATATACCCCCACCATTTTTTTTTGTGGCGTGTATAATAATACAGACCAAGTTAGGATTTTTCAAAATAATAACACTGTGCAAGAAATTTACACTTTTTTTACGTGACAAGCTGGGCACCTGGCGTTTTAACATAATTTGGGTACGCTGAATCCAGTGGTGTCCGCGGGTTTTTAAGAATGGCTCTGGTTTTCGAGATATATCGTTATTTCGAAAATGGAGGAGGTTGCACAACATATGTTCGCGTAAATCAAAAACGCTTTAGCTTATCGAAAAAACTTAAAAAACCGAAATTCTGCAATAAAATTTCATTTAAGAAAAGTAAAACTTCTTTCTAATATCCGCAGTCGTTTTAGAAACATAATTTTTGTTTTGAAAAAAAAATTAATTTTTTTATCAAGATTTCGAAATTTTTGTTTTTTAAAAATTCATAAAAAATTAAAAAATGCAGCTAGGCTTCTAATTTTTTGCAGACATATTAAAAACGAAGCTGATAACAAAACAAGCTATAAATCTTTAAAATCTGTTAGCAACTTTTGATTCTATTCACAAAAGTCGACCAATTTTAGTTAATTTAAAAATTTCATAAAACGCAATATTTGTATGGGAGCCCCCCTAAGAAGTGAAGTTACCGATTAAAAAATTCTTAGAATTAAGAAATAAAGTCATAAATTCTTCCATCTTTGTATTTTATTGTGCTTACAAAACCACTCAAATAGGTCTTTTATTGTGCAGTCAAAACCGCACTAATCGGTCTTGTAAAAAACTTAAATAACATATTCTATTGTTATACCTGGAACAGGTAGAAATATTATTCGTCCTGTTTTTTTTTACAAAACATGGTCATGAAGGTCTCGACAGGTACTTTGATTAAAACAATTACAGTATAAATAAGAGTTCCTCAACCCCTTCAGCATCATATGGAAAGTGCTTGCGAAAGTGATTAGTGAAGTTAAAAGCCTTTGACAGTCTTGTATCTAATCAGCTATATTGAAATATCTAAGATGGAGGCGTGTAAAAAGTTTAGTTACTCTTGTTATGTGTGTGAGAAATATAAAAAATTTGCCAAGTCGCCGTAAAATCACTACTGAAACAAGTACCTTGCATGAATCATATTTTTCTTTAAGTGTTATATGTAAATGGTAAGAGTTGGACACCATCAATAGTGTGTACACACAGCATTTACCATTTAAATAAGTGGGGCAAAAATGAAGACGCCATGCCATTTGGTGTTCCAATGATTTGGAGAGATCCCATAGTTCATGTTGAAGATGAGTGTTATGAGTGCATAAATTATACAGCGGGTATAAACAGAAGAAAAATTACTTATATATATTATACTGAAACAGCATATGCTCGATTTCCGCTGCCATATTCTGATGAAATTCCTGTTCCGGATAGCCATATACCAACAGAACATATTCCCTCAATAATTAATTCTGTTGAAGCGGGTGGACCAGCTACTTCAATGTATCAACCGGCATGTATCACGGTTCCATGCAGTCACAATGAAATCATGCAATATCGTCTGGATATAATGGTACGGCGTCTAAAATTATCTCAAAGACAGAGCATTCTCTTGACAAAAGAGTTAAAACGAGCTAATATTTTAGCACCAGGTGTACAAATATACGGGGCTATCAATCGCCATAGACGATTTACGACTTTTTTTTAAATCTATTGAGAATAATTCTATCGCGTATTGTACTGACATCCGCGGCTTGGTTTTAACAATGCAAAATGACTATAATCCTGGAGATTGGCGCTTATTTATTGATTCTTCCAAAAGTAGCTTAAAAGCAGTTTTGCTACATTTCACTAATTGTAAAAGTCCTATTCCGATAGCACTAATCACAAATACTAAAGAGACATACGCATCAATGAAAAAAATAATGCAGTTAATTAAATATAAAGACCACAAGTGAAAAATATGCGCAGATTTAAAAGTGGTAGCTCTTTTAAGAGGCATGCAATTGGGCTATACTAAAAATATGTTCTTCATGTGCTTATGGAATACGCGTTTCGATGACGACCAGTAAAATAAACGGGATTGGGCTTTACGTGAGGAAAGCAGATTGCATAGAAACAATGTTATTGAATAACCACTTGTGCCGATGGAAAAGATTTTGCTTCCTCCACTCCACATCAAACTGAGCATTGTAAAAAAATTTATAAAAGCATTGAGGAACTCTTAATGGACCGGACATTCGTCGTCTTATGAAGGACCATGAATTTGAGGTTGCATTGAATGATATCGAGCTATTGGCCTGGAATTGTGTGAAATCAGTAATAGAAAATGTATTAGGAAATCATCGGTCTGAAAACTGGCGAATTTTAATCAAAAATATGCTAACCGCATTTAAAAACTTAAACGTTAGAATGCCATTGAAAATAAATTGTTTGCATTACCATGCCGAAAAATTTAATGAACAATCACCAGCCGAGTCTGATGAACATGGCGAGAGATTTCACCAAGTAACAGCCAGGCTCGAACACTGGTATAGCGGCAAACAACTTGATTCGCTATTAGGGGATATTTGTTGGAATCTGCAGGAGGAAGAAGAATAAATTTCTAAATAAAAATTTTAACTTTAGCTACTTAACAACAAAAATTTTTTAGTTAAAATTCTCTTGAAATGATTACAACATACAACATACAAAATAACATGCTAAATAAGTATTTAATTAGTTATATGTAAGTAAAACTGTAAAATTTAGTTTTAAATTATTCAAAAGATTGATTCCAAAAAAAATAAAGAAATAATAAAAACTTTAATTCTTGTTTTTTTTCTTTCTAAAAAACTTCGAAATAAAAGTGCTAGTCAGTGCTAAAATATAGCATATGCTACAAGGTTTTACTAATCGATGGCTGCGCAAAATACTTAAGATCAGGTGGCCCCGAGTAATTTAAAATGAAAACCTCCTTCAACTCACCAGGCAAGAAGACATTATCAACACCCAGATTAAGGCACAAATATATAACTGACTGGGTCACACGCTCAGGAAGCCCTATGACGGAATCTGTCATGCAGCACTAGAGTGGAATCCACCAGACTCCCGAAGACGACGTCGGAAAACTTGGCGAAGAACTGTCTTAACTGAAACCGGAAAATCTTTTAAAGAACTCAGATACTTAGCTTCAGACCGAAATAACTGGCGAATATTTGTGAATAGCCTATGTTCCTGATGAAATACGGAAAAATTATAAATTATTATATAAGCGCAACTTAATTTAAATATTTTTAAGAAGAAATTTGGAAATATCTATAAAATAGCTAAAAAATTCTAAAAAAATAAAATGGCGAAGGCTAAGGCTAAGGGCTAAATTCATTTTTCTCCAGCTAAACAAGATTAAAAAAGGGTAAATTTATCCTAAATTGGCAACGCTGCTGATGATAAAGTTAATGCAATTAATAAATTGAAACCACCGACTAACATTAAAGAATTAAAACGTGTACTTGGTATGGTGTACTATTTAAGAAAATTAATTCTTAATTTGCTGAAGTTGACTGAATCACTCCGAATTCTTCTTCTAACGGCGTAACATGACACGAGAATAGTGAACAGCAAAACGCATTTAATAATACAAATAAAACGCTTTTAACTACACATGTTTGCAAAATAACAAACCAGTTGCATATGCTACTCGATCGTTCAACAAATCAACTCAAAATCAACTACAAATTGTCATAGCAATGACAACTAGCAACTCAATTTGGATGTACAAAATTTCATGAATACATACTTACATATATGGAAAAAAATAAATGATCTAAACTGACCACAAGCCATTACAAACCATTTTTAAAAACCCAATACAAATGGCCTCATTGAAACTACAAAACATACTATGAGACACCATCCAATATTATCCAAAACTAAGTCGTGATAGTGTAAGCTACGAAATGGAAAAAAAGTTTGCAGAGTTAGCTCTTATGTGTCAGTGACCCTTTATAATAATTTATATAAGGAATTAAAATGGCATGTTGATGTTGATCCGGAACCATGTACATATGTATGTACTCGGCGATAGGAAATAATTAATGGGTGTTGTTGCGAACAAATAAGATAAGATCAAAGAGGAGTACAAATACAAAATGTTACAACACAAAATGCTAAAATATAGTCATTCACTGTACAGTGATAAACTAGAATAAATAAATCGCTGTTCAAGGAGAACATTGTAATTAGTCATTCTGTAACAGGTGGCAACAAAAATATTCAGAATTACCGGTAATTATAACAAAATGCGCAGCATTTAAGCATCAACAAAGCTACGAGAAAGGTGTGTTATTCAACGCATACAAAACCATTGTTTCAAAATCAGAAATATTTTATCAGAGATTCATGAAGGCCATGTTGGAATAAATAAGAACCTTTCGCGAGCAAGAAAACAGTTTATAGAACCTTTTATAAATTGCTTCCACTGATATTTTTCATTTTAAATGTAATAATTATTTATTATTATCAAATCATTATCCTGCCTTTTTTGGTTTTCGAAGATTCAAATCATCATCCTCGTGGAAATCGATTTTGTTTTGAAAAATTTGATTTTCAGTCCACGTTATGCCAGTTTTCTTTAGAAAATGCTAGAAAATTTACTGCTGAATGAGATTTCAACAACAGATTTCATTATTATATTACTCAAAAATCAAATGGGTTTGCAGTACTCAATGTTCTACTGAGATGAAACTGACATTTATAAGACAGAGACTAGCGAAAAGATTATTTAGGCGAAACATCAGAACCACTTTGCCAATTAACCCAGCTGAGATCGAACCAAAAGTTTACAGGGTATTACAGAGAGGCTAGTGGTATTAAGAGAATTAAAAAAATCCTATGCCGAAAGAAACACACGAATAATATCTCATTTAAAATAGAAGATAACATGCTTATGAAAGTTAAACATCGAAAGTGGGGATCAATAAAAGTGAACAGACAGTGGAAAAACTTTTAGGCGTAGCTGTTGCCAATTGCGTAAAACAAATGTGAATTTAGAACATATGGAGGTCCCTTTCCCGGTGATGAATCGGCCGAAGAAAAATCAAATGTCAGAGAGTCAACTACATCGAATGAGCAAACGGCTACTGATAGAATGAGCAATGGACACGTTATAATAGCCCGCAGTAGTTGTATTGTAAAATAAGTGGAAAGATTTAATAGTTTTAAGTACTTAATATATGTATACATACATAAATAATATTTATTTTATTTTTCTATATATTAAAAACAAAATATCTTAAAAGTAATTGAAATTTATTGAATTCATATCAGGTGATGTTACAATGTTAGCTTCTTGTTTTCTTACTCGTTTTATTTTGAGCGGCACAATGTCAAAGATTTTTTACATATAAATGTATTGTTATGTTCGTTGGAAAATTTAACAAAAGTTGTGAAATTTGTGTAAAAATTTATAAAAATACTAATGTGTGTGCAATACCTTATTGGTATATGTTTATACCTTTTATAAACGTTGGTTTATTTCCTTTAAATATATTGTGGATTCTTTTGTCTTGCAAGTATTAACACTCAGATTTTGTTATACATTACTTTATTTATCAAACTCACTTTATACACGCTTTACAAGCTCTACTGTTATACTAATCATGTTACCTGTGTTGTTCGACTATATATTAGGGAGATCGATAATTTATTTTTTTTTTTTCAAAAGCCGGCTTTTGAATATTCCAAAACGTTGCCATTTAAAAAAACCGGTTTACGGTTAAGCATTTAAGAAATAACCGGTTAAACAGTAACACAAACATCAAATTATTTATTCATAAAATAAAAAGTTTATTTATACTATGTTCACACACGCTCCTTAATTGTCAATTTATAATATTATCGCAATTAAAGGCCTTATTGAGCTCAATTTACAAAACTAAAAATTATTTTTAAATTGAGCAATATATACTTAATTGTTTCACTTATTGTCTAAAACTATAAACACAACTCTTGAGAAGTATGTTCAGTGAGAAGAAACTTCTATAGGTGGCATTTCTAATGTCAAACAAATAAATATACAAAAAACAATAATTAAGAAAATGACAAATTTTTGATGAAAATTTAAAAAAAATTCAATTACATGTATATAAATATAATTGTAAATATATTTTATGAACAGGAAAACCACTGAAGAGAAGGCATTATTTGAATTGGTATAAATACATCGCATTTTTACAGCTATCAAATGCTAATGGTGTAAGATAAATTGAGTATGAGTGAACACTTATTTTAATTGCTCAATCAACACTAAATTGAAACAATTAAAAATATCTGTCTGAACAGGATATTAAACAATATCAAAACAATTTAGGTTAAGAACGAACAAAATATGTATAGTGCAGTCATGACAGAAATTTTTAAAGAATGTTTGCTTTAAAATATGATCTAGATGATCCTATATTTATGCATTTATTCATAGATATGCATATTAAAGGAGCTAATACACGGCATGTTTTTTACATCTGACTTGTCAAATTCTCCACTGCTAATACAAACATGTCGCGTGTTACTTTTAAAACATTACTTCTGTAAAAAAAACTTGTTTTAGTGGAATAAAATTTTTCTCTATCTCTTATCGTTTTGGAGATATTTACAAATTAATGGAGAAAAAAAAATATTTCGTGCATAATTCGTAATATTTTCAATTTAAAAATGGAATTAAAAGAAATATAAAGCAAATATTTAACATTTTAAACTTTTTTCTGAGAGCTACTTATCTTGGAAATAAAAAAGCCATAAACTATAAAAATCGGTTAAAAAATATAGATTTAATTGTCAATTTACCGCAGGTACCCAATATTGACCAAATATGTGTAATGCAGCAAACGTCAGAGTGGGCGCACTACAGCGCCTTGTAGCAACAATGAATGTCAACTTTTTACTTCTATCTATTTTCGTACAACAAAAACAAATACAAGCAAAAAAATTTGCCAGATTGTAATTTTGTAGCAACGCTTCGCTTAAAGCACCCACCCTGTCGTCACCCGTAGATAACTTCAAATTACAATAAAAAATTAAAATATTTACAGACTATTTAATTAAAATAACACAAACCTTTTGTTAATAATTATTAATTTTTATTTAGGAAACATTGTTAAAATAAAAAAGTAGCTTAAGCTGTCCATGCTCTTTTTTCCACATCATTCAATTTCGTTCTAAAGACCTCGTCCTTCGTATTTGTGGACCTACAAATATGCCTTCTTTTACTTTAGCATCTCTGATTCTAGAAAATTCGCTCTAAATGTATAGAAAGGCTTCACCATCCTTGTTCATTGCTTTGACAAAATTTTTCATTAGGCATAGCTTTATATGAAGAGAAGAGTTTGTTCCTTTTGATTAAAAGGCTCTTCTGCTACATTTTTTTCTCCTGGAATAAAATTTACTCTTTTCGGTCAAATTTTAACATTGTAGTGTTTTTCTTTTGCGCTGCTATCCCATTCACATAAGAAGCAATAAAACTTAAAACACTTTGCAATCCATTTAACATTGCTACGACTTTCAAATCTGCAGATTCCATGAGTAATGTGAATATTTAATTTTTTGTAGTATCATCTTCATACTACAATAGTTTTCTTTCATATTTCTTGCATTTGCGAGTGGGACCGATGGAAATTTGTTGCCATTGTGAAGTAAAACGGCTTTCAAACTTGTCTTGGATGAATCAATCAAAAGCCGCCAATCCTCAGTTTTATGATTGAAACACAGTTGTCGCAAAAGTCCATCAGCATTATCACAAAATACCAAACCTTCCTCTCTGCTGCAATAACTCAAAAAAGGTTGTTCTTTACTTCGAAAGTACGAGACGTTAACGTCCTTTTGCACCAAACTCCATTCTTTTCATTTGGATGCAAGAAGCTCAGACTTGTTCTTTTAAAAGCCCTTATTTACGAACTAAGTTATTCATATCAGTTTAATACGGAAAATAGGGTTTACTCGTTGGACTTGCAAATGAATGCGAAAAAACACCCATGCTGGCGTAAGTGGATTCAGTTGCTGCAGAAAGCCCATCGTCTGTAGGAGGAAATGGAGGTAAAAATTTACTTGTAAACTGCGTTTGCCGCATGAAGTATTTGGTTATGAAACTTTATTTTTTGTTTTTTTTTCGTAAACCTACGTGTTTTAGTAAGGCAAAAGTGGCTATCATTTTGATGATTTTGTGGTTCACTCCAAATCGCTGGCTTCATAAACGGCAAAGACTTATGACTTCCTTTTAAACAATCTGTTAAAGAACTTGCACAGCTACTACAACATATTTATGGCAGCCAATTTTTATCTCTATCATCGATAGGAAACCCAAAATAACGGCGATAAGCATTTTTAATCTTAAAAGATATTGTCTCCCGTTGAGTACTTAAAGTTAGATCGCCACATACGTAACAAAATAAATTTGGAGATTTGTTACAAATCCTTGACATTTTGTAGTATGAAAGCGTTTGTGGATTCTTTAATTGCTTTATTTCTTTACACAATAACAAAGTACACTATAAGATCTATTTACTGTTGCCGATTTTAACCGCACGATATTCAAATTAAAAGTGACTCACTTACTGCCCATTAGCTTCCATATATCTATATATCTATATATATAAAAGTGAAACTCTGTGTGTGTGTGTGTGTGTGTGTGTGTGTGTGTGTGTTAGCTATAGACTCTGAAACTGTAAAACCGATCGGGCTCAAACTTGGGTAAGTTGTTGTACACATACCAGGGAGTGTTTATGGGTGAAAAAAAGTGGGCGGAGCCACGCCCATAAAAAATTAGTTATCAGTTTTAGCTACTTGCACTTGACCGATTTTTCTGAAACTTTGCACACATATCGAGCTGTCATGACTAAATAATTTCGTGATAAGAAAAGTGGGCGGGGCCACGCCCCTAAAAAAGTTTTAATTTTGAGGTACTTGCACTGGACCGATTTTTCTGAAACTTTGCACACATATTGAGCTGTCATGGCTTTATAATTTCGTGATTGAAAAAGTGGGCGGGGCCACGCCCATAAAAAATTAGTTATCAGTTTTAGCTACTTGCACTGGACCGAATTTTCTGAAACCTTGCAAACATATTGAGCTATCATGACTTTACACTTTCCTCATTAGAAAAGTGGGCAGTGCCACGCCCATTAAAAAAAAGGTATCATTTTGAGGTACTTGCACTAAACCGATTTTTCTGAAACTTCGCACACATATTGAGTTGTCATGACTATACAGTTTCGTATTTAGAAAAGTGGGCAGTGCCACGCCCATAAAAAAAGGTATAATTTTGAGGTACTTACACTGGACCGATTTTTCTGAGACTTTGCACACTTATTGAGCTGTCATGACTATACACTTTCGTAATTAGAAAAGTGGGCAGTGCCACGCTCATAAAGAAAAAGTTATAGTTTTTAGCCTTGCACTTGATATTCGATTAAAACTTAGAATGCGATTAAAATGCATGAAGGGGCGTAGCAACGCGCGCCGGGATTGGCTAGTATACAATAAACACCAGAATCTACCCTAATGTTCTTAATTTGAAATCACAGGTAATAGAAAAATGCTGTTATAAATATTAATTCCAAGAACTATGTAAAATACCGTTGTACTTTAGTTCCATTACCTGCTCACCTAACGAAATGTTACATATATCATATACAAGGCTGGTTGCATTACAATATCGGGTACCTGCGGTAAATTGACAATAAAATCTACATTATTTCCAACATAAGCAGCTCTCAGAAAAAAGTTTAAAATGTTGAATATTTGCTTTATATTTTTTTGAATTCTATTTTTAAATTGAAAAATATTACGAATTTTGCACGAAAATTTTTTTTCTCCAATAATTTCTAAATAACTCCAAAACGATAAGAGATAGAGAAAAATTTTATTCCACTAAAATAAATACAATTTTGTTACACATTTTTTGGTGTTTTATTTTTGAAAATCGGATTACTGGTTCTCGAGTTAGGATGAAATATGTCTCCGTACCTGTCTAATTTAGGGGGGAAAATTTGCCATGCCCATAAAAAAAATCACGATCTGTTGGAAAAAAACCGACAACGGATTTGAGTTCAGCGCATCAAAATCCACATAGGTTTATTAAATGGGAAGACAAAAAATAATTTTTTGCAGAGCAGTGTAATTTAAGATGTTGTCTTCTGTTTCTTTTAAAATAATCTTTTAGAAACAGAATGCAATTTAAATGTTTTAAAGTATGTTTATCTACATATTTTGAAAAACTTTAAAAAAATATCGTTCACTTAGATACATGTTGAACTTATAGAATATAAAGCACTAAGTAATCTTTTAAGCCTTTGAGATCACTTATAACACTTATCTGAGTAAACAAATAAATACATACCGTCGTTCGTAAATTATTGTGTTCTATAGGTTTTATATGTCACATAGAACACAATAATTTACGTACGCAATACTCCAAAACTTGTTCCTTATGATATACTTTTATAGGGCATTTTTGTGTGTGCATACTGTTCAGCTCATAATAATTACCGGTTTACTTGTACCAAAATAACTGGTTTATTTGATATTCGAAAAATGGACATTTTAAAATATTTGACTTCGACAAAACAGAAAAACTGGTTTAAACCGGTCAAACAATAACTGTTCGATCAACCTACTATTTATAGTAACATAGTGGTATGTAACATTCCACAAAGTTCTAGCATGTACATATTGGTAAATTACTAGAAATTAATAAAGTTAATGCGTAATGTTAATGTGCAGAAAAATAAATGGGCCTAAAAGTATGCTGCTTAAAATAATATTCGAACAAGCAACCAACCAAAAAAATGTTAAATGTACATAAACTACACAAATATAACTACTGTAAATTAAACTTATAAAATTATCATGTAAATTAAGATATGAAATTACTTCGACGCCCCTACTCTACGCCTACGTCTAACATAATATCCTATAAATGAAATTTAAAAGCACATAAAGCGACAGAGTTAGATGTAAGATGACAAGGAGTCACACACGTCCACTTAAACGCCTACCTCCCATATAACTATTTATCTTAAATTCGATTGACAATGATTTTGAATGAATAAAAGAGTTTTTATTGAAATGTCTAAGTGAAGTTTATTAGCAAAAATTACTTCGACACGCCTACTTTAGTATCCACTTTACACATAACTTACTAATAACACGCTGCTACAAATGAGCACTTTTTAATACTTGAAAAGCAGCCTAGTGTAGGTAGGACCTTATTGAGTAGATCATAAATCAATTTTAAAAAGTTCGGAAACATTCTCAAAATTCGGAGTTATTAAAAAAAAAACATTTTCGGGTAGGTTCGAGCACTTATGAACACGTAACTCAGTTGATTTTTAGCCGATAATTATTTTTAAAACTGTTTCAGAAAGAAGAAAAATGTGCCTTTTCAAATATATACACCCATTGGTATGTATATACAATTTTTGTAGTGATATTCTTAATTATATCTGATTTAAATTTTTTTTCTAGTTCTTTCAACTTTGGCGCCATTTTTTTAAATTAGTTTGTTTAGAATCATACCCTTATACCCTGTTCAGACAGATATTTTTAATTGTTTCAATTTAGTGTTGATTGAGCAATTAAAATAAGTGTTCACACATACTCAATTTATCTTACTCCATTAGCATTTGATAGCTGTAAAAATACGATGTATTGATACCAAATCAAATAATGCCTTCTTTTTAGCGTTTTCCATTTTCTTAATTTTTATTTTTTGTATTTTTATTTGTTTGACACCTATAGAATTTTCTTCTCACTGAACATACTTCTCAAGAGTTGTGTTTCGAGTTTTAGACAATAAGTGAAACAATTAAGTATATATTGCTCAATTTAAAAATAATTTTTAGTATTGTAAATTGAGCTCAATAAGGCCTTTAATTGCGATAATATTATAAATTGACAATTAAGGCGCGTGTGTGAACATAGTATTATGTATATAAAGCCAATTTAGTTTTGAGTTTAACTAGCTTTTAATAAATAAAATCGATTACAAAATAAAACAATTATTAAGGTTTTTCAAGGGTGAAAAAATTAAGCTATTACAAATATTGATCTAGAACTAATTCATTTACTATATCTTTTAGTTTTATAATGATATAATTATTTTAAAAAACAGTATACAAATTATTTTATTTAGAAATGTAGAACATTTGCTTAAAAGTGTTTGCTAGACCTCGTACGCTTGTACATCAAGTCGTCTGTTTCTCGCTTAAGTGACCAGCAGTAATTTGAGATTATTCTTACTTGGCTTTTTTCTTCAAAGCGTTTTTCGATATCCAAAATGTCTTGGTGAAATCGTTCACCTTGCTCATCACTAAATTGTCCTAGGTTTTCTGGGAAAAAATCTAAATGTGCATGCAGAAAATGAACTTTTATGGACATTCTGCATCTCATTTCTGCACAAGCTTCAAGAAATTCATTTACTACATCAATATAATGTTCACTTTATTTACTTCATATTTCACATAAACTAATAAAGCTTTTCCATGCTCTTTTTTCCACAATATTTAATTTCATTGTAAATTCTTCGTCAAGCATGATTTTGCGGATTTGAAGTCCAACAAAAATAACTAAAAATAAAAAACCAATACAATTATGGTTAGAAGTCAATAAATATTTGTACCTTCTTTTATTTTTGCTTCATTTATTCTTGGGAAAACTGATTTTAAGTGTAAAAAAAGGCATCACTTTCCCTATCCAGGCGTTTCACGAACTGCTTCATATATCCCAATTTGAGGTGTAATGGTGGCAAAATTATTTCTTCGGTACTCACTATTGGAATTCTTAAGATGTTTTTCTTGCCAATTTGAAAAATTGTTCTTGATGGCCAGTTTTTTTGCTTGTATAGTATATATTTTTTTGCTTAGTATAGCGTCCTTGCATTCCGAATAAGGTCGTCAGAACTTTTAGATCTGAAACAATTTGCCATTGATACTTTTTATAACATACTAGCTAATACCCGGTGTGCTTCGCCACCCCAAATTTTAGTATTTAATTCATATGGCAGGTGCATCGCCCACTATTTTTAATGCACCCATTTTCCTAAATGTTTATTTGAATATCAAAGTTGCTTTTGCAAAATTTTAGTACTCTTATCGATATCATTTTCCAGATATACGAATTTTAGTATTTAATTCATATGGTAGGTGCCACGCCCACTATTGATAATGCACCCATTTCTTGCCTAAATATTCATTTGGGTGTCAAAGTTTCTCTTGCAAAATTTTACTACTCTAATCGATATCGTTTTCCAAATATACGAATTTTAGTATTAAATTCATGTGACCACGCCTACTATTGCAAGTACGCCCATTTTTTACCCAAATGTTCGTGTGGATGTCAAAGTTTACCGTACTTAATTTAAAGACTCTGGCTGCATTAACTTTCGTGATATATAATATTTAATACTTATTCTTTAATAGGGCGTGGCACCCCGCCCACTTACAATTTCAAACCAAAGTATAGCCTATAGTTCCTTCCAGACATACAGAAAGATTCTGTGAAAATTTCAAGGAAATCGGTTCAGCCATTTAACCGTCTATAAAGCACAGACAAACAAACAAACATATAAACATACAAACAGACATTGATTTTTATATATATAGATTAAATCCAGTATCTTCTCCATTGTTTCGTACGACTCTTTCATGTTAGTAGAGTATGCTATTGGCACTGAGGGCAACTGGTTCTCGCTGTGTAATAAAACTGCTTTCAAACCTAAAAAATATGTTAGTGGTTTTCGAATAACAAAAAAAAAATATTACTTACTCTTACACGAGCCGTCCAAAAATAATCTCCAGTCGTTGGGTTGATGTTGGTAATTCAGAAAATGGAATAACTCATCTACATCTGAGCAATATACAAGATTGTTATTATCATTATTGCCATCATTGTCTGCTTTAAAAATGTGCTCAAATTGTATTTGTGGATAGTTTCTTGCAGATGTTACTTTCAAGTCACTTTTCGTGATATTTTTTTTTATATTGTTTTAGTCGAGACGCTAACATCTTAGTTTGTCTCCACGATAGTTTCAAATCTCGAACACGATCATGAAAATCTTCATTTGTCACTAAATGTGGTTCCACTGACTGTGCAGACTGCAGACTTTTCTTCTTCGGATTCATGTTCTTCTTCAGTTGTACTTGCATTATGTTCGATTATTTCATTTCTTTTAGTATATTTGTAGTTTGAAGTTTACTTCAGAATAGTGAAGGGTATATTAAATTCTGCATTACCAAGTGCAATGCACTCAAGTAATAATTTAAACAAAAACATAAAGAGCATTACAACTTAACTAAAGTATTACATTTATCTCTTTTGTTATCTTAGTATAAAAAAAACATTCTCAATTAAATTTTTTTCCGCTTAGGGGTATCAAGTTCTATTTAAAGCTCTTTAAGTAAAGTTTAGTAACTTTTATAACTATTATCCGATTTAAGAAAATTAAGGCTCATTTTGTTTGTAACTAGCTTGTGCCCGCGACTTCGTCTGCGTAGTTATCGGGATAAAAGTATTAACAACAAAAATAAAAATATTTACAACACAAACAACCCGTTTAGGATGTGTAATGATGAGTTTGCCAACAACTTCGCGTTATTATCATGATAAAAAGTAACCTATGTGCTAATTAATCTAGGTTGTTATCTATCTACATATGTGCCGAATTTCATTTGGTTTCATTCAGCCGTTTTTGCGTGATTGAGTAACAAATATCCAAACATACAAACATTCACATTTATTATATTAGTAGGATAAAATTCTATTTCAAAATTTTTATATAAATATATATGATTTTATAGAAAAAATTATAAAAAAAAAGAACTCAAAGTTAAAAAAGCATAAAAAAAATTTCAGATGTTATTACAAAAGTACTACCAATATTTAATTAATATAGCATAAAATGTATACAGTTGGAAAGACCTATTCCTTGTGTTAAGATTCTATAAACCAAAAAGCTTGCGTATTAGCGTCATAATTGTTAAATACACAGTTGTAAAGACGTGGTGTTATATAGCCTAAACAAAGAAATTACTGTAGTGTACACGTTTGTCTAGCCTAGGTAAACAGTCATTAACAGAGTACTGATAATCCAAAGAGATCTGTTTGCTTACGATGGACAAAGGGTTACTGAGTATGTTGAAGTATGTAAGAAAAATATATTATTATTGGTTAGTGATAAGAATTGTAGTATATAAGGAGATGATATAAGAAAATAAAAGTAATCATTATTAAGATTCAAGAAAAGGAAGAAGTAAGATTGTTTTAGTTCCTGCGGAGATTAACATTTTGGTGACCCCGACGTGATCTGAAGGACAAGTGGAAAAAATAATAATTTTGTTCAAACCAAACAAATATTGTCAACCGTAAGTATAAAATAAAATAATAATTTTGCTTTAAGTATAAGAAGTGCTAGTGTAAGATTGTTTTAGTTTCTGCGAAGATTAACACCTTGTCTTTCATAAAGCGTTTAAAAATTGAAAATCGGATTAAAATCAACTGAGTTACGTGTTTATAAGTACTCGACCATACCCAAAAATGTTTTTTTCGGAATAACTCCGAATTTTTAAGGGTGTTTCCGAACATTTTCAAACTGATTTGAGATCTACTCAACAAGGCCTACAACTATCACTAGGTCACTTTCCAAGTATCTTTCACTGTAGCACCGTGTAATTTAATTAAAGCTCCCATAAAAGCGAAAGAATTAGATATATGATGATTCGCATATTTAGTTTTTCGGTTACTGTTATTATAATGCCAGAAAATTAAGATAGCATGCCCACTTTAACGCCCACGTTATATATAACAAAACTGTTAAGTTTAAGTTAAGCTCATATTGTTACAGACTTATTTTTAAATAGCTTAATTTACATTATAATTTTATTGTAGTTGTAGTAGTTTAAGTTACAGTAGTTTTGCTTGTATTAGTTTATTTCGCTGTTTGTTTGTTAAGTTGTGTGCAGCCGATGTGAGTTATTATGTGCAGCATACTCTTAGGCACTTTTGTTATTCCTGCATACTACTTAACATTAACATTACGTCTTAATTTAAATGTAACGGTTTTCGAATGAACTAGTGTGTACATACGAGAACTTTGTCGAATATTACAGAACACCACTATCCCAGCCTGCACAATAGTACGACAATGTCTGAATCAGACAAGTCTTACAAATATCTGACTTTTTTTACGGACATTTCGTACAGATTTCTGTAAGACATGTCTGGGAAATTTAATGTACGACACGTCTGATAGATTTCTGACTAATTTCGTACCGATATGTCGAAGGCATTTTATTCTTTTTTGTTTACCGACATGTCTGATAGATATCTGACTGATTTCGTACAGAAATGTCTAAGTTGTTTTTATTCCTTTTATTTTTTTTTCTTTACAAATTAAAACGCAATTTTTTGCCTTTACCAATTTTGTAATTTTGATTTTGTTTGTTTTACAAATTGTTTATTTACATAAGTCATAAAGTGCAACAAAATAGGTGATATTAAAAAATTTAATTTATTGGTGTGTTAAAAAAGTTTAAAAGAAATATAGAAAGTGATTGTTTTGTGATTAATAAACAATATATATAAAAAGAGTGTCACGTCAGGCTTTTCGACAAAATGTTCAAAAAGATGCGTATTTTGTTTTTCAAGTTAGCTTAAATTATTTAAAGGAATTGTTTTAACTATTATATGTGGCATATAAACAATGTATATGAATATATGTAATTAAGTAATAAATTAAATGAATAAAAAAATATAACATAAAACTGAGTTTTATTTTATTAAATATTTCAGACAAACATCCGACAAACTTTCAGAAATCCATACGAATCTCGTATAATAAATCAGAATTTCCCTGCTTTTTCTTTCAGACTTCTGTTAGATTTCTATCAGACACGTCGGTAAAAAACTCAGAATTTCCCACGACATGTCTGTCAGAATTCATGTCAACCACTTCATATGTTTAGCGGTCAGAAGTCTGACAGAATTCGTATAGAATTCTTACTTGTTTGTCGACATTTCTTACAGACATCTGACAGATGTCGGACAATTTTGCAGGCTGGGATGTTACTATAAATAGCCGAATAACACAACTACCATGATCAATATAACAGCAGAGCTTGTTAAGTGTATGTAACAGTGTTTCGGTGTTTATTAAAAGTGTATAAGAATAAGTGAAATAAGTAAAGCGACATAAGAGCGATATTTGAGTGTGTTTAAATAAATAAAGTGCTCTTAATTTTATAATGAATTTCAAGTGTTTTTGATTGCAATAAAAGAACTTACAGTATATTTAAAGGAAATAAGCCAACTTATATAAAAGGTATAAGCGTAACAATATATTGACTTATTTTAGTTAAGTTCATTAGAAGAAATTACTTTGACACGCCTACTTTAACGCCCACCTCTCACATATTTCACTATCAATGAAATTCCAATGCACATAAAACCGACAAAATTAGAAGTATGAAAATTAAACTTCGCTTTTATATATTTTTGCTTGATTTTATTATAATGCCAGAAATTAAAATTAAAAGTGAGCGTACTTAATTGCACACCTCCCATATTATTTTTATAAGGACAAAAATTTTGAAAAAAATAATAATAAAATAAATTAATAATAAATTTTAAAATTAGGAGGTGCCATGATCGTACAAAGTTAATATTATATTTTTTACTAACTCGTACTCTTCAGTTTTCGTAAAAATACAACATTGCAGTAAAAAAAAAGAGTGAATAGTTTTACTTCTATTGTTCCATTGTAAGAATAAATTTAAGAAAATAAATAATAGCAAATCGAAGTCACACAAAAAAGTAATACATATTCTAGGATATAGAGATTATTCCAAAGCGATTACTGTTAATAACAAAAAAATAAATTTTGTGCTATAAAATTGGTTATGGGTATACTAACCAATACACGGACAGACGGATAGATGGACATGGCTTAATCGACCTATTTATAAGCTTTCACAAAATATGTACTTTATGGGGTCGGAAATGAATAGAAAATTCAAATAGAATAACAAAGTTATATATCGTTAGCTGAAATGCAAAACCACATAACTATCAAAAAATGCAAAATTGATTTTTTATTGAATTTCATTAATTCATAGTTGGTATTAAATTTTTGAATTGTACCAGCGGATAGTGCTACTACGCTCCCCTCTCTTACCAGTCCCATTTTTAATTGATAACACTGTGGAACATTTTTTGGATTATTGTCTGGGGGGTGAGAAATTCCAAGTCAGGGTGATGGTACTAGGTCAGTATAGTAAAACCCTCAAAGGGTTTGACGTTCGTATGTGTCAGTTTTTTTATGACATTTTAAATTTTTTCGTTATCTTGATGTTTTTTCGCTTAGTTGTAACATTTTGGCAAAAACGTAGTTTAACATAACTCGAGAACCACTTGTCCAATTTTGATGAAACAAATTTAGAAAAATTAAGAATTACAATTTCTCTAATCTGTTTCTATACCGTTTTCCTATATGTGCAACACTTTCGAAGTTAAAAATGAATGTATGAAGGGAAAAAAGTATTTTTTGCCTAGAAATTAATTTTTTTTTTTAAATTCATAAAAAATCCAAAATGGAAAAGAGTGCCAAAACTAATTACTTTCGCGTAAAGTCACATAACTCATGAGCAAAAAAAAGGCATAGATCATGAAAATCGATGCACGCGTTTCTCATTTATTCACAATTAGGTAAATGTATGAATTTAAAAATTTGCTCCAGATATGCACAACATTATTTGGAGAAAACATTGACATTCACAAGCCGATCTCTCTCATATTTTTCTACTGTACTAAAAGAGAAATATTGATGTGGCAACACTGGTTCTGTAATGTTCACATAAAACATGCATTGTCATTATACTTCTTCTCTTTCTCACACTGGTTCTGTGATTTTTGTCATTCAACAAGTGCCGACGAACGCGATCAGTAAAAGTGATTTTTCTCAAGTTTTTTAAAAGTGAACAAAAGAGAACAGAATATGGAACTGTGCAAGCCAGATATAAATAGCTTTTGCTACTGCTGTGGTCAATATGTCTCAACACATAAAAAAAGGGGAAATTTCAGTACTGATTTTGTTCAAACATACGAGATGTACTTCAACCAAAATGTTATAGTGAAAGAAAATTGGGTACCAAATATAGTGTGTAAAAGCTGCTACAACCGTCTAATGGATTGGAAAAATAGAAGACGTGAAAGTATGCCATTCGCTATCCCAATGACTTGGACTAATCCTGGCGAAGGTCACAATCCATTGAATTGCTATGCATGTGCGAATAAAGGAGCCGCAAAAAGGATAAGAAAATCGTATAATTACGGTGGTGTTGCAAGTGCCGCAACACCATTGCCTCATTCGGACCACATTCCTGTGCCAAAAGCTTCTAGCCCAGATATTTTCTCTTCTACGACTGCGCCGACATATCATGCACGAGATGATCCCCCATATGAGCCATCAGTATCCAATGAGCCAATTTTAATAAATCAAAATAAGCTCACGCAAAGAAAAACCATGGTTACGACATGATCACGACGGTCATATTATAGTTTCTATAACAATATTTGGTTGTCGAAAACAAGTAATAGTTATTTTTGTTTCATTTCATCATATATTTTGTCACGATAATCAAGTATTTCTTTGAATTGTATCATTTAATGATCACTTTTCGTAAAAATTTCAAAATGGTTATCATTTAAAAATAGTATGATTTAAAAAAAATAATTTGACAAAAATAACATTATATTCAAAATCATTAAAAATTAAAAATAATCAGTAAATAATAAGTGAGACAACAGTATGATTTCAAAATAATCAATAATAATAATAATTTGATTTCAAATGTTCTTCTTCTTGCTGAATAAATTTTTATTATTTTAAATGTTTGAGATGTCAAAAATAGGAACAAAAATTTAGAAAAATTAAAGAAAATTTAAAAATAAACGAAAAAATTAAAAAAAAAATAGTAAAAAAATTGCAATTAAATTGGTAAGTACAATCAACATGTGTATGTTGCAGCAAAAGACAATAATTTGCCATAAAAAAACAAAGATTGTCGATTTCCATTGTAATCATATATATGATTATTAAATAATGTTTAAATTAAACATAATAATGATAACTGGTAACCATTATTATTTTAAACATAATCATAAAATTCAATCATAGTATGTTGCTCTTCGATTATGGTTACCACAACCATATTTTTTCTTTGCGTGCTTGATTCAATTGTTGCCAAGTTGGAATTAACACAGCATAAATCGGAAGAGCTGGCTTCCATTTTGAAATCAAACTATTTGTTGGCACCCGGTGTGAAAGTCACAGCTTATCGAAGTCGTCAGGCAACACTCCAAAGTTTATTCCTTGTGAATGATGAAAAAACTTCAGCATATTGCCCGGATGTAGGAAAATTGATGGCCGCAATGGAAATAAAATATGAAGCAGATGACTGGAGATTATTGATTGACAGTTCAAAACTCAGCTTGAAGGCGGTTTTACTGCATAAGACCAATAAAAAACCTTCAGTTCCAATCGCCTATAGTACAGAAACGAAAGAAACATATGATGCACTGGAAAATATTTTAAAAATGGTTAACTACGCCAAACATATGTGGCGCATATGCTGCGATTTAAAAGTTGTAGCAATGTTTTGCGGTCTTCAAAGCGGCTATATAAAATATATGTGCTTTTTGTGCGATTGGGACACACGATTTTCCGGTGACCAATATGCATATCACGGATGGAAACTAAGAGAGCACAGCAGGTTACAAACGGCCAATATTATTCGTGAGCCTGTAGTGCCGAAGGAGAAGATATTGCTGCCTCCACTACATACTAAACTTGGAATTGTTAAGAATTTTATCAAAACTGTCGCCAAAAGAGATGAAGTTTTTTTGTGTTTGAAACTAATTTACCCGAGACTCATGATTTTCCATCTTAACAAATTAATTTTTTCCAATCAGGCGTACTAAATGGTCCAGATATACGAAAGCTGATTAAAAGTGACGCATTCAACAATATTTTGATTGACGCTGAATTGAATGCATGGCAGGCAATAAAAGAAGTAATAGAAGGCTTGTTGGGAAAGCATCGTTCTAGCAACTACGATGTTTCTGTCGCAAGGATGTTAAGAGCATTCTCGGAAATTGGTGTCCACATGTCCTTGAAAATCCATTATTTACATTATCATCTGGACTACTTTAGCAAACAATTGGCTACCGAATCTGATGAACAAGGTGAACGCTATCATCAAGTTGCTATGCCATTTGAAATGAGGTAATACTGATTTTTTATTTTTTCAAACTCATTTTAATAAAACAAAAACTTATAGACATAGAGGCAAAAAGTCGCCGAGTGCAATAATTGCGGAAATTTGCTGGTGGAGTAAGCTTGTGTGGCAAGACAAGGATGATCTTGATGATAAAGAATTTTCAGGAGATGCAGAAGGGCCAACAGTGGAGTCACACATTGACATTATGTGTGGTTCAGAAACTGATGATAGCGATTAATGCGATGCCACTAGTCCCGAACAACAAATAAAAATAAATAAATAAAATAAAAATAAAAAATTATAAAAATGTTTACTTAATTTGTTTAGTAGTTTATGGCCAGAAGTCTAGAGTTATTGGGGAAAATTTATAAAAAAGGCGATAAATGACACTTTTTTGAATAAAAACAAATATCAATATTCTTGTCAAAATGAATACCTTCACTCAATTGTAAATAAAAGCAGAACGCGTTAACCGATTTCTATGACCTATGTCGCATTTTGTTTATAGGTTATGTTACTTTACATGAAATTAATAACACTTAATCCTTTTTTATGAAAAAAAAAAATATTTTTTTCTCCACAAATTTATTTTTACCGGCAAAACTGTTGATTATAAAGAAAAATGTTATATGAACGGATTAAAGAAATTGTAATTCTAAATTTTTTTGAGTTTGTTTCATCAAAATCGGACAAGTGGTTCTCGAGTTATGTTAAACTACGTTTTTGCCAAAATGTTACAACTAAGCAAAAAAACATTAAGACAAGGAAAAAATTTAAAATGTCATAAAAAAAAAACTGACACATACGAACGCCAAACCCTTTGAGGGTTTTACTTTACTGACCTAGTACCATCACGTTGACTTGGAATTTCTCACCCCCCAGATTGGCTGTTGTACTGTGTAATTATAATTCATTTTAATCCTTTTTTCGTTGATTTTATTTTGAAGAAATACATATCATTTATTAAAAATTTCTTTTTTCTTTATATAGATAAGTGTGTATCTATTAACATATAAAGTGACAAAATGGGTACGAAAAACAAGAGTGCTATATTCGGCCGTGCCGAATCTGATAATACCCTTCACCATCATGTATGTAGGTATAATTCCACATCGTAGCTTAACCTACATTTCATGTTATACGCTATTTTTTCTTATTATTTCCGACGCCATCCTCGAATTAGAATTTTTACATAGTTATCTGTGTTCTACTAGTCAAGCCCTTTAATTTGATACCAATATTAAGGTGGTTCCATTTGTTAGTGGCGGCCAACATAAATTTTAATTTTTTAAAGCGCTTATATTGCGCTAGTCAAGTCCTTTCAGACGATACCAACATTGGCTCTCTCGGTTGTCTAGAAGCTGAAAGAAATTGGTCTTCGTTTGTAATTTTTTTAAATATATATTTAAAAAAAAATTTTTTGTCTATAACTTAACCGATTAGAGCCCGCTTTATCCAAAAATTTTCACGAATATCTCTATAGGCATATTATTCTATGGCTGAAAATTTTTAATTTTGGTGGTAAAAATTAGGAAAAAACAGAAGCAGTCATGTTTATTTGCTCATATCGCAGAAAGTTATGGGGCGATTGTGCTGAATATCTATAGCGATGTATTCCCGGATATTTCCAAAAGATTGATACCACATACAGATCTGAGTAATATGTGGGGGCTTCTAAAAATTGATTTTAACGAACACACGGAAAGGCGGACTCGATCTGTCCTTCGACGCCCCTAGCCATATGTCCGTCAAGTGACCACCCCCATTGGTTTAGCAGACTCCCAATCTTTTACCAAAATTCTCAACCATAATTTTCAATAAACTGTTGTCAATGGTTGATAATTGCTCGATATTGTTAAGTTATGATTAGCGTTATCATATCGTTAGTGTTACAACCATTGAAACTTGATATTTTTACTTTCAGAGGTTTAAAGTGTTGAGTAGACCATAAACTTCCGTAGCATGCTATATACTTTACCGCAAGCATGTGCAATATGCTTCGACAAGGTTAAAGTTTTATTAAACGCTACTCCTGAGTTTTTAGCTGAATCAACAATATCGATTATTGAACCACCAAGTAATATATTCATCTCAGTATCTATCTAGGCTATCCTACATATAGCCTACATACATGTAGGCTATCCTACATATCTTTGATATAATTATTTTATTCAAAACATAATACAGTTCTTGTATTTTCGTAATTAAATTTCCTTGATTTTTATACACTTTGGCTTGGAATACTTTTTAATAATGAAGTTTTCCATACATCTTTTAAAGATTTACCTTTTTTTCTATGCATAAAGGCAAGAAATGCGTATGTATAACGAAATGCAAATAGAAAAAAATGTGGCTTAATAAATATGTACCAATACCATCACCATCATGTACATAGGTATAATCCCACATCGTAGCTTAGCCTATATTTCATGTTATACGCCACGTTTCCTTATTATTTCCGACGCCATCCTCGATTTTGAATTTTTACGTAGTTAACTGTATTCTGCTAGCCAAGCCCGATATTTATGGGGTTAAAAAGAATTTTTCCGCCGTATTGTTTAGAAGGCATCTTGGATTTTAAATATTTTAATAATTTACTATATATATATTTATATTGAGGGGGTTCAAGAAGTTACATTTTAAAATACCAGACTTGACCCATATATAAATTTATTGTCCGCCATTTTGTAGTGACGGCCAACTTGAATTTTAATTTTTTTATAGTGCATCAAGTCCTTTCAGTTGATACCAATATTGACTGTCTCGGTTGTCTAGAAGTTGAAAAAAATTTATTTTCGTTTGTAACTTTTTGGAATATATATATGTATAATACGAATATCTATAGAGGCATATATGTATATTAACAGTAGCAGTCGTGTTTATTTGCTTATATCTCAGAAAGTTTTGAGTCGATTGTGCTGAATTTCAATAGCGATTCATTTCCGGATATTTGCAATAGATTGATACTATACACAGATCTGAGGAACATATGGTGGCTTCTTAAAGTTGATATCAACCAACACATGAACAGGCGGACAGGACTTAATTGACTCCTCTATTCATAAGCTTTCAGAAAATATACACTCTATGGGTTCGGAAATGAAAATTGTAGAAATTACAAACGGAATGACAAAGCTATACATACCCTTGTGCACCACAGGTGAAGTGTATAATAACCGACGTGCATATAAGCGGTAAATACTGTAAGCACACTATGCATTTGTGGCCACTACACTAAAAAAAAAATTAACTAAATTTGAATAACTTTTACTAGAATTAAAGAAATTCGGTAATGATTTGGCTTCAAATAAAATAAAACATAAACGAAGTTTAAAAAATAGTGCAAACGATTTTCTTTCATAAAATAAACAAGTAAGAGCACTATATTCGGCTGTGCCGAATCTTTTATACCCACCACCAATTTTGTGTACATTTGAAGCACATTATTTATTATTTTGTTAATCATTATGGAATAATCTCTTTATAATAAAATATGTATCACTTTCTTTGTAGAGGGTGGTTAAATTTTAAGGGCCCATGTTGAAGGTGAACTACACCTAGTCTTTAAATTTGTTTTCTGCATTTCATTTGACATTTCTCAATCTCAAACTTACTCAATTTGATCCGTGGAAAGATACGATGAGTGAGCAACGCTTTAAAGTTATTCAGTTTTTTTTTTATAAAAATGGGCGTTCAAATCAAAATGCATTTTGTGCACTTCGTAATTCTTTTGATCAACATAATCATTCAAATTCGTTCGCAATCGGGAAAATTGTAAAAAATATTTAAATTTCTGCAAAACAGTTCTGTATAAAATGTTAGAAAATCTGTGAATGCCTTCTTAGTTCGTTGAATGGGAACCACTGCTGGTTTTTGCGATAGTGTGGCAAAAGAGCAGTCAACCTCGCCTCATCATCATGCCCAACAATTGAGCATCAATATTGTCATTGAAAATTTGGACCATCAGATAGAGGAGTGGCGCCAAGGATGGGGGGCCATTTGGCCGATATTTTGTTAAATACATAATTGAACCATACAAATATTATAATTACAAAAAGAAATAATAATAATATCCTAAATAATTTGTGTTTTATTTAAATTCAACATCGGTCCTTAAAATTTAACCACCCTTTAAAACTTCGATATGCTACTAAAATGCTTTTGTAAATGTAGTCTTTCAATGAAAGTGGGCGTTAAAGTAGGCGTGTCGATAAAGTTTCTGCTTTAAATACAACTTAGATATTTCAATATAGTCCTTTATTTTCCCAAAAACTTTGTCAATAGAGCAATTACATGAATTTAAGATAAACCGTTATATGGGAGGTAGGCGTTAAAGTGGGAGTGTCACCTAAACTTTTTGGCAAAACAATTACATTGATTAGAAGGATATACGTAGCAAATTTGATCATCATACCTCTAATTTTGGCGGTTTTATGAGCTTTTAAATTTTATTAACGGTAGATAACGTGAAAAGTGGTCGTTATAGTAGGCGTGTCAAAGTTATTTTTGTGAATGAGTACAACTTAGGTGTTTCAACATAGCCCTTTTTTTATTCCAAAATCTTTATTAATAGAGAAATTATATGAATTTTAGGTAAAACGTTATATGGGAGGTAGGCGTAAAAGTGGGCGTGGCACCTTAATTTTCTGGCACAGTATTGACACTGCCTAGGGGGATATACGTAGCAAATTTTATCATCATACCTCTAATTTTGGCGGTTTTATGAGCTTTTAAATTTTATTAACGGTAGATAACGTGAAAAGTGGTCGTTATAGTAGGCGTGTCAAAGTTATTTTTGTGAATGAGTACAACTGAGGTGTTTCAATATAGCCCTTTGTTATTCCAAAATCTTTATTAATAGAGAAATTATATGAATTTTAGGTAAAACGTTATATGGGAGGTGGGCGTAAAAGTGGGCGTGGCACATTGATTTTCCGTTACAAAAAAGCGTCTCACCAAAAAGCAAAGTGTGCAAAATTTCAGGGTCGTACATCCAATTTTGTTGCTTTTATGACGTTTTTGTTTTTAAATATACTGAAAAATACACTGTGCGGTATAAATTTTCGTACATTTTGATCGATAACTCCTCTCCTAATGAATAGATTTAAATAATTTTTGGGGAAAAATATTTTTTTTACTCAAGAAATATATATTCGGAGTTTCACGAGTCTACGTTAATGCGTTTGGACACAATTCCATTTTATTCGATGTTCGAAGGACACGGTTTTTCGACCTACTCTTGCTTTTCGAGCTATAACTCTCTTCCTAATATTCCGATTTAGCCCATTTTCAAACCTTGTCTATAAGAAAGATCCTGGCAAAATTTGAGCCCCCTAGCTTTTTCGGTGCGACCTCTATCGTGCTTTCAACAGACGGACAGATAGACGGACATAGCTAGATCGTCATCAAATCAAACCCTGATTCAGAATATATATACTTTATGGGGTCTAAAATGGATATTTCGATGTGTTACAAACGGAATGACAAAATGAATATACCCCCACCATTTTTTTGGTGGCGGGTATAAAAATAAGTAAATTTTTACTACACCGAAGATAAATATTACTTTTTACTAATCAATAATTTTACGGAATAAGTAAATTTTTTACTACACCCGACTTATTTCCACAAACTTTTCTAATATTCAGTTAAAAATATGCGAAAACAGTGCCATTATAAAGTTAATTCGTGTTGTTGGCTGAAATTTTTCTTTAATTGTAGTAAAGCATATGCAATATAAACTTTATTGGAATTAAGTAACTGGTATTAGAATCAAAGATGTTTTCTTTATTTAGAAGTAAATTTGTTCATAATCCTAAGAATAGGTCTAATTAATTGAAGTTAATAAAAAAAAAACATTAACGAGATCTAAGAAAGCTATAAACCCATTTTTTTATTTTTCATATAAAATTTTATTTACTTGTTTTAAGTATATAAATACTTAACTATTAAGATCTTTTGCAGTACGTATGAATATTTAAAATCTATTTTAAAAATAATAAATATTGCCTTTATTTTTATACCCTTCACCTGTGGTGCACAAGGGTATATATATATAGCTTTGTCATTCCGTTTGTAATTTCTACAATTTTCATTTCCGACCCATAAAGTATATATATTTTCTAAAGGCTTATGAATAGGGGAGTCGATTAAGCTCTGTCAGTCTGCTCGTCTGCCCGTGTGTATGTTAAAATCAACTTTTTGAAGCCCCCCGACATTGCTTGGACCCGGGTGAGGTATTAAAATGTCAGAAATATTCGGGAGTAGATCGGTATTGAAAATCAGAAACATCGGTACATAAACAACTGAGATATGAGCAAAAACCCACTACCACCTCGATTTTTTTTCACAAAAACATTACAACAACAACATACATACATACATACAAACGTGTATACTGGTTAGAAAAAACTTGGCATCGAATCCCAGCTGAGCCAAAAAAAAATTTTTTTAATTTTTTTTATATTTTTTTTTTTTAATTGTTTTTTATTTAATATATTATTTATATTTTTATTTTTTTTTTTTAATTTTTTTTTGTTTAATATTTATTATATATATTTTAATTATTTTTGAAAAATTTTTTTTATATAATATTTTTTTAAATTTTTTTTTTAAATTTTTTTTTAACATACATATGTGCGTAAATTTATAATTTTACAATGGGATGCTTTTATATATGTATGTTTTTTATATGTATGTACGTATTTCATATCGGATGAATGGTGATACAAACTACTGTTATTGCATGACTACACGTTGTGAAGGGTATATAAGATTCGTCACGGCCGAATATAGCACTGTTACTTGTTTTGGCGTAGAATAAGTCTTACCTTACGGTATAGGGAGTCATGTCAGATGGTTATTGTTGTAATCTTTATTTTATTGATTATGAGGAAACGGGGAGATAACTTTTTTTTTAAATTTTTTTGTAGGTAAATGAAGATGTTATCTTTCATTTCATATTGGTTTATATTTTCCTAATATTAAAATTTCTTAAATGAAAATTGTTAAAACACATACACTCAAACATATGTGTGGTGTTTGGTTGAGTGTTTGAGTTTGTAGCGTGAACACAAACTATGCTGCTGTTTCAGTGTGGACACAAACCTCCGGCTGTTGTTTTGATTGATGAAATATTAGTTTGTATGATATTTAAGGAAGTAAAACAAAAAAACTATAATTTAAAATATTGAATTCCGGAATGACGGGAGTTTTCGTGATTTCGCGATTTATTATTTTTGTGTATGTGTATGTATTAAAAAGACAATTTATTAAAATAATTTTAAATTTATTTTTTTCTTAAAATAGCAAAATGTAATACAAAAATTTCATAGAATTTAAGTAAAGTAATTCATATATTTACATAATAAATTCATATACTTTATTGATTCAGAATATAATAAGAAGGCAAACAATTACTATAACAGTTAATGGATGAAATCCGAAGTATTTGTTTCGCTTAAAGTTAATATAGTTAATAAGTGGTTATATGCAATCTGCAGGGATACTCCTCATTTGCCCCCCAATAATAACAAGTAACAGTGCTATATTCGGCCGTGCCGAATCTTATATACCCTTCACAACGTGTAGTCATGCAATAACAATTGTTTGTATCACCATTCGTCCCATATAAAATACGTGCATACGTACACGTTAGAATAAATGTGGCATCGAATCCCAGCTGAGCCGAAAAAATTTTATTTTATTTTATTTAATATATTATTTATATTTTATTATTTTTTTTATATTTTTTTTAAATTTTTTTAAAAAATTTTTTTAGAAAAATTTTTTTAAATTTTTTTTAAATTTTTTTAAAATTTTTTTTTGTAGTTTTTTTTTATTATTTTTTTCTTATTTTTAATATTTTTTTTTTTGTAATTTTTTTGTTTGGTATGTTTTTTACATGTATGTATGTAAGTATGTTGTTGTTGTAATTGTGAAAAAAAACGAGGTGGTCGTGGTTTTTTGCTTATATCTCAGAAAGTTATGGGGCGATTGTGCTGAATTTCAATAGCGATTCATTCCTGGATATTTCCAAGAGATTGATACCATATACAGATCTGAGGAACATACAGTTGCTTCTAAAAGTTGATTTCAACCAACACACGGACAGACGGGCAGACGGACAGACGGTCAGGGCTTAATCGACTCCTCTATTCATAAGCTTTCAGAAAATATATACTTTATGGGGTCGGAAATGAAAATTGTAGAAATTACAAACGGAATGACAAAGCTATATATACCCTTGTGCACCACAGGTGAAGGGTATAAAAAGATCTATTTTCTTTACATATCATATTTTTGCATATTGTGAGCGTTTTGTTTGAATTCCATGTGCAGAATATAGTAAAGCTGCTTGGGTGCAATAATTTTTTCGATTTTCAGCATTGTAGAATTTCCGTCTTTCTACTTTTATTAGATAGATATTTTAGTAGATATTGATACACCCAAATCACCTAACCGTTTCTCTAAAAGTTGAATGCAAATTATCACTGCCAGAATAATAAATATTAAATTAAAAATCCATATTTATTACAGGATTGGCATCACTAGAAGGCACACATGTATAGCTATGTGAGTGCTAATTTAAAATTGTCAATGTTAAATATGTCTCATTACTTTCTAAAGAAGTAACCAAGAAGTTGTAAACAAGTCACTCGTGACAAGTGCATAATTGTATAAATGTATAACTACTTAATGAGCACATTTGAATGTAAGTTTAATTGTCTGATCGTCAGTTTACGGATTATTTTTTAAATTTACCTAGCATGTGTTGTTATTGTTTATGCTTTAGCTTTGTCAATGATCAGTAGCATGTACAAAGATCAAGTGCGCAGCTAGCTACCTGTTAACATAAAAAAACGAGTTAGTTTTTCCATTATTGATTCAACCTGTATTAACATGCCGTTAAACTCAAAATAAATTTAAGCTGACTTTAACTAACGATCAATCCATTTTTTTAGAGCTCATTTTTTTAAGATTGTAGACGGCTAACTTCTTACTGTGGAAAAAAGCAAACTAATTAATAAAATATAAAAAAATTAATAAAATAAAGTAAATAACATTTTGTAAAAAAAAAATAATTAATTAGAGTTAATTGACTAAATTTATTTTGGAACATCAGTGACATCAGTATATGAAATAATGGGGCATATAAGAATCCTGGAATCGCAGTAGAATAACGATCATAGGTAGGCACATATTAAGTGTGAATGCTAGAAGGGACCTTAAGTTTGACGAAGATACTGACCGTTAAGAAAAACTGTGCGATAAGAAATGTCGATAATCACTAGTCTGCAATGTGAAATCGTTTTCTAGTTTAGAGAAAACGCCTTGTAGAGGTGCGAGAAAAATGTCTATGTGTTAATCTACGTTGCTATTTATCTGTCCGCCAAATTTTATTTAGTTCCTTTCAATCAATTAAATAATAAATGATTGAATAACAAAGCATCAAATAAACAAACAAACGTTCACATTCATTTTATTAAGTGAGATTACACCGATAAATTGTAGTTGGAAGTGGTTTTAAAAAATTACGATTTATTGTAAAAACATACAATTAAAAACAAATTTAAAATCGATTCAAAAGACGTGCTATTATTTCGTACGATCATAATGTGTTTCAATTTAAACAAGTAAGAGCACTATATTCGGCTGTGCCGAATCTTTTATACCCACCACCAATTTGATGTACTTTTAAAGCACAGAATTTATTATTTTGTAATTACCTGTAATCGTTATGGAATAATATCTTTATACTAAAAAATGTATCACTTTCTTTGGATAACTTCGATATGCTAGTAAAATGTTTTCGTAAATTTAGTCTTTCAATGAAAGTAGACGTTAAAGTAGGTGTGTCAATATAGTTTCCGCTAATAAATGAAACTTTCATATTTCAATATAGTCCTCTATTCTTCCAAAATCTGTATTCATAGAGAAATTATATGAATTTAAGAAAACCCGTTATATAAGAGGAAGGCGTTAAAGTGGGCTTGTCACCTATATTTTCTGGTATAACAATGACATTGACTAGAAGGATATCTATAGCAAATTTCATCATCATACCTCTAATTTTGAAGGTTTAATGAGCTTTATTATTTTATTAACAGTATATAACGTGAAAAGTGGGCCATATAGTAGGCGTGTAAAAGTTATTTCAACTTAGATATTTCAATAAAGTCTGTTATTATTCCAAATTTTTTATTCATAGATAAATTATATGAATTTAAGATAAAACATTATATGGGAGGTAGACGTAAAAGTGGGCGTGTCACATATATTTTCCGTCAGAACCAAAAAAAAATTTCCTTTGACCAAAAAAGAAATGTTTGCAAAATTTTCAAAATCGTACATCTAAGTTTTAAATTTTAAATATACCGAAAAATACACTGTGCTGTAAAAATTTTCGTACATTGTGATCTATAACTCCTTTCCTAATGCATGGATTTAAGCAATTTTTAGAAAAAAATATTGTTTTTACACAGGAATTATATATTCGAAGTTTCATGACGACTTTACGTTAATGCGTTTGGACACAATACCATTTTATTCGATGTACGAAGGACACGGTTTTTCGACCTACGCTTGTATTACGAGCTATAAATCTCTTCCGAATATTCCGATTTAGCCCATTTTCAATACCAAACAAACCTTGTGTATAAGAAATATTCTGGCAAAACCCCTAGCTTTTTCTGTCCGACCTCTATCGTGTTTTCATAGAATGAAACCCCTATTCAAAATATATATACTTTATGGGGTCTAAAATGGACATTTCGATGTGTTACAAACGGAATGACAAAATGAATATACCTCCACCATTTTTTTGGTGGCAGGTATAAAAATGGTTCAAAAATAATGTGTCGACCATTGTAAAATGTATAAAACGTTTTAAAGTTTTTCAAAATGACAACAATATGAATACCCCAAATAATAATAAAAGCAAGTAAGAGCGCTATATTCGGCCGTGCCGAATCTTATAAAAACCTTCACAACGTGTAGTCATGCAATAACAGTAGTTTGTGTCACCATTCATCCCATTTGAAATACGTACATACATATAAAAAACATACTTATATAAAAACATCCCATTGTAAAACAAGTAAGAGCGCTATATTCGGCCGTGCCGAATCTTATATACCCTTCACAACGTGAATTCATGCAATAACAGTGGTTTGTGTCACCATTCATCCCATATGAAATACCTACATACATATAAAAACATACATATATAAAAACGTCCCATTGTAAAATTATAAATTCACGTATGAATGTTAAAAAAAACAAAAAAAAAAAAAAAATTAAAAAAAAAAAATTTTAAGAAAAAAAAAATTTAAAAAAAAAAAATTTTTTAAAAAAAAAATTTTTTTTTAAATTATTATGTATATAATATATACAAAACAAAAAAAAAAATAAAAAAAAAATTAAAAAAAAAAATAATAATAAAAATATAAATTATATTAAATATTAAATAAAAAATAAAAAAATAAAAATAAAAAAAAATAAAAAAAAAAAATTAAAAAAAAAATTTTTTTGGCTCAGCTGGGATTCGATGCCACGTTTTCTCTAACCAGTATACAGGTTTGTATGTATGTATGTTGTTGTTGTAATGTTGCTTTTGTGAAAAAAAAATCGAGGTGGTCGTGGGTTTTTGCTCATATCTCAGTTGTTTATGCACCGATGTTTCTGATTTTCAATAGCGATCTACTCCCGAATATTTCTGATATTTTAATACCGCACCCGAGTCCAAGCGATGTCGGGGGGCTTCAAAAAGTTGATTTCAACATACACACGGACAGACGGTCAGACGGACAGACTGACAGCGCTTAATCGACTCCCCTATTCATAAGCTTTCAGAAAATATATACTTTATGGGGTCGGAAATCAAAATTGTAGAAATTTCACACGGAATGACAAACCTATATATACCCTTTTTCACTGTGTGAAGGGTATAATTATAAATTCACGTATGTATGTTAAAAAAATTTAAAAAAAAATTTAAAAAAAAAAATTTTAAAAAAAATTATTATGTATATATGTAATATATATAAAACAAAAAAAAAATAAAAAAATATTAAAAAAAAAATAAAAAAAAATTTAAAAAAAATATAAATAATATATTAAATAAAAAATAAAAACAAAATTAAAAAAAAATTTAAAAAAAATTAAAAAAAAATTTTTTTTGGCTCAGCTGGGATTTGATGCCACGTTTTTTCTAACCAGTATACACGTTTGTATGTATGTATGTTGTTGTAATGTTGTTTTTGTGAAAAAAAAATCGAGGTGGTCGTGGGTTTTTGCTCATATCTCAGTTGTTTATGTACCGATGTTTCTGATTTTCAATACCGATCTACTCCCGAATATTTCTGATATTTTAATACCTTACCCGGGTCCAACCTATGTCGGGGGGCTTCAAAAAGTTGATTTCAACATACAGACGGTCAGACGGACAGACTGACAGGGCTTAATCGACTCCCCTATTCATAAGCTTTCAGAAAATATATACTTTATGGGGTCGGAAATGAAAATTGTAGAAATTTCACACGGAATGACAAACCTATATATACCCTTTTTCACTGTGTGAAGGGTATAATAAAAAAATTTTTGTTTGCGTTTTGACAATTCAAGCTTAAGTGTAACTGGCTAATGGAGCTGGGTGAAACATGCTTATATTAATTAGCGGATAACTGATATTTAAAAAACAACAACAACGACAAATTTAAGCTAAATTGAACCTACGAATAAAGTTGATCTACTTATATGTAATATGAGAACTAACCCTGAATGTATGGAATGACTAACTTCTAAATGTTTGAAAATATTTAAGGTTGCTCTCCTTCAAGTTGCTCCAATGTCTGTCTGTATATTTGTTTTTATTATATATACATATATACTATGTATGTATGTACAAACATGCACACATACATATGCTTGTTATTAGAGTTAGTTTTTTTAATAATTGTATGGCATTCGGTGTTTTTAACATAAAAGATCGAATCAGGGCAATTCTAATTTCAGTTTTTAATGAAACATTCGACTATAACGTACAAAAGTTAAAAAAAACAACAACAAAAAGTAGACAAGAATAAATAAATAAATATTGAACAAAGTAAATAATCAGGTGAAAAGTCATAAAATTTTTAATAAATATTGTAATTGTTAAACAAATACAATGTGGGTGTGTCCAAGTATGAAAACATGAACAAAACTAAATATACATAAATGTATGTACAAATGCATCTATAGATATTTACACATGTAAATACATAAGTACAAATTCATATACATACATTCAAAATACATAGTACATATTAATGCTAACAAATAGCAAGCAGAAATTTTAAATTGTTAATTTTAAATTAAATTTTTATACTTATAACAAGAACGAAATGCAAAGTGTATAGATATGATATATAAATAAAAAAAACACAAACAAACATGTCTACAAATAATGTACATATGTATGTCTAAAATATTGATTTTAAAGAAGTCTATTGTGCCTAAGAAATTTCGGTTCTTAAGACTTTAAATTTAAATCCCCGTGATTTGTGCTTTCACAATTATAAAGGCAGTTTATTTAAACTACAAATTTGTGCTGATTCCTTAAAGACAATTGTCAACTTTAAATTTATTCTCTAATGATGATGTCACTTCAGCTACGTCCTCATTTGGCAAATATTTGAGCGTGACCATTATTTTTGTAAAATAATTACTGAATATTATCTGATTCTTTTTGCATTAAGTATCGTCAAAACAAATACATAACAATAATTTAATTGATAATGCAATTCGATTAAATCAAGAACAATTTTAAATAAATAATAATAAATATTTTTGTGGTTACGTCTAATATGAGCTTCCCTTTAGAATACAGCTTTTATTTTTGTTGTAACTTAATGAATGTACGTTTTATAAAATCTATCAATAATGCAGCTCGGTGTCAATGTTTTGCTCTGATGGTTGTTGGACTTGGCTAGTTTACTAATAATACTGCTCAGCAGCAAAATCCTCCATTAAATAAAACTATGTGGACTATATGGATTTTGATGCACTGAACTCAAATCCGTTGTCGGTTTTTTTCCATCAGATCGGGATTTTTTATGGGCGTGGCAATTTTTTCCCCTAAATTAGTCAGGTATGGAGACATATTTCATCCTAACACGAGAACCGGTCATCCGATTTTCAAAAAATCGGAGAGATCTATAACAAAATTTTATTAATTTAAGTCGAATGGAATTTTTCTCTATCTCTTATCGTTTAGGAATTATTCAGAAATTAATGGAGAAAAGAAATTTCTTTCGTGCAAAATTCGTAATATTTTTCAATTTAAGAATGAAATTAAAAAAATATAAGGCATATATTCAACATTTTAAACTTCTTTCTAAGAGCTACTTATCTTGGAAATAAAAAAAGTCATAAACCATAAAAATCGGTTAAAAAATGTGGATTTTATTGTAAATTTACCGCAGGTACCCAATATTGGCCAAATATGTGTAATGCAGCAAACGTCAGAGTGGGCGCACTACAGCGCCTTGTAGCAACAACGAATGGCAACTATTTACTTCTATCTACTTTCGTACAGCAAAAACAAATACAAGCAAAAAAAATTTCCAGATTGTAATTTTGTAGCAACGCCTCGCTTAAAGCACCCACCCTGTCGTCACCCGTAGTAAACTTCAAATTACAACAAGTAACAGTACTATATTCGGCCATGCCGAATCTTATATACCCTTCACAATGTGTAGTCATGCAATAACAATTGTTTGTATCACCATTCATCTCATATCAAATACGTACATATATACATATATACTGGTTAGAATAAATGTGGCATCGAATCCCAGCTGAGCCAAAAAAAATTTATTTTATTTAATATATTATTTATATTTTGTTATTATTTTTTTTATTATTTTTTTTGATATTTTTTTTTTAATTTTTTTAAAAAATTTGTTTAAAAAAAATTTTTTAAAAATATTAAAAAAATTTTTTTAAATTATTTTAAAATTTTTTTTATTATTATTTTTTTTTTTATTTTTAATATTTTTTCTTTTTGTAATTTTTTCTTTTTTTGTATGGTTTTTACATATATTTATGTATGTATGTTGTTGTTGTAATTGTGTAAAAAAACGAGGTGGTCGTGGTTTTTTGCTCATATCTCAGAAAGTTATTGGGCGATTGTGCTGAATTTCAATAGCGATTTATTCCTGAATATTTCCAAGGGATTGATACCATATAGAGATCTGAGGAACATATAGTTGCTTCAAAAAGTTGATTTCAACCAACACACGGACAGACGGACAGACGGTCAGGCCTTAATCGAATCCTCTATTCATAAGCTTTCAGAAAATATATACTTTATGGGGTCGGAATTGAAAATTGTAGAAATTACAAACGGAATGACAAACCTATATATACCCTTGTGCACCACAGGTGAAGGGTATAATAAAAAATTAAAATATTTACAGTCTATTTTATTTAAAATAACACAAACCTTTTGTTAATAATTATTAATTTTTATTTAGGAAACATTGTTAAAATAAAAAAGTAGCTTAAGCTGTCCATGCTCTTTCTTCCACATCATTCAATTTCGTTCTAAAGACCTCGTCCTTCGTATTTGTGGACCTACAAATATGCCTTCTTTTACTTTAGCATCTCTGATTCTAGGAAATTTGCTCTGAATGTATAGAAAGCCTTCACCATCCTTGTTCATTGTTTCGACAAAATTTTTCATTAGGCATAGCTTTATATGAATAGGAGGCAGAAGAGTTTGTTCTTTTTGATTTAAAGGCTCTTCTGCTAAATTTTTTTCGCCTGGAATAAAATTTACTCTTTTCGGCCAAATCTTAACATTGTAGTGTTTTTCTTTCGCGCGGCTATCCCATTCACATAAGAAGCAACAAGACTTAGTATATCCACTTTGCAATCTATTTAACATTGCTACGACTTTCAAATCTGCACATTCCATGAGTAATGGGAATATTTAATTTTTTGTAGTATCATCTTCATGCTACAATAGTTTTCTTTCATATTTCTTGCATTCGCGAGTGGGACCGATGGAAATTTGTTGCCATTGTGAAGTAAAACGGCTTTCAAACTTGTCTTGGATGAATCAATCAAAAGCCGCCAATCCTCAGTTTTATGATTGAAGCACAGTTGTCGCAAAAGTCCATCAGCATTATCACAAAACACCAAACCTTCCTCTCTGCTGCAATAACTCAAAAAAGGTTGTTCTTTATTTCGAAAGTACGAGACGTTAACGTCCTTTTGCACCAAACTCCATTCTTTTCGTTGGGATGCAAGAAGCTCAGACTTGTTTTTTTAAAAGCCCTAATTTACGAATTAAGTTATTCATATCAGTTTAATACGGAAAATAGGGTTTACACGTTGGACTTCCAAATGAATGCGAAAAAACACCCATGCTGGCGTAAGTGGATTCAGTTGCTGCAGAAAGCCCATCGTCTGTAGGAGGAAATGGAGGTAAAAATTTACTTGTAAACTGCGTTTGCCGCATGAAGTATTTGGTTATGAAACTTTTTTTTTTTTTTTTTTCTTAAACCTACGTGTTTTAGTAAGGCAAAAGTGGCTATCATTTTGATGATTTTGTGGTTCACTCCAAATCGCTGGCTTCATAAACGGCAAAGACTTATGACTTCCTTTTAAACAATCTGTTAAAGAACTTGCACAGCTACTACAACATATTTATGGCAGCCAATTTTTATCTCTATCATCGATAGGAAACCCAAAATAACGGCGATAAGCATTTTTAATCTTAAAAGATATTGTCTCCCGTTGAGAGCTTAAAGTTAGATTGCCACATACGTAACAAAATAAATTTGGAGATTTGTTACAAATCCTTGACATTTTGTAGTATGAAAGCGTTTGTGGATTCTTTAATTGCTTTATTTCTTTACACAATAACAAAGTACATTATAAGATCTATTTACTGTTGCCGATTTTAACCGCACGATATTCAAATTAAAAGTGACTTACTTATTGCCCATTAGCTTCTATGCATACAATAAATTCTAGAATCTACCCTAATGTTCATAATTCGAAATCACAGGTAATTAAAAAATACTATGTTATAATTTTAAATTCCAAGAACTATGAAAAATACCGTTGTACTTTAGTTCCATTACCTGCTCACCTAACGAAATGTTATATCATATGTAAGGCTGCGGTAAATTGACAATAAAATCTATATTTTTTAACCGATTTTTATTGTTTATGGCGTTTTTTATTTCTAAGGTAAGTAACTCTCAGAAAATAGTTTAAAATATTTAATATTTGCTTTATGTTTTTTTACATTTCATTTTTAAATTGAAAAATATTACGAATTTTGCACGAAGGAAATTTTTTTTCTCCATTAATTTCTGAATAATTCCTAAACAATAAGAAAAATTCTATTCGACTTAAATAAATAAAATTTTGTTATAGATCTCTCCGATTTTTTGAAAATCGGATGACCGGTTCTCGTGTTAGGATGAAATATGTCTCCATACCTGACTAATTTAGGGGAAAAAATTGCCACGCCCATAAAAAATCCCGATCTGATGGAAAAAACAGACAACGGATTTGAGTTCAGTGCATCAAAATCCATATAATTCACATAGTTTTAACTAACGGGAAGACAAAAAATTATTTTTTGTAGAGCATTGTAATCTAACAACTCATTTTAAAATTATTTAATACTAAACAATAAATTTCTGGAAGCTCAAGTATTCCTTCTTTGAAAGACCAAATATTATTAATTTCAATCTCATATATAACCGCCACTTTATCCTTCTACTAAATAATATGTTTTTTTAACGCATATCAATTATATTGTTTTTTATTTAAATATTTGGACTTTTATATTCTATACTAGCCAATCCCGGCGCGCGTTGCTACGCCCCTTCATGAATTTTAATCGCATTCTAAATTCTAATCGAATATCAAGTGCAAGGCTTAAAACTATAACTTTTTCTTTATGAGCGTGGCACTGCCCACTTTTCTAATTACGAAACTGTATAGTCATGACAGCTCAATAAGTGTGCAAAGTTTCAGAAAAATCGGTCCAGTGTAAGTACCTCAAAATGATACCTCTTTTTATGGGCGTGGCACTGCCCACTTTTCTAAATACGAAACTGTATAGTCATGACAACTCAATATGTGTGCAAAGTTTCAGAAAAATCGGGCTAGTGCAAGTACCTCAAAATGATACCTTTTTTTAATGGGCGTGGCACTGCCCACTTTTCTAATGACGAAAGTGTAAAGTCATGACAGCTCAGTATGTCTGCAAAGTTTCAGAAAATTCGGTCCAGTGCAAGTAGCTAAAACTGCTAACTAATTTTTTATGGGCATGGCCCCGCCCACTTTTTCAATCACGAAATTATAAAGCCATGACAGCTCAATATGTGTGCAAAGTTTCAGAAAAATCGGTCCAGTGCAAGTACCTCAAAATTAAAACTTTTTTAGGGGCGTGGCCCCGCCCACTTTTCTTATCACGAAATTATTTAGTCATGACAGCTCGATATGTGTGCAAAGTTTCAGAAAAATCGGTCAAGTGCAAGTAGCTAAAACTGATAACTAATTTTTTATGGGCGTGGCTCCGCCCTTTTTTTCACCCATAAACACTCCCCGGTATGTGTACAACAACTTACCAAAGTTTGAGCCCGATCGGTTTTACAGTTTCGGAGTCTATAGCTAACACACACACACACACACACACAGAGTTTCACTTTTATATATATAGATTATTCAGCTATGCTACATATACTCCCAGAGTTCATCTACGGCCTCTACATGTCCTTGTATACAAAAAATTACCCAAAGGTTCTCTATAAGGTATAATTCTAGGATCTGAGGAGATCATTCCAACAGTTTGTTTCTGTTAGTTATAAACCATGTTTTTATTGTTACTCTTGCGGTAACAATGACGGATCGGTCATTGTCTTACAAAAAAAAAAAAAACTACAAACAAATCCATTGTCGTTTTCAAAAAGCTTTAAGTCTACATTAGAAAAAAATTATACGAAATAGACGCAACCACTAAAACGTACTAATTTCTGTTTTAATAAATAGATTTTTTATTACAAAATTACTAAATTTAAATCAATTGTTCTATCAAATTTTTCTTATATATGTATTATGACTTAGTATATTTGGGGTAAGGCAAATGACGAAGATATTTATAAAAAAAATTGAAAAGACAATCCCCGCATAATGTATATTCGAAGGAGTGAGAGGAACTTTTGTGAAGGCATATGTACATACATACATACATTTATTCATACCCTGTCGGAAATTTAGCTAACTCAAAACTAGTCAGTGGTTAGCCAAAAATGAGTGATAGGTGACTCAAAAACTAGCTCTTTTGCCTTATTAAAAGCTATTCAGTTTTTACACACGATGTCCTACGAATGAGTCAGTACTCACTCACTCTGCATCAGTTTTGAGCTAGCCATGAGTTAGTTCAAAATTAGTTAGCCATAAGTTAACCTTTTTATGAGTTAACAAATTGATAATAATAAATTAAAAATTGGTCTGTCAGTGAAATTATACAGCAATTTGCTGTTCCGACTATGCACATGTAAATATTCACACATATTACATTTAAAAGTTATGACTATTTGGAATATTATTTAATAATTATATTAGTAGTTGTGTATAATTCTAATGAAAAAAAGGTGACGGTAAATAATAAATTTCATTGGAATTACGCAAAATTACTAATGTAATCATTTAAAAAATTTATTAAAAAAATTTTTTTCCTATTTGTTTTCAAATTTTCAGAAAATAATCCACTATTAGCATCACTGTCAAAAACCTCTAGGGTAATTTTTTTATACCCGCCACCAAAAAAATGGTGGGGGTATATTCATTTTGTCATTCCGTTTGTAACACATCGAAATATCCATTTTAGACCCCATAAAGTATATATATTCTGAATCAGGGTTTGATTTGATGACGATCTAGCTTTGTCCGTCTGTCTGTCCGTCTGTTGAAAGCACGATAGAGGTCGCACCGAAAAAGCTAGGGGGTTCAAATTTTGCCAGAATCTTTCTTATAGACAAGGTTTAATTGGTATTGAAAATGGGCTAAATCGGAATATTCGGAAGAGATTTATAGCTCGAAAAGCAAGAGTAGGTCGAAAAAACCGTGTCTATCGAACATCGAACAAAATGGAATGGTGTCCAAACGCATTAACGTAGACTCATGAAACTTCGGAAATATATTTTCTGAGTAAAAACAATATTTCTTCCCGAAAATTATCTAAATCTATGCATTAGGAGAGGAGTTATCGATCAAAATGTACGAAAATTTATACCGCACAGTGTATTTTTCGATATATTTAAAAACAAAAACGTAATAAAAGCAACAAAATTGGATGCACGACCCTGAAATTTTGCACACTTTGTTTTTTGGTGAGGCGCTTTTTTGTACCGGAATATCAATGTGCCACGCCCACTTTTACGCCCACCTCCCATATAACGTTTTACCCAAAATTCATATAATTTCTCTATTAATATAGATTTTGGAATAATAAAGGACTATATTGGAACATCTAGGTTGTACTCATTAGCAAAAACAACTTTGACACGACTACTATAACGCCCACTTTTCACGTTATCTACCGTTAATGAAATTTAAAAGCTCATAAAACCGCCAAAATTAGAGGTATGATGATCAAATTTGCTACTTATATCCCCCTAGGCAATTTCATTACTGTGCCAGAAAATTTAGGTGTCACGCCCACTTTTACGCCCACCTCCCATATAACGTTTTACCTAAAATTTATATAATTTCTCTACTAATAAAGATTTTGGATTAATAAAGGGCTATATTGAAACATCTAAGTTGTGCTCATTCGCAAAAACAACTTTGAAACGTTATCTACCGTTAATGAAATTTAAAAGCTCATAAAACCGACAAAATTAGAGGTATGATAATGAAATTTGCTAAACATATCCTTCTAATCAATGTTATTGTTGTACCAAAAAGTTTAGGTGACACGCCCACTTTAACGCCTACCTCCCATATTACGGTTTATCTTAAATTCATGTAATTTCTCTATTGACAAAGTTTTTGGGAAAATAAAGGACTATATTGAAATATCTAAGTTGTACTTATTAGCAGAAACTTTATTGGCACGCCTAATTTAACGCCCACATTCACTAAAAGACTACTCCTCTATCTGATGTTCCAAATTTTCAATGACAATGTTGATACTCAATTGTTGGGCATGATGATGAGTCGAGGTTGACTGCTCTTTTGCTACACTATCGCAAAAAAAAAGCAATAGTTCCAATTCAACGAACTAAGAAGGCATTCACAGATTTTCTAACATTTTATACAGACCTGTTTTGCAGAAATTTAAATATTTTTCACAATTCTCCCGATTGTGGACGAATTTGAACGATTATGTTGATCAAAACAATTACGAAGTGCACAAAATGCATTTTGATTTGAAAGCCCATTTTTATAAAAACCCTGAATAACTTTAACGCGTTGCTGATTTGCGTATCTTTCCACTGTTCAAATTAAGTTGGTCTGAGATTGAGAAATGTCAAATGAAATGCAAAAAAAACTTGTTGTTTGTGTGGCTCATCTTCAACATGGGCCCTTAAAATTTAACCACCCTATATAAAGAAAGTGATACATATTTTATTATGAAGAGATTATTCCATAATGATTTACAAAATAATAAATATTGTGCTTTAAAATTACACAAAATTGGTGGTGGGTATAAAAGATTCGGCACAGCCGAATATAGTGCTCTTACTTGTTTTTTTTTTTTTCAAATAAAGTATTTTATTAAAAAAATTTATGCATAATTTTTTCTGTGTAATACCCTGTTCAGACAGATATTTTTAATTGTTTCAATTAAGTGTTGATTGAGCAATTAAAAAAAGTGTTCACACATACTCAATTTATCTTATTCCATTAGCATTTGACAGCATTAAAAATACGATGTATTAATACCACATCAAATAATGCCTTCTTTTCCTGTTTATAAAATATATTTACAATTATATTTATAAACTTATATGTATGTATTTGAATTTACTTAAACATTTTTTTTTAAATTTTCATCAAACATTTTCCATTTTCTTAATTTTTGTTTTTTGTATTTTTATTTGTTTGACATTAGAAATGGCACCTATAGAAGTGAAACAATTAAGTATATATTGCTCAGTTTATAAATAATTTTTAGTATGGTAAATTGAGCTCAATAAAGGCCTTAATTGCGATAATATTATAAACTGACAATTAAGGCGCGTGTGTGAACATAGTATAAGTGTTTTGAAGCACATAATTAATGACAAACTATTTAAACTTTAAGGAGGCATGAAAAATGTGTTGTTTTGCACAATTGATTTAGAAGTTACTATTTACTTTGAACTAGTACAAATTTTTTTGTTGGGTATATAAATACATATGTATGTTATTTAATTTTTTTTACGTAAATAGATAGTTGTTGTATACATTCCGGGGGGTGCTTATGAGTGGTAAAAAGTGGGCAGGACCACGCCCATAAAAAATGTTATAGTTTTGAGGTACTTGCTCTGTACCGATTTTTGTGAAACTTTCCACACATATTGAGTTGTAATGACTATACAATTTCTTGATTAGAAAAGTGGGCAGTGTCACGCCCATAAAAAAAAGTTATAATGTTTAGCTTTTTGCACTTGATATTCAATATCAATTTAGAATGCATTTATTCATTAAGGGGCGTAGCAACGCGCGCCGGGCTTTTCTAGTCTTTAATAAAATGCAAATAGAAAATTAAATAAAATTAATTTTGCAGTTTTTTAAAGAATTTTAAAAATAGTAGCAGACTTTCAAGATTTTATATATAAAAAAAAACAATAATTTTTTCGAGTTTTACTCATACAAATTCTGACAACCATGCCTTAAACATCTGCAAAATGTTTTTTTTTTTGTTTTCATACACTGGTCCCTATAACATATTAAACAAACATACTTACGTATATGCATATAAACATATGTATGTATGTATGTACCGGGTTTTTATAGAGGTATATGATTTTGTTTAGCGATGAAGCTTTTCTTTGAATGGATTCATTAATAAACAAAACTTACGTATTTGGAGTGATGATAATCCTGAATTATAATTATATAAATTATAATGCCGGAAAATAATCTTTCGAATACAGTAAATTTCATGACAATTTAAAAAATTCATCTTTATTTGAATCCATTTCAAAAATATATATTGTATACTTCTATAAAAACATCCTTTACATAAACAAACGTAATCCCTAAAATTTATTTGAATTTTATATTTTTAGAAATCATGATATCGGGATTTACCCTTTTTGGATTCATCGCTTTTTCTATAGCATTTTGTAATGGACAGTTCTTGTATCATCAACAATTAGCGCCTGTGTCACAGTCTTACGCGCACCCATCGGTTATTGAAAATTCTCGACGAGAAGCACAGTTACCGCCGGAACTTTCGAAGAGTAGTCGTTTTTACAATAATCCCAATATTGCGGCAGCACTAGCAAAAGAATCTTGGTTCACAGATAAAGAAATGCCTGTAATTGATCGTGAGGCTGAAAAGATACCTCGTGGTATGGTCTATAAATTATTTAAAAATGCGGGCTACATAAAACGCAGATAAAGTTAAAATAAGTTAATACTTAAGATAAATATATTTTATTTGTTACTATAGTCTTGTCTCTATTATACTAGTTAATTTATTGTAAAATGTCGGTGTTTATTTATCTTAATACACATACATATCTACATACTTATATATACAATATGAAAATATTCTTTTTTTTAAATAAGTGTACTCGGAAACCACTAAACCGATAGTTTGTAAAAAAATGCATTTTGAATATGGTAAAAGAGTGCTATATTCGGTTCCTACCGATTTGCCTTTCAACTTCAAGAGGCTACAGTTTTCAGTTCGCCTTGTCTTTGCTATTACCAAGCACAAGGACAATCTCCGCGTGTTGCATGTGTGTTTCACATGGCCAGCTGTACGTCGCATGCTCCAGAGTGGGAACACCAAAAAATTTGTCAATTTTAAAGCAAATGGAAACACCAAAAAATATTGTATACCCACTTGCATTACAAAAAAAATCAATAAATTATTATTTTTAATATGTTCAATTAAAATTTAGAATACATTTTTATTCATTAAGGGGCGTAGCAATGCGCGCCGGGCTTGGCTAGTAATAAATAAAAGAAAAAGGGTTGCTGTTGGTAAAAATTTCAACCTAACTCGTTGTTGTAAGATATAATGAAGAAAATAAGCAAATTGTTAAAGCAAAAACACTGCAAACTACATATCCAATTTACTAGTCTGGTAACTTATTATACCCTTCACACAGTGAAAAAGGGTATATATAGGTTTGTCATTCCGTGTGAAATTTCTACAATTTTCATTTCCGACCCCATAAAGTATATATTTTCTGAAAGCTTATGAATAGGGAAGTCGATTAAGCTCTGTCAGTCTGTCCGTGTGTATGTTGAAATCAACTTTTTGAAGCCCTTCGATATCGCATGGACGGGTGTGGTATTAAAATATCAGAAATATTGGGGAGTATATCGGTATTGAAAATCAGAAACATCGGTACATAACCAACTGAGATATGAGCAAAAACCCACGACCACCTCGATTTTTTTTTCACAAAAACAACATTACAACAACAACATACATACAAACGTGTATACTGGTTAGAGAAAACGTGGCATCAAATCCCAGCTGAGCCAAAAAAAAATTTTTTTTAATTTTTTTTTTATTTTTTATTTAATAAATTATTTTTATTTTAATTATTATTTTTTTTTAATTTTTTATTATTTTTTTTTAATTTTTTTTTTATTTTTTTTTTTGTTTTTTTAACATACATACGTGAATTTATAATTTTACAATGGGATGTTTTTATATGTATGTACGTATTTCATATGGGATGCATGGTGATACAAACTACTGTTATTGCATGACTACACGTTGTGAAGGGTATATAAGATTCGGCACGGCCGAATATAGCGCTCTTACTTGTTTTTTTTACTTTCTTTCAATTTTTTTCCTTCACGTGTTGTTCAGCTAAAGCATTAAAGTTTTATTCTTTTTAAATAAATATGTATGTACATATTTTTTGAAATGTATATGACGTCTTTTCTTTAATTCAATATTAACGTCAAGACAAATTAGTTATTAAATTCAATTAACTTAAAAACCTGTGAGTTAAATGGATGATATTTCTGTACATCAAACACGTAATCACCGATCAAAGAGTGCTGATGATAAAATCCGTAGCTGGTTTCGAAAATGCATTCCACTCGGATAGTGTCAGCAAAACATACTTTTACAGATTATTCTTTCATTATCACAATTTAAAAAAAAATTCTTTGTAGATTAAGAATGTTTTAAAATTGAACTCAAGCGTAAATAAAAATTTAAATACATATTAGTTTAAGTGCGACAAAAAAAAATAAAACTTAATTATTTTTTTCATTTTTATTATTTATATTTTTTATACCCTTCACACAGTGAAAAAGGGTACACATATATAGGTTTGTCATTCCGTGTGAAATTTTTACAATTTTCATTTTTGACCACATAAAGTATATATTTTCTGAAAGCTTGTGAATAGGGGAGTCGATTAATCTCTGTCAGTCTGTCCGTGTGTATGTTGAAATTAACTTTTTGAAGCCCTCCGACATCGCCTTCACCCGCGTTAGGTATTAAATATTAGAAATATTCGGGAGCAGAACGGTATTGAAAATGAGAAAAATCGGTACATAAACAACTGAGATATAAGCAAAAAACCACGACCACCTCGTTTTTTCACAATTACAACACCTACATACATATATACTGGTTAGAGTAAACGTGGCATCAAATTCCAACTGAGATAAGCATTTTTTATTTTTTTTTAAAATTTATTTTTCAATATTTTTTTAAACATACAAACATATGTACGTAAACTCAATTTATAATTTTACAAAGGGATGTTTTTGTATGCGTATGTTTTTTTGTATGTTTTTTTTGTATGTTTTTATGGTGATACACACAATTATTATTGCATGACTACACGTTGTGAAGGGTATATGAGATTCGGCACTGCCGAATATAGCACTCTTACTTGTTATACCCTTCACACAGTGAAAAAGGGTATATATAGGTTTGTCATTCCGTGTAAAATTTCTACAATTTTCATTTCCGACCCCGTAAAGTATATATTTTCTGAAAGCTTATGAATAGGGGAGTTGATTAAGCTCTGTCAGTCTGTCCGTGTGTATGTTGAAATCAACTTTTTGAAGCCCCCCGACATTGCTTGGACTCGGGTGAGGTATTAAAATATCAGAAATATTCGGGAGTAGACTGGTATTGAAAATCAGAAACATCGGTACATAACCAACTGAGATATGAGCAAAAACCCATTACCACCTCGATTTTTTTTCACAAAAACAACATTACAACAACAACATACATACATACAAACGTGTATACTGGTTAGAGAAAACGTGGCATCGAATCCCAGCTAAGCCAAAAAAAAATTTTTATATTTTTTTTAATTTTTTTTTTTTTTTATTTAATATATTACACTGCTTTACAAATTTTTAATTTGGAAAAATACCAAGAACGCCACATGCCTAGATAAGTTAATTGGGACCTCCTGAACACGAAAAACGCTGTAATTTTTTTTTTCTAAGTACCGTTTTTTAGATAACGGTACTTTTGTGTTTTTCGGTGTATGGTCCCACTCAAACCCTTGTGGAGCCCAACCGAGAAGTCTGATCGAGATAAATGGCATATCGTAAGGTAATTGAATGCCTTTTCCGTCGATATGCTGAAAATTTCTATCTGATAAGAAATGGCTGAGTTATGGCACCTCAAAGTTCAAAATTTGCCTATTTTTTACGTTTTTTTTTCAAAATTTTTCATTTTTACTTCGTTTTTTTTTCTACGTTATAGTAAAGATCTGGAATGTTTTATTTTTTTACCAAATAGCTTATTAATTACCAACATTTTAAGCGTAATTTGAAAAAAATCGGATGAAAAATAAAGTTTTTATTAAGGATTTTGTGGAACGACAATATTTTCATCTTCATTGCTCACACACTATATTCGGCGTAAATTAAAAAAATTAAATTAAAATTCCAAAACTGATGGACGCCGAATATAGTGTGTGAGCAATGAAATCCTTAATAAAAACTTTTTTTTTTTTTTTTTTTTTACGCTTAAAATGTTTGTAATTAAATAAGCTATTTGGTAAAAAAATAAAACATTCCAGATCTTTACTATAACGTAGAAAAAAAACGAAGTAAAAATGAAAAATTTTGAAAAAAACGTAAAAAATAGGCAAATTTTGAATTTTGAGGTGCCATAACTCAACCATTTCTTATCAGATAGAAATTTTCAGCATATCGACGGAAAAGGCATTCAATTACCTTTCCAACGATATGCCATTTATCTCGATCGGTTGGGCTCCACAAGGGTTTGAGTGGGACCATACACCGAAAAACACAAAAGTACCGTTATCTAAAAAACGGTACTTAGAAAAAAAAAATTACAACGTTTTTCGTGTTCAGGAGGTCCCAAATTACTTAGGCATGTGGCGTTCTTGGTATTTTTTGGCTGTAAACCAGTGTTATTTATATTTTTATTATTTTTTTTATATTTTTTTTATATTTTTTTAATTTTTTTTTTGTTTTATATTTATTATTTATATTTTAATTATTTTTTTTTTAACTTTTTTTTTAATTTTTTTTTTTATTTTTTTTTATAATTACTTTTTTAAATTTTTTTTTTATTTTTTTTTAACATACATACGTAAACTTGTAATTTTACAATGGGATGTTTTTTATATGTATGTACGTATTTCATATGGGATGAATGGTGATACAAACTACTGGTATTACATGACTACACGTTGTGAAGGGTATATAAGATTCGGCACGGCCGAATATAGCGCTCTTACTTGTTTAAGCTCTTTTAGTTTGTTGCTTTAAGTACAATTTTCGAAAATACATATACATATCTGATGCATGTATACAACATATGACTAAATGGACTCCTCTATTAATGTTTTGTGCGTTCACAAAGGAGTATTATGGAAACTTATTTAGCCTTTAATTTATGTGTTATAATTAAATTGATCAATCTAATTATGAGGACGTATTGTACAAAATTGAGTTTGTTGAAATAGTAAAGAAATTAAATAATATCTATATATATAAAATTTAAACTCTGTGTGTGTGTGTGTGTGTGTGTGTGTGTGTGTTAGCTATAGACTCCGAAACTGTAAACCGATCGGACTCAAACTTTGGCAAGTTGTTGAACACATACCAGGGAGTGTTTATGGGTGGAAAAAAGTGGGCGGAGCCACGCCCATAAAAATTAGTTATCAGTTTTAGCTACTTGCACTTGACCGGTTTTTCTGGAACATTGCACACATATCGAGGTGTCATGACTAAATAATTTCGTGATAAGAAAAGTGGTCGGGGCCACGCCCCTAAAATAGTTTTAATTTTGAGGTACTTGCACTCGACTGATTTTTCTGAAACTTTGCACACATATTGAGCTGTTCTGACTTTATAATTTCGTGATTAAAAAAGTGGGCAGGGTCACGCCCATAAAAAAAAAGTTATAATTTTGAGGTTCTTTCACTGGACCGATTTTTCTGAAACTGTGCACACATATCGAGCTGTCATGACTTAATAATTTAGTGATTAGAAAAGTGGGCAGTGCCACGCCCATGAAAAAAAGGTATCATTTTGAGGTACTTGCACTGAACCGATTATTTTGAAACTTTGCACACATATTGAGCTGTTATGACTTTACAATTTCGTGATTAGAAAAGTGGGCAGGGCCACGCCCATAAAAAAAGGTTATAATTTTGAGGTACTTGCACCACATATCGAGCTGTCATGACTAAATAATTTCGTAATTAGAAAAGTGGACACTGCCACGCTCATAAAAAAAAGGTATCATTTTGAGGTACTTGCACTGGACCGATTCTTCTGAATCTTTGCACACATATTGAGCTGTTATGACTTTACAATTTCGTGATTAGAAAAGTTGGCAATGCCACGCCCATAAAAAAATTATAATTTTTACGTTTTTGCACTTGATATTCAATTAAAATTCAGAATGCATTTCGATTCATTAAGGGGCGTAGCAACGCGCGCCGGGTTTGGCTAGTTTTTTATAAAACAAAGTAATCAATTGCAAAAAATGCTACAACAAAAACTTGTATACGCATTTGCATACTATTGCATTTATTAACTGCTTAAAATATAATGTAAAATTAACATTGAGAATACATGTACATATGTGTGCTATCGTTGGTCACAAGTAGAAAGGCCTTAACTCAAATATAAGCTGTATTAATAGAAACTGTATTATCATAATGTAAACTCTGTAATACATGTATTTTTGTCACTATTTGTAACAAAAGGTAGCGACGTGTGTTTTTGTGAAATGTATTGAAATCACTGAAAAATTCAATTACGTAAAAAATACGAGTTGGGACCTTTTTACTTGTGACCATCGATATGTACATATGTAAATATGTATAAAAAAAAAGATAACTTACGATGTTAACATTATTTCAATTAACAAAGACCCACAGAATAATAAGGAATTACTTATACTGATGTTTAGTAAAATACATACACATTTAATTGTGTAAGTAGTAAATGTAAAGTTAAATGTATTAATTTAACAAGGAAATATTTTTAAGCTAGCACGATCAACATTTGTAAGTTAATGGTAATAATGTCTGTTTTCAGATTGACGCAAAGTTCCATGCGATTGGAAATAGTTGGCAGAGTGATAGAGAGATGGAGAAGCCGGCTCATTTACTTGTACTTCGTGATAGTTGGTGTAAGGTTCGTGTTCAACGACTTCTCGTACAGTCTGGAAAGGATGATTAACAACAATGCGACGCTTGTGGAAGCTTTCGCTTGGAGTGACTTCTTTTGGAGCTGGTGCAGCTGCTATAACACGGGAACCGGGTGGGCTTACGTTGTCAGAAGTACTTTTGACACTCACATCTGTATTGTGATGATGAACAGCTGCAGGTTCAGCAGATTTTGCGTCATTGGTATTGGACGTAGAAGCAGTACTCGATTCTTCAACAATACGCATGAATTTCCGTTGCCCATAGTCTTTGTATTCAGGTGAAACTTCATAATTTGCCTTTTCTGGTGACTGATCGCAATTAGGATTAGTTTTTAAATCAGACAATTGCTCGCTATTAGAATATTTAATATTATCGCTATTGTTTTCTATATCCCTTCCTTCACTAGCATCGAGTTCGTGTCTAGATGTTTCCTGCTGCTTAGGTTCTCCCTTATTGGTAACAGAAATTTCTAATTTAGAATTGTGAGTTTGATCGCGATCATTGTCCATTATCATTGGCCTTATTGCAGAACTAACAACAATAGATTTATTGGCATCATGAGATGAGCGAGTAGGAATTTTAATTTCAATATGTGCCTGTGGAGTTTGTCTTTCCATAGTATTTTCTATAGATGATTTTTTTGTATCTATTGGAGAATTATTTTCTACTATTAACTTCTCAGATTTTTGCTGATTAGTTACATCATTATGTAGTTGAGGTTCATTTTCTCGTTGCTGATGTTTTGATTGTTCTCCTTCGGAATGGTATCGCATTTGAGCATAGGGAGCACTATATTGCACACGTTGTTTACGACTGTTTGCTGGTTGAATTGTCTGCTGAGAATTATGATATTGGACAACTTGTGCTGACACTCTGGCTTGTGGCTTATATTCGGATCTTTGAACATATTTTACTTCTGGAGCTGACTTAGTCGATGCGTAGACCATGACTGGTCCACGATGATTTGTCAGATAAGGTTTTATTTCGCGAACTTGAGCGGATTCTTCAATAAATTGCTTACGAGGCACCTCTTCATTACGACTTAAGTAAATGTTATGCTGACTAGGTGAGAGCACAATTTTATGTTCGTGCTTTATTATAGGTTGCGGTTGATGTTTATTTTGTTCAGTCACTCTAGCCGATTCCTCTTGTAATCGTGCTGGCTTATTTTCCTTTCGCAAATTAGTATTTGCAGAGTTATGGATATATTCAGTATCAAAAGCGTATCCATCCCTGCTATTTAGATTTGCTTGGAAGCTGGGTTTTTGTGGAGAAAGATTAGTTTGACCATTAGTGTGAGAATTCTCCTCATAGGCAAACGAACTTCTATGGCTGTAGACTGGTCTTGAAGGAGCTTTGTCAGTTTCATCCCGTGAATAAGTGAATTGATCATCGGACATTTGGCGTTGATTGCCGTGTCCTCCGGTAACTACTATAATTTCTCTATTCTGAGGTTTTGGTGCATCTGCACTTGCTGCTGTTGAAAAATGATTTTGTCCACTGTACGGCTGGTTTTGATTAGGCCCAACGTTTACATCTTTTGAGCTTTGGTCATATGGAGGTAAAGCTGTTGCAGAAGAGCCAACTGTTGAATGGTGATCAGATGAATGTTTGCTATTATAAGGCTGTTGAGGAATATATTGGTTATTCGGATGATTAAACGAAGAAGATCCAGCGTTGCTGTAAATAGTGCTGCTAAACGTTGGGTTATTTCTATTAGGCATGTATGCGGCAGCCACAGCAGGATGTGGATGACCTAAAGGTAACGTGGTTTCTTCTTTTAGAATTTTAGCAGATGGTCTCTCCAATTCAACTACTACAGTTCCAGCAGGTTTAATGACAACTCGTTCCTCAATATCATAAAATTCCTTTTGTATAGCTGGGTGCCGAACTTCGTATTTCTTGGCTTTGATTGCGGGTTGAGCAATTTGAATGGTTTTCGTAACAACGGGTCGCTGTTCAACTGGATGGTAACCATCTGTCACTTGTTGCCGACTGTAAACATTGCCATAATAATTTCCATACCCGTTTTGAGATTCTCCGGCTGAAGGTGGAAATTGATTGTAGAAATGAGCATCGGAATGTCCCTCGTTGTATTTAAAACTTGGATCGTTATAATTTGGTTTATTATAACTAAGATCAAAATCAATATCATTTTTGCCAACTGATTGCGGGTTTGAATTGATGTTTACTTTAAAATTATTATCACCAGTTGGACTTACAGTTCCACTTGGTATAGATGGCGACAATGAAGATTCCGATGACGACGATGATAATGTCACTAATGCTGTATTAGATGTAGCTACAGGTTGATGGTTCACAATTGGTTTAATGGCATCAGAAAGAGGTTGAACACTATCTGCTTTTGCTGGTAGAGTTACAAGTCGTTCGAACTTTTCAACACGTTCGACACGTGGACCTTCATGAACAGATGTAGTCGACAAAGTATGTTGCATTTCTGGTTTTGCTGATTCGTACACCTAAGACAACAACAAATTTATAATTAAGAAATACCAAATATACATATATGCATATAAAGAGAAGATGTAAAGCAAACTGTTTTTATTCCGGTTGATTCTAATGTAAAAGCATACGTATTTAGCAAAAATATATTTGTATGTATGACTTTTTGATGGATACCTCTAAAGAGAATTAATTCAAGATTTACAAATTTTTTGTAGAAACGCAACAACTCTTTTTTTATTATTTAAAAGAAGAATATTATTGATTTTTTCTGTGAAAATATAGAGAAATTGATGTAAAATTTTTACAGAGTGTAGATAACCACTATTAACACAACTATTCGTTAAGTTTTAGTCAAATGTTATCTCTTTAAGCAGAGAGCGTAATTTATTGCAAATTCCGTGTGAAATTTCTACAATTTTCATTTTGTTGAAATCAACTTTTTTAATCCCCATGACATCGACTGGACCCGGTATTAAGATATCAGAAATATTCGGGAACAGATCGGTATTGAAAATCAGAAACATCGGTACATAAACAACTGAGATAGGAGCAAAAAACCACGACCACTTCGTTTTTTTCACAACAACAACATACAAACGTGGTATACTGGTTAGAGCGAATGTGGAATCGAATCCCAGCTGAGTCAATATTTTTATTTTTTTTTTATTTTATATATTATTTAAATTTTTGTTTTTTTTTTTAATTTTTTTTTTTTTTTTTTTTGAAACACATACGTAAACTTAATTTGTAATATTACAATGGGATGTTTTTATAAAATGGTGATATAAACAATTGTTGTTGCATGACTACACGTTGTGAAGGGTATATAAGATTCGGCACGGCCGAATTTAGCACTCTTGTTTTTTTTTAATTTTTTGACATTTTTTTTTTTTTGGTTTCTCAATCAAAAACTTGCTTGTACTTGCCGAGTACACGCAAGTGTGTACTTAAATATGATCAATTTTCTTCCTCTTAACCCAACCACACCCCTTTTAACAAAAAACAAAAGATTTGAGCAAGACCTGTCGATAAGTATTGATAGCTTATTTATGTGTAAGACAGTTAGGCCTTTAAGTGAAAACACTAATGAATATGCATACATACATAAATATGTAACATAAGCGTATCAATTAGAAATTTAATCAAACAAAAGAGTATTAACTCAAATACAACAAAATTGAAATAAAACAATTTGATAATTTTTTACTTTAATAGAGGCCTAACTCAAAAAATACCATTGATGTGAAAATGTATAATGCATTTCTTTAATAAAATTTGTTTTAACTCAAAATAATACAAATTTTTTGATTCAAGGATAGTCACTGAAATATCACGAAAATTGTCATAATTTGATTTTTGAGATGAACGAATATAGGGAAAAAGGAAACATTTTTACAGTTTATAGATAGTTTTATACTCTCTTGTTGATCAAGTTCGATATGTATGTACATATGTATGCTAAAGAAAAAATTAAAAAAAAAGCTCATGTAATGTTAATGAAAAAAGATTTTTATTAATTTGTTTCAAGCCCTTATGTATCCTGTTCCACCCGCCACAAGGTTTTGTGCCATCCATCCCCAACCGCAAGACATCATAAATTATCGTATTATTTCCCAATTACTCGTATTAACTCAAACAAGTTCGTCTATTTGATATTTCTGTGGTTTTCATGGGCAACCACATATGTCTTAAAAACAATTTTTTCAGGAGAGCTACAAAACTTTGTTAGTACTGAACGATTTTTGAATATATATAGAAGTTACGTTGTTATGCCATTAATATAATCTGAATGGGTCCATCTTATTTGAGAAATTTTTAAAACCAAGTAAAATACATCTTAAACCAAGCAATATGGCATTATTAACTCAAAATCGTATAAAATGAACACACGCGGTTGCCCATGAAAACCGCAGATTTCACCCGTCCTCATTTCAAACATAAATAATTATAAAAACATATTTTATTCATTTCTTGAATAGCAAAAATTAAAATAAACATTTACATATCTACACGATAGCATAATAGAAAAGGGATATTTGAGCCCATTCCAATGGAATTGCCTCAATTTAATTAACTTGTATTGAAAAAATTGATAATTAATAAAAATTGATTTAAAGAGAGACTCACAAAGCAAAGAGTACGTTTTTTATTCTTTTCTTAACAAATAGGTCTATCAAAAGAATGACGATTCGTTACCTTCTCTTCGAGATACCGTATCTTAAAAAGGATCAAATCACCTAAAAATGTTTTTTTTTTACCCAAAAACTAAGTAACTTTGAAGGGCTGTATCTTCTGAACCAACAGACAACACTTTGCGCCGTGGCGATGTTATTTGGCTGACACAATCATGAGATTCACCTCCGTTTGACTTCTTTCTTTGGGGATATTTGAAAGAAAATATATACGTCAATAAGCCAAGAAAAATTCAACAGTTTAAGGATGTAAAGTCGCGGCGAGTAGGGTTGGGCAAAATATATCGATATATCAAAATATCGATATTTAGTTTAAAAAATTTCGATATTAATCGCCGATATTTTAAATACCTCAATATCGATACATCGATATTTATTTACTAATATCGGAGCCGATATTTTTAAAAGTTTTCCAAAAGAAGGTACAGCAGCAAAGGCGAATTTAGATTTAATTATACTAGTATAAAAATTATATACTTATGCAGTAATGCATCAAATTACTGTCAGTGTTCGTGTAGGGCTGCTTCTATCAACAATGATGTCACGCTTTTTAGTTTATCGTTTGACTAAACAGTTTTACAACTACTCACTATTGTTATTTAAGAATTGGCATCACTGACTGCAAACCATATTGTTAAAGTTGAGGTTAGGTATAAATTATTTTGTTTTTTTTTTTTTTGGGTAAAACAAAATTAAATCTATATATATAAAAGTGAAACTCTGTGTGTGTGTGTGTGTGTGTGTGTGTTTTTTTTTTTTTTTTTTTTTTTGCTTTCGAGCCGGTGGTGTGGAATCTTCATAGATACTAGTGGCCCGTGCCACAAGCATGTACGATTCGCCGTAGCGCCTACGTACTAAACCACACCCCCTCGATCATCAACGGACATCCCCACGGGACTGCCGCTAGGTATTACTTCGCAGGGGCCGTTGGCATTTACGCCTCCTCCTCGTCGGACCGTCTAGCCCTTTCCAGCCTTCTTAGGTCCTTAATTATCCGGGAGCACACTCCACTAAAGACCTCCCAGTTTTCCACGTCCTGACACATATGCCGAAGAAACTCCGATGGATTCGTCATACCCGAAGTCCACCCCATGTATCTAGGGCATCGGAATACGACATGTTCCGCATTTTCCGCCTCTTCTGGGCATTCTGGGCAGGTTTGGGAATTTTCATGGCCAACCCTGTGCAGATATTGCCTAAAAGCGCCATGGTTTGTCATATACTGTGTCAAGTAGAAGTTCACATCCCCAGCCTTCCTATCCATCCATACCGCAATATTAGGGATGAGTTTATATGTCCATCGTCCTTTAGTCGATGTATCCCACCTTCTCTGCCATTCTCTGATTGAAAACGATCTTTCCTCTCTCTTAACTGCAGCTAAATTTATTACTGCCTGGCCTGTCGTTCGCCTATTGTAGATTCTCTGGATCTCCGCCGCCAGTATGTCTATTGGAATCATTGCCGCTATGACACAAGCCGCGTCGTCCGATACCGTCTTAAAGGCACTTATTGTCCTGAGCGCGCATAGTCTATGAACCGAGGACATTTTTCTTCTATACTCCTTTATCTTCAGAGCCTGTGCCCAAACAGGGGCTGCGTAAAGCAATGTGGAATTGGTAACCGTAGCCAAAAGCCTCCTTCTTGGACCCTTTGGTCCTCCAATATTAGGTAGTATTCTAGCAATACTCCTTTGAATCATTGCGGCCTTCGCGCACGCGTATTTAATATGAGGCCCAAATTTAAGTCTGTTATCCATCATGACCCCAAGATATTTGATTGCCGGTTTAGAACATATCTCCTGGTTTCCCACCTTCACCTTCATAAATTCCACTTTTTTCCTACTTGTAATAAGTACTGCTTCAGTCTTCTGTTCTGCCAGGTTGAGATTCGCCGAATCTAGCCATCTCTGGATCCTCACAATTGCATCGTTTATAGCCGATTCTAATTCCACAATATGTTTCGCTACACTGACAATCACTATGTCATCCGCGAACCCGATTATCCTTGTCTAGCTCGGTAGTTGTGTTCTAAGAACTCCGTCATACATGATATTCCATAGTAGTGGACCAAGAACCGATCCCTGTGGAACACCTGAACTAACATCATACATCCGTGGCCCATCGTCCGTTGCGTAGATCAGTTTCCTATTCGAAAAGTAACTATTCACTATTCTAATCAGGTACTTCGGTGTGTTCAGTCTCTCTAGAGCTGCCATTATGAAATCCCAACTGGCAGAGTTAAACGCGTTTCTAATGTCAAGCGTGACAACACCACAGTATTCTTTTGTCCCCCATCTCCAACGTTCTCCTGCTATTGCGCCCGCAGCTGTATCTACTACCCTTTTTATGGCGTCAATCGTGGAGCGTGATTTTCTGAATCCGAATTGTGTCTCGGAGAGTCCATTCTCTCTCTCGACGATGTCCATGAGTCTGTTGTAGATCACCTTTTCCAGTGCTTTGCCCAGTGTATCAAGAAGGCAGATAGGGCGATAAGATGAAGGGTCGCCAGCTGGTTTGTTCCCTTTCGGAAGCAAAACTAGTCTCTGTCTCTTCCATTGGTCCGGGAAAATACCCTCACTAAGGCAACTTTGCATAATTCTCCTGAACAAGCATGGTCGTCGCTGTATTGCGGCTTTAATGGCTTTGTTGGGAACTCCGTCCGGGCCAGGTGCCCGGTTATCCCCAATTTCCCTACCTATCTTGAGAATCTCTTCCTCCGTGACAGGGGGAATATTGCAGTCCGTGAATCTGCTGTCGACGTATACCCAATTGTTCTCCCGCTGTGGAAACAGGTGCGATACAATGCCCAGTAGGAGTGTTGGGCATGTTATCTGGGGAGCCGCTTGGCATTTAAGCTTCTTCATTACCACCTTATATGCCGTACCCCAAGGGTTTGCATCTGCCTCCTCGCAGAGGAGCTTGAAGCTTTCTCCTTTGCTCTTCTTAATTGCAGTTTTGAGTTTCTTCCTATGTTCCCTGAATTCCTCAATCCTCTGAGTGTGGTAGCTTTTCCCTCTTGATCGCTGTGCCTTGCGCCTCGATCTAAGGCATTCCAATCTGAGGCCTCGTATCTCCTCATTCCACCAATAGCATGGAGAACCAAATCTGTTCGGCTTACGTTGTGGCATTGACGCATCGCAAGCTCTTTCTATTAACCGGCATAGTTGCACTGACGCTATCTGCACTGGACCTTCCTCGATCTCCTCGTCCATTATTGAATCATTGAATGTTTCCACGTCGAAACGTGAATCCTTCCACTTTGGACCCGTTGTAGGCTTAGTATGTCGCCCACGGCCACTGCATCCTGAGATTACGAACATTACCGCCTGGTGATCACTGTAAGTGAAATCTTCGCTAACCCACCACTTCGTCCTTGGAGTTAGCGAGCTGCTGACAAACGTAATGTCGATGATAGAGCTCCGACCGGCTTTCCTGAAGGTCTGGCTCCTTCCATTGTTAGCCACGTCTACATCCAGGGGTGCAAATGCCTCCAGGAGGCTCCGTCCTCTTCTGTTTGTCGATTGGCTGCCCCATTCCGTCGCCCATGCATTGAAGTCACCAGCTATTACAAGTGGGGACTTCCCAACTGCATCATTCACAAGTTCCTGCAACATAGATTCATATTCTTCATGGGACCAACTCGGTGGAGCATAACAGCTGTAGAAGAATATGCCCTTTATCCTTGCTCGAGTAAAGCCTTTTCTTTTATCTCCAATGTTCTGAAAGGCATGTTTGCCACATGCCCATATTGCAGCTTTCGAACTTTGGTCGCTTGTCCAAACATTGCTACTTCTTACTCCATATGGCTCGCTTATTATCGCAACATCTATTTGCTTTTCTCTTACTGATTGTGACAGTAGGTCGTTTGCCAATTCGCAATGGTTGAGGTTTATCTGCATGATCCTTAGCTCCATATTTATTTCCTAGTTTCGAGAGCTCTCCTGAATACCGGACATCTACTGCTTCCAGCAATGTGGGCTGAGTCGCCTGTATTACTGTTCTTGCAGAACATGCATACGGGATTTTCCTCACATGTCTTAGCCATGTGCCCTTCCTTACCGCATCTCCTGCACATCTTCGATCTATCCATAGCATTTCCGCACTTGACCGCCAAATGCCCGAATTCGAGGCATCTAAAACATTTTAGGAGGCTCTTTTCCTCCCTTATACGCCATATTGCCCAATTTGTAGCGACTTTCCCCATTTTCAGAAGCATTTCGGCTCTGTCTACTGGCAAACTAATTTTGGCGATCTGTGTTCCACCGTATGCACTTCTAAGTCTAAGCATCTCTACCGGGTCAGAGTCTCTTAGCTTTAGTTGCGCCCTAATTGTCCTAACTACCTCCTCCTTCGTCGTTACTTCATCGATATCTCTGATCTCTATAACTTTTCTCGGTTTTAGACTCCTTACAGACGCCTGGCCATTTAAACTCTGACCGATCGCCTCCTTATACTCGTCTGTCCGCTCGCCCGTATTTCGCAGTTGGAGTAATAGGTTACCATTATTGGTTCTCCTAATCCTGGATACTGCCTGACCTAGTTCGTTGAGACTCGGATCGGCCTTCACTTTACGCAGGATGTCGGCGTAGGAACTATTCCCTACAGCCTCTATTACAATCGCGTCGGGTTTCGTCCTTACCCTATTGCGATTCCCGTTTGACTTCTTTGTCTTCGCCTTAGACTTTACCACTTTCCAACCATCATTCTCCTGTATATTGGCGGTTTCCTCCGGTTTTGCTTCCTCGCATTTCTTGCCTTCGTAGACTTTCTTTGCCATAGGTTCCTTTGGTGCTCCCTCCGGTTTCCCCTCTGGTTTCCTCTTGGGCTCTTTTCTCCTTAACCATGGCGAGGTTTGAGAGGATTTTGAGCTTCTGATGACCTCTTTCGCCTTTTCGTCATGGTTTTCTATCGCCGATAGCTCGTACAAGGCCTTAATGCTCTCTATAGCATCCCGCATAGGTTGATGAATCGAACGCCTTTTCCCATCTTCCAGCATGTCCACTAAATTCCGGATACAGACGCCGAGTCTACAGAATGCTGTGGTTTCCATATTCGGGTTTACTGCCGTCTCATTGGATCCAGTCTTCTCGTGCTGAGGTGATCTGCGCATTTTCGAATTTCGGGCAAAGGGGTTGACTGTTACCAAATGGTCACCCTTGCCGCCATCTAGTCCCCTTCCACTAGAACCGCTATCATTTATGCTTGTAGCATTATCTGCCAATCCAGCCAAGCCTACCGGAATAGCATTGCAGTCGCTTGATATCGACGCCCGGGAGCCTGCTTGCCCACCCCTCGCGGCCGCCGACACTGGGGTATTAGTCCCCTGTGTAGTAACTTCATTCATTTTATTTAACCTTTCCATCTTTGTTTTATTATTCGGGGATCCTACCCCTAGCGTTTTTCGCCTCCCGCCAGGACACAAAGAACAGCCGCTCCTAACATGGAGACAGACGCTGACCAGGAAGCCGCCCAATGTGGGTCAGACGCTCCTGGATTTGAATAACCTACCATCCAGTCATAGTGCTAGATTTTGATCACCCCCAGGTATTTTATTTCCCTGGTACCCTTCACGCCCTGAAAAGGGCATGACGAGCGCTCCCAATTCGCCGAATGGGAGGGTCCCGATGGAGGATCTAGCAAACCCCACACGGTGTGTGTGTGTGTGTGTGTGTGTGTGTGTGTGTGTGTGTGTGTGTGTGTGTGTGTGTGTGTTAGCTATAGACTCTGAAACTGTAAAACCGATCGGGCTCAAACTTGGGTAAGTTGTTGTACACATACCAGGGAGTGTTTATGGGTGAAAAAAGTGGACGGAGCCACGCCCATAAAAAATTAGTTATCAGTTTTAGCTACTTGCACTTGACCGATTTTTCTGAAACTTTGCACACATATCGAGCTGTCATGACTAAATAATTTCGTGATAAGAAAAGTGGGCGGGGCCACGCCCCTAAAAAAGTTTTAATTTTGAGGTACTTGCACTGGACCGATTTTTCTGAAACTTTGCACACATATTGAGCTGTCATGGCTTTATAATTTCGTGATTGAAAAAGTGGGCGGGGCCACGCCCATAAAAAATTAGTTATCAGTTTTAGCTACTTGCACTGGACCGAATTTTCTGAAACCTTGCAAACATACTGAGCTATCATGACTTTACACTTTCCTCATTAGAAAAGTGGGCAGTGCCACGCCCATTAAAAAAAAGGTATCATTTTGAGGTACTTGCACTGAACCGATTTTTCTGAAACTTCGCACACATATTGAGTTGTCATGACTATACAGTTTCGTATTTAGAAAAGTGGGCAGTGCCACGCCCATAAAAAAAGGTATAATTTTGAGGTACTTACACTGGACCGATTTTTCTGAGACTTTGCACACTTATTGAGCTGTCATGACTATACACTTTCGTAATTAGAAAAGTGGGCAGTGCCACGCTCATAAAGAAAAAGTTATAGTTTTTAGCCTTGCACTTGATATTCGATTAAAACTTAGAATGCGATTAAAATGCATGAAGGGGCGTAGCAACGCGCGCCGGGATTGGCTAGTATAATATAAAATATAATGTGTGGAAGTTTTTCAAAAAAACAACAAACAATGAGCCTGTTTCCTATTACTATTAATATAAGTATATTATAATATCTAGTTTATTTATTATAAAAATTGGAATAAAAAGTTACTACGAAGCCTAATATACATCTATTTTTGTTTGTATGTACATAAGTGGGTGTATTTAATTTTCAAATGTAAATCATTTCAACAATAACTAGGTAAATATGTTTCAGTCGATATATCGAAATATCGATATTTTAAATTAATAAATATCGATGGTAAAATAAAATATCGATATAATAAATATCGATAGATTTTTCCAATTTGCCCACCACTAGCGGCGAGCATTTGGCCGATATTTAATTTCACACATAATTCTTATAGATCCTTCTATCATATTAAAAAAGATATTAATATAAGTTAATTCCCTAAAAACTTTTTGTTTTATTTACAATTAGCATCATGCGATTTGGTTGTATCACCCGGTATATACTTTATTGAGTATAAAAACAAAATATACTCTGCAAAAATTTTTGCCGAAAAGTTGCGTACGAAAATAATTTCTAAAGAAAGTTTAAAAAAATGTAAAACAAAAATGCTAATATGGACAAGGAACCAACTAAATATTTGTTATTGATGAATAATTCAAGACATAAAAACCGGTTTATCGAATAACGCGAAGACCGACAAATAAAAAAATGCTTTAAAAAGACCTAAAAGAACGGGTGTTTCAAATACTGGGAAACCGGTTTTGACAACTCTATTTACCTTTAAATTAAATACACAGACCTTAAATCTTTGGTTTGACAATTTTGACATAAAAATCCGGTTGATATCATAAATATTACTTACGGTCTCAACTGTTGGTCCACTGTGATAATTTTGAATATAGCGTTCAAATTCCATGTTCTGTTTATCCAGAGGACTAACATTCCTAAACTGGCCATGACTCTGGTGAGCTCCATGATTTGAATTGTAGAAACTTCTTTGTTGATTCTGTGATTGCGAACCGAAATATCCAGATCTTGCTTCATTTTGTACGCGTTCAGAACGATAATCCGCCACGGAATCATGTATCGTTTTTGCATCTGAGACTGCTTTATCGCTGTTAGACGTCGTATTTTCAATTTTTATTCTAGCGAAGCGAACATTTTGCTCGTCATTATTGAATTGTTCGTAGGATGCAGATGGTTTTAGTTGATCCTGACTATTTTGCGAGTCTGACAGTTTGGAACCAGTCCTTGAATGTTGTTGAGTGAATGAAACATTTACATGCGTACTAGCAAATACGTTGGATATCGCAAGGAGTATTAGAAAAAACACTAATTTCATTTTTTTTATAGAGTTCTGAATTCCGATCAAGTGTATTATTATTATTTATTATTTTTTTTTTTTTTTTGAGATGAATAAAATCCTTTAAACAAATAAAAAATCACTTGATCTATTACTAATGCTGCTATTTTCTTATGACGAAATGAAGCAGATGAGTGAACGACTATTGCAATAAGAGTTTCGCTTATATACAAAATAATTCGCACATCAATAGATAAGTATGTATGTAATTTTGTAAGAATTTACTTATATACCTATATGTATGTATATGTATGTGTGTGTGTATGTATGTTTATAGTACAAGTAGTTTTTATACATATAGTATAAGTAGTATGTAGTGTTTGTATGTTTAATACGTATTGAAAATAGTCTGTATTACAAATGCTTGAGACAATACATACATATGTATGCATGTACATATTTAAAAAATATTTACAAATTAGTCTGTATCACTACTTAGGAATTTTATTTCATCCAAAATAAAACGTACATATGTAATAAGATGTTTAGTAGCTTGATCATTTTTTTAAATAAAATACCATCCAGCTTGGGTACACTCAAAAAATCTCTTGATATAAATTAGCAATTTGATTAGATTTTCTCAACTATAGTTATATCTTTTAAGAAAAAATTTACAAACTGTAAAAGTCGAAAAAGCATATTTCATTACTACCAAAGAAGGAAGTACTACGTTTCAAATTGAAAGATTTATTTTTTTTACAAATAAGAAAACAAAAACGACTTACGGTGTAATTCATAAAAATATCTTATTTTAGCATTTATGTTTACATCGGTTATTAAACACTTAATATTATTTATTAACGTCTAGTAAAACGAAATAAGCTATTAAACAATACATTTACAAACCAACCGATTGCCTAAGTTGTCATTAATAGCTGAAAAAGGAAAATAAAGTTACTAAAGCACTTATGACATTTGATTTTTTCTGTCTCTTAAATGCTAGGCACACAACTGAGACGAACGACGAATTCGTTAGTAAAAAAATTCGCTGTGTAAATTCGTGGAAAAATAATAACAAAAACATAACATCAAAAGAAAGAAAAAAATAATCAAAGAATTTCAATTTTTGTAAAACTTCACAAAATAGTAAATTTAATTTCTGTCATAGTAAAGAGTAATTCCATTTATAGTCAAATAATAAATATATCATTTTAAGCCCTCACCTCGCCGAGTCGGATGAAACTTGGTGATATCCGCGAATGGTTAAGTAAGTATGCATGTAAAATCTGGGCTTATTATCGCGGCTAACTCGCGAAATATAGTGAATTGAAAATTGGAAAATTCAATAAAAGTATGCCACTATGAGCTTAGAAAATTTTTAATAGTATCTTCATAATTTTTTTATTACGAGACTCGGCTTACGAAACTTTTATTTTTTTCAAATACCTTCATATAACAAGCATTTACATAAGTAAATGGGAAGAACAAAGGAGAAGTGCATGTACATAAAACATACCTGCAGATATCGCTACAAGTATACTCCATAATGGAGAAAATATCGTCGATTTAACATTGAGATGTTTTAGGACCAGATATCCCAGCTTTGTATTAAATTGGAGTGGTCTCAAAACTACTCTTTACCATTACTCGATGGAGTACATTAACGACCATTATACTGTATTTGGCAACACTTCACGCAATCGTAAAAATGCGAACACTTGTATTTTGAAATTACTTAATTAATTACTTCATAACATTTCAGATACAATGGACGGACGTAGTCCAAAATTATCTGCAGGTATTATACCATTTCTCATTAAAGTTTTTCCTTTTTTCCTGTTTTGCAACAAATGTTCCATAATGTGGACCTAATGCAGACACTTTTTTTGGCACAAGCCAAACGAAAAGTTAGACGAACAATTATGCAGCACCCTTTTGATCAATAAACTACAAAGCTAGGCAAGCTATACGACTGGTGTCCTACAAATTTTTTAAATTGTAATTTCGCACTTTTAACAGAGGCAGATCACAAAGATAATGAAGAATTATTAAACCTAAGGTTTCTCAGCTAATCAATTTATAAAACAAACACATGGTCGATTTAATCTAACAAATTTCGTAGGGGTGTACCATTGACTATATGGTCTATGACTGTATTATATACTTTTATGTTTTTTTAACATCTCATAAACCATGGCAAAATAAAACTTACAGAAGATGTAAACAAGACGTTCATCCACAACAAAAAATATTGCTTAAGAAGTTTCGAGAACAAATATAAATTTCTAATTCCATTATGGTACATTTTTGTTGAATTTTCAAATTGCTGTATTTTGCGAGTGAGTCAGGCATGGTTCAAGTGTTCGGTTGTTTTTATATGTTTAACCCTAAAGACTATTTAACGTAAACGTAAACGTTTGTAAAACATGTTGTGGGTACGTGCAGTAAACAATAATTTAAATTATGTGTCCGTAAAACAGCTAAAGGTGTGACCATATGAAAAAAGTGCATTTAAAAAGCAAAAACATTTGCAAAACACAGAGTTCGTCGCGTATAGCGAATTTCGACCAACGTCATAATTGTATGCATTCACATACACACAAATGTGTTTTATCTTTGATGATAAAGTTCTCACTCAAATATGTTATCATAAGAAATTTAAATAAGAGCCAAAGGATTTCGTCATATTAAAAAAAAAAATCTGAAAAATTTAGCTTAAAATTGACATTTCCGGTTAGAGTTGGGCACAAATCGTTACTTTAGTTAATTTTTGCCGACAACCTCGGTCTGTTTTTTCAGCAACCAGTATTTAATTACTTTGTGGTTGGGAAAACTAAAGGATTAACTATATTATGCTTTTGCTGGCTTAAGCTAATGTCAAAAATCAACGAAAAGTCTGTCAAATGCTTAAGAAAAAGTTTGAAGACTTGTCGGTGGATATATTGTACTTTTAAACTTAAATACTTACTATGATTAGTTGCAAATATTTGTACTTTTGCAAAAACTGTTTTATTTCTGTATATCCTAAATATATCGATATTGTCATTAAATTATCATTTAATGTGTAAAATGTAAAAATATTTTACCATAAACTAAAAAATTTATACATTTTTTTCATTAATTTAAAAAACAAATGACAACATTAATAAAAAAAAGTACTAAATAATGCAACAGTGTGTACAAATCAAATGAAAAGCAAATTTCGTAAGCAAAGTACGATCTTATTCGCAGTTAGCTTAAGCAAATGACACTTGACGAAAAGTTTTTTAATTACAATATAGTTGCATACATTTAATTTTATGTATCCGGACATTTGCTTAAGCCAGCAAAAACATAATTGGGTGATTCACAAGGTGTCTTATCATGTCCTATTGTCATATTGTTCTAAAATTTTACAATGGTTTAAAAATGTTGTTGTTGCTTTTCAAACAAAAAGAACTTTGTACCCTATGTTTATTGTGCTGTCGTATTTAATAAGCAGAGACCTGTGCTTTACGGCTCAGCCGGCTAAGCCAAGCCGCAATAATTTTTGTAAGCCGTCGCCGTTCATTGAATAATTTGATCGGGGCGACATCCAAATTAAAGCGCAGTTGCTAATTTTTGATAACAAATTACTGGCGTCGTCAAATAAGATCGACTAAGGACTCTGTTGTGTTTTGTTAATCAAACAAAATTTAATTTATTTGTGATTTATTTACTTGAATCTGCCATTACAACATCTAAAATGTACTTTTCGCACAAACTGGCTATTATTTGGTTTGTTTCACTTGTTTTTGGCAAGAAGAAAATATTATATTTATATAATAAAATATATTATTTATTTTTACAACTGTTTTACATCAGCTGATTTAAATTCAAAATAGCACACTTAATTATGAGGGGTTGTTCACAATAGTCTTAATTCTTCATGCTATTATTATAGGACATATGATTTTATGACACTACTGTGAATCCCCCAAATATAGTTAGGCCTTAACTAACTACAAAAGTTAGTTATTAACGTTTTATAAGAGCTTAATAGTGCTATTTAATGTTTATGAATCCAGTTTTTGTGATTTTTGCTTAATAACCTCTTATAAAGCTGTTTCAAAAGTTTATGAATGAGACCGTTAAAATATAATTGAATATCGAAATTTTTAATGCGAACCGAATGAAGAATTTCTGACGTTAACTTTTTTAAAGTATTAAAATATTATTTCAATTTGTAATATTATTTTCTTGAATCGTAGCTGGCTGGCTTATCGGTGAAGAATTTCGAAATCACATAATTTTAAATAAAAAATTTAGAGGTGACATAAGATAATCTAGACGGCCAATTTTTAGGTCATAAATGTGGAATTTACTGTTCACCAAAGTTATTCCTCAGTAAAGCCATTGTTTCGCTCACTGTGACTGTCTAACGCTTTGTTGCTGAAAACAGAAATTTCGTTTTTATGGTGCAGCAGTGCCCGCCATTGATGGTTTATTACATTTTTTGTCGATTTTACGTAAGCTTAAGTTAGAGAATCTAAGCTAAGATGCTGCATAGTCCTTTCACTATAATTAAAACATACATAAATTCACTTAAAATTATTTAAAATTAAAAAATGGATCCTGGCGTCAAATTTGCCAAATTTTTCCAAACAAGAGTTTAAAATGCTGCGCATGATGGCGAATCGATTGGGTACAATATTCACACTCTCGGTTACCTTTTGAAAATTCATTGTTTGATATAATTGTAACTTAGCTAAATATATACAAACATTTTTTTCTTGAGTGTTTAAACATTTAGGATTATTGAATCACATACATATACAATACACGTTTAATATAAAAACCAAAAATTAAAAAAATGCGATAACATTAACAAATTCTGTCCAATTCGGTTTTGTCAACGTGTCCCAAACATCTAACCCAGATTTTAATTAAAGGCATTGTACATTGATTTTGCTACAAAATTGTTTTGAGAAGATCTTACACTTAAAAAGTTTGACACAATTTATTGATCGATCATTTTAGTTTAGTTCGATGTATGTACATATGTATGTACACACATACATACTATGTATGTACATTAGAACGTATCGCTTTATAGGCAAAAAAAAATTTCGCCGTACACCACCAAATATAAAGTACTAGCCAAGCCCGGCGCGAGTTGCTACGCCCCTTAATGAAGAAAAATGCATTCTGAATATTAATTGAATATCAAGTGCAAGAAGCTAAAAATTATAACTGTTTTTTATGGACGTTGCACTGCCCACTTTTCTAATCACGAAATTATACAGTCACGACAGCTCAATATGTGTGAAAAGTTTCAGAAAAATCGATCTAGTGCAAGTAGCTAAAAATGATAACTTATTTTTTATGGGCGTGGTATTGCCCACATTTCTAATCACGAAATTATACAGTCACGACAGCTCAATATGTGTGAAAAGTTTCAGAAAAATCGATCTAGTGCAAGTAGCTAAAAATGATAACTTATTTTGTATGGGCGTGGTATTGCCACATTTCTAATCACGAAATTATACAGTCACGACAGCTCAATATGTGTGAAAAGTTTCAGAAAAATCGATCTAGAGCAAGTAGCTAAAAATGATAACTTATTTTTTATGGGCGTAGTATTGCCCACATTTCTAATCACGAAATTATACCGTCACGACAGCTCAATATGTGTGAAAAGTTTCAGAAAAATCGATCTAGTGCAAGTAGCTAAAAATGATAACTTATTTTTTATAGGCATAGCTCAGCCCACTTTTTACCACCCATAAACACTCCCTGGAATGTGTAAACAACTTACCAAAGTTTGAGCCCGATCGGCGATCACACAGACAGAGTTTTACTTTTATATATATAGATTGTTGCAAGGCAGTTTCTAAAAAAGATTCCATGTTTGTGCAAACTTAGGGGTCGCCAAAATACATTTTTCGTTAAGTACTTACTTCATTATATATACAGTATAGTATACAGTATACGTTGTACAGATTTCTTGTGTGTTTTGCAAGTAGAACAATTAAAAGCGCTATATTCGGCCGTGCCGAATCTTATGTACCCTTTACAACGTGTAGTCATGCAATAACAGTAGTTTGTATCACCATTCATCTCATACGAAATATGACATATAAAAACATCCCATTGTAAAATTATAAATTTACGTAAGTATGTATGTTCAAAAAAAAATTATAATAATTAATATAAATAATAAATATAAAACAAAAAAAATTTAAATCAAAAAAAAAAATTAAAAAAAAAAATAATAAAAATATAAATAATATATAAAATAAAAAAAAAATAAAAAAAACATAAAAAAAAATAAAAGAAAAATTTGTTGGCACAGCTGGGATTCGATGTCACGTTTTCTCTAACCAGTATACACGTTTGTATGTATGTATGTTTTTGTTGTAATGTTGTTAAAAAAAAAAAAAATTGAGGTGGTCGTGGGTTTTTGCTCATATCTCAGTTGTTTATGTACCGATGTTGCTGATGTTTCTTTTTAATACCGATCTACTCCCGAATATTTCTGATATTTTAATATCTCACCCGGGTCCAGGCGATATCGGGGGGCTTCAAAAAGTTGATTTAAGCATACACACGGACAGACTGACAGAGCTTGATCGACTCCACTATTCATAAGCTTTCAGAAAATATATACTTTATGGGGTTGGAAATGAAAATTGTAGATATTTCACACGGAATGACAAACCTATATATACCCTTTTTCACTGTGTGAAGGGTATAAAAAATGTTGTAGTGAAAATTAGTAAACATACTTATGTATATTTAAAAGTATTTAGTTAGAGTTCGATGAAGATGCATTCCTTCAAATAACACGGCAATTATTACATATAGAACTGGGTGTTCAGTATTGGTCAATGTTTTCCACCTTTATTTAAAAATAATCTTCGTATTTCATTTATTTTTGGTCATAGCTTTGCCATATATTTTTACAAAATATATCTGGCTCATATTTATACAACATTTTTCTTGGTACACATATATAGGTTCGACATTCCCTGTGAAAATATTTATTTCCGACCCCATAAAGTATACATGTTCTAGAAGCTTATGAATAGGGGTGTTGATTAAGCATGTCCCTGTGTATGTTAAAATCAACTTTTTGACGCCCCCGATATCGGAAACACCCGTGTAAGATATCAAAATATCAGAAATATTTTCGGGAGCAAATCGGTATTGGAAACATAATCGCTCCATAATTTTTTAAAATATGAGCAAATTAACACGACTGCCTCTGTTTCTTCGCTTATTTTTAACATAAAAATAAACATTTTTCAGCCATAGAATAATTTTTATGTACCTTTCTACTATTTGTAGATTTGGTTGCCTCTGGAGATATTTATGAAAATTTTTGGACAAATTGGTCACTAATCGGCAAAGTTATAAGCAAAAATTATTTAAAAATATATTAATTCTTTAATACATCAAAAGTTTTAAAGCTCCTAAATAATTTTTGAACACGCTTAAGATACCAAGTTATAAGCCGTAATCTCAAAAAATATTTCTAAGAAAAACCAAGAAAAATGCTTCCGTATTTTTCCTAAAACTTACAAACAGAAATCAATATTTTTCTCTTTTTTTATATATAACCGAGACAGCGAATATTGGGATAAATTGAAAGGATATTAAAATAAAGTATAGAAATATTGTGTTAGCGATGAAAAGAAAAAAATATAAAATGGCGTTCTAGATTAAATGACGAATATATGAGTCAAATAAAGTTGTTACGGCTTTATCCCCTTTAACCTTTAACTATATTCATCTGTGCAAAAGTTTCAACGGAATGCCAAAATGATAATCCCCCACCATTTTTTTGGTGGTGAGTATAAAAATTAAGGTGACACGCCTACCTCCTATATAACGCTTTATCTCAAAATCATATAATTTCTCTATGAATAAAGATCTTGGAAGAATGAAGGACTGAATATTGAAATATCTGAGTTGAATTCATTAGCAGAAACTTTTTCGTCACGCCTACTATTTACATTTCACGTAATCTACTGTTAATGGAATTTAAAAGCTCATAAAACCGACACAATTAGAGGTATGGTGATGAAATTTCGTACATATATAGCTTCCTAGTCAATTCCATTGTTATGCTAGAAAATTTAGGTAACAATCCCACTTTAACGCCTACCTCCCATATAACGGTTTATCTTAAATTCATATAATTTCTCTATAGCCAAATTGTTAGAAGAATATAAGACTATATTGAAATATCTAAGCAGTATTTATTAGAAGAAACTATGTTGACAAGGCTACTTAAATGCCCACTGTCATTGAAATACTAAATTTGCAAAAATATTTTACTAGCATATCGAAGTTATACAAAGAAAGTGATACATTTTTATTTATTTATTTTATATTTTATAAAGATTTTATTCCACAGCGATTTCTGATAATAACAAAATAATAAGTTTTGTGCTATAAAAGTACATCAAATTGATGGTGAGTATCAAAAATTCGGCACAGCCGAATATAGTGCTCATACTTGTTTTTTAACTACCTCTGGGTACCAAATTATACTCTTAGATTTCCGTAAATTCTATTGTAGTAAGAAATAGTTAGAAGTATCATTTCTAATGTAGAAATACTTAAGGTTTCATTGTAAGAATAAATTTAAGAAAATAAATAGGTTAGGTTAGGTTGAAAAGGAGGCGCACTAAAAGCATAAACCCATGACAGGTATACACTTATGCCCAGTTGGCATGTTGTGCGCTCCATGTGGGAACCGGAATTCCCAATTTAAAACCATAATCATAAATTCCCATAATTATATATCGGACTAGTTCAAGAACTCAGTCCCCTCAATGTAATTCCTAATGGATCTCCAGTTTGAGTTCCCCAGGTACTCTAAATTCGGCATAGTATTCACTGTAAAATTCTCGCGTCTAATATGCCCAAACGCAGGACAATGACAGAGATAGTGTATCAAATTCTCATCCTCTTCCTCGCATGCTCTGCATGTTGTCTCTTCAGATAGTTTCATGCGAGCTAGATGAGTTCTCAACTCCATATAACCTGTAATCACACTGGTAGGTCTCATAAGTGTTGGTCTATTCAGTCTCAGAATTTCCTTTGATTTCTCAAGATTTGGGTCACCCCATAGTATTCTTGTCACCTTACCGACATCAATGCTTTGCCATTTTCTGACATGTTCCTCCATCGCCCAGCGTTTAAGTTCATCCTTAAATCGTTTAAGGGGTTTGGCGTTCTCCAAAGTTATAATACTCACAAGAGCTCTCATTTTGGATAATTTGTCGGCTTTCTCGTTTCCGATCAGTCCGTGATGGCTTGGTATCCATATTATCTGCAAATGTTCACAATTTGCATATGAGTTTATCTCGCTCTTGCATTGCAAAACGTTCCAGGATTCAACTTCCTCCTTTCTCAATGTCTTAATCACTGATTACCTATCCGTAAAGATACGAATCGGGGTTTCGCTATTCGTTTCCTTTATCCATTTAATTCCTTCCGTAATCGCCATGATCTCAGCCTGGAAAATAGTGTTGTGATGTGGTAGACGGAAGTATTTGCTCCTGTTTCGGCTTATGTCGTATAAGCCCATTCCAGTTTGGTCACCAATCTTTAAACCGTCTGTATAAAGATCGATTCCATGGGTGTTTCCTATCCTGGTTATTTCATCCCATTCTCCCTCTTCCGGTATTATGGTGATGCAATTTGTATTTTCATATCTCATCGGGATTTTAACACATTATACTTCCGTAATATTTCCCATCGGTAGGATATCCGTTATTTTTTGGTATCTGGTCTTATGTTCTCTTATAAGCCATTCATCTATTGCCATTAATCTCGTAGCAGCTAAAGCCGCTTCATATTTTACCTGTGTCTCTATTGGCCAAATTGATAGTATATTTTCAATGGCCATTGTGGATGTAGTCCTCATGGCACCGTAAATACTAATGCAGCACTGTCTCTGAATGTTTTGAAGAGGTCTTACATTTACATTCTTCTCTAAGGATGTCCACCACACTAACGAGGCATACGTCATAATCGGCCGCAGTACACTCGTATATAGCCAATGTGTCATCCTTGGGCTTATGTCTCACTTTGAGCCTATCGCTCTTCTGCAGAGGGTCCATATTCTTTGAGCTTTTTCCACTTTACATTCAATGTGGTCCTTCCAGGATAGTCTCCAATCAAGTACTACTCCTAGGTATTTGACCTTCTTATCAATCTTAATTGTCTTATTCCGCAAGATGGGATAGCTATGCACCGGTATCTTCCTCTTTCTCGTAAACAAACAGATTTTAGTCTTTTCCGGGTTAACATTGAGCGCTCGCTCCTTTGCCCAGTTATATGATATATTCAAAGCCTCCATTGCTCTCATACATAAAGAATTTGGATTCGTCCCCCTGATCAGTATCGCAACATCATCTGCGTAACAGATAGGCTTGAATCCCTCGTTCGATAGAATTCTCAGTAGACTATGTATGGTAATTACCCATAATAATGGAGATAAAATACCTCCCTGCGGGGTTCCTCGACATACTTTGTCCCTTCTTCTTACTCCATTCCATTTGAAAGCTCCTTCTATGTCTATGAATATACCTATGGTATACACACCCAGGTCGAAGGATCTTTCTATATGATAAACAACTTCCTTCAGAGCAGTCTCAGTAGATCTGCCCTTGATATAGGCATGTTGTCCGAATCTTATTGATTCGCCTGGTTTTCGTCTCCTAACCATTCTGTCGACGATACGCTCCATGGTTTTCAATAAGAATGATGTTAAGCTTATGGGTCTATAAGCTTTAGGATTTGCGTAATTTTCCTTCCCTGGTTTAGGTATGAAAACGACTTTCGCCTCCCTCCATTCCACAGGGGTGTACGCATATTTTAGGCAAGTAGTAAAAATGTTCGCCAGCCTTATATCGATTAGGTCAGTGCTCCTTTGTAGGAGAGCCGGAAAAATACCGTCCGGCCCTGGTGCCTTATATGGCAAGAAACTATTTAACGCATCTCTAACCATCTTTGCGGTTATAATTATATCCGTCGTGGCATTTCCATCATGGGGGTGGGGATTTTCCCCATCATCCGCCATTTCCGTTTGGAAGTGTGCCTCTATTAGTATTCCTAGTGTTTCCTCCATCGTCTCCGACCTTTTCCCGTTTGAATCAACGAGTGTTTCCGGAAAACGTCATTCACGCTGTCCACCTGACTGCAAAAAAGCCTCCATGATCTGCGTTTGGCGTTTCTTATTGCCTTATTGTATATTCTGAGCTTCTCATTGTAATCGTTCCAGTATACTGATTGTCTCTTCGAAAGGCTCTGTTAAATAGCCTTCGGGTTTCTTTCCTGAGATTGATCAGCTCACCTGTCATCCAGGGCTTTTCTCTCGGGGTTCGCCTTTGTCGGAGTAGACAATGGTCCACAAAGGATTCCTTAAAATCGGCAGTCAGTCTTCCCAACATCGACTCTATCGTTCCCAGATTTCCATCTGGTTCCGGATAAGTTTCGAGTTTATGTCGTAGACCTAATCTAAAATTTGGCCAATCTTTCCTTATTCCTAAAAGTCAAGGTCATGAAAATATAATGATGGTCCGAATAAGAGTGTATATTAGATACGTGCCAATCGCAAATTTCATCAATAAAATTCTCTGAACATAAAGTTACATCAATTTTCTCTTCCCTAATTCTGTTAATAAGAGTAGGTTTATTACCAGAGTTAAGAAAGAATAGGTTGTTCGCATTTAGGAATCCCCATAGGGCGTCACCTCTCCTGTTACAGTTTGTGCTGCCCCAAGAGAGGTGATGCGAGTTCGCATCACATCCTATTAAAATATTCCTACCTGTTCTCCTTGCCAATGTTATAATGCTTCTTAAATCCGACGTTGGTGGTAGTATCGGATCGTCAGAAGGTTGGTTCACCGATGCCAACATTAAATTGCTTGCGCCATGTATTAAGGTGGTGGCGTTCGCTGTTGATAAATTTGGGGAAAAAAGAAAATTTAATTCCTTATGTTCTGGGTCGAGACCCAGTTTTAGCATAAAATGATTGGTAATCACACTCATTCAAGCCAGTGACTCTGTCCTTAACAGTCCAGGGTTCCTGTATGAGAACTATGTGTATCTTACCTTTTGTTATATTTTCCATCAAAGCTTGTGTAGCCGTCCTGCTCCGATGGAGATTGATCTGCAAGAGCAGTATCATTGTTGTTCTGCTAAAAGAGAATCCTCTTGGGATTGAGTGATCTCCGACTCCTCCCTCTTCATTGGCACGGTATGGCCTTCGCCTTATTTAGCCTCCCTTGCCTCATCTTCGGGATTTTTCTTCTCCGTTGGATTATGTGTCCAACCAATGGGCGTTTTACCAACTTTGAAGAATATGGTCGTACTTGCGAAGTACACCTTCCCTCTTTGCTCTTCGAGGTAAGACATGGAGGGTTTATCCACCCCTACTACTATCAGGGTACCATCGTCAGTTTTCTCACGATGGAAAACCTCCCATTTGTCAACTACATCTGTTTTGCTTGCCAATGATTTTCAGCATGGCTTTGCTGTCTAATTTTCTGCCCCAACATTTAAAGAAGAATGAAACTTTGGTTAGGGATGGGATATCGGCCTTTTTCACCATGGCAAGTTTGCCACCCTCCCATGGGGCTGGTATGCCTCCCACTAGGTCTTTCAGAATATGTGCACAGGTGTCTGATTCTAGTTGTAGGAACAGTACTTCCCTGGCGAACCTACAGCTTTCTATGTGGATTTGTGGAGCATTATCATCCGCTTCCGGGACATACTGCACGATCCTCTCATTTATGGCATTATCTATCTCCTTCTGATGTGCCATTGGAATTCTACCCGATGCACTATTGGAGTCGATAACAGCATAGCTCCTCTGTCATCTTCCTTCTGACCACTTTCGCATACGTGGGTTGCTCCTTAGTCGATTTTTCTTCCGGCGTTCTTTTTCGTGATATTGGAATTTTCTTTCTATCACCTGTAATCTTAGCTACCGCCTTCGCCTGTTTGGAGGTTGAAGCTTTCGGTTCATTCCCTTCTCCTTTCAGATTATCCGAAGAGTTTTCTTTCTTGAGTTGGGAATTATTGTCCGCTTTACTTCCATGCTGGTAGTTTTTTTTTCTTTTTATTGTTGCCAACGGTGATGTGCTCCTCTGGAGTTCGAACTCTCTTTCCCTTTTCGGTAGAAATGGGTGTAGATGAGTCTTTCACCTTAGGGACATCCCGTTGACCTTTCTTATTAACTCTCTGGTTCTTTTTGGCAGTTTTTCTCTGCTGTGCTCCGGAGAGAGTTCTTATTTTATTTGTGGTGAGTTTGGCAATGCTTTCACTTACTTTCTCAACCATTTTGTCTACTTCAGTTGTATCTTTTATGCATAACACCGTAGTGTCAGCATCTTATAAGCTTGAGTCAGAGGTGTCGGAGTCCTCGCCTGTCTTGTGAGACTGGGGATGCTTAAAGCTCATCCTTGAATCCAATCCCTCATCCTTTTTTCTTCTTGATGCTTTATCAATAACGGAAGACAAGTTGCTCACCTCCGAAATTGTTTCCTTACAGTCATTTGATGACGACGACTCGGGGCCTGTTTGCTCACCACCATAAGCCACCGGTACTGAGTTTATTGGGCTCTGCACCGTTTTTTTATTTCTTTATTTTTATTGTTCATTATTTTCTTTGGTTTTATCTTATTTTTATTTGGTTTGGTTCAAAGATCTCCTAGAGTTAGAGATAGTGTACGGGGTCCGATCACTACAAGATGTGGCAAATTCCCACTCATTAAGATGGGTAGGTCTTTCCCACTCTATAAAGTAATCAAGCCCCCACACTACATCCGTCCCCCCTATCCGCCACGTGGAGACGCGTCCGATGGGAGTAAAAATAAGCAAAACGACTCCACACGGAGAAAATAAATAAGTATCAAATCAAAGTTACACAAAGAAAGTGATGCATATTTTAAAGAGATTATTAAATGTTGTACTTGAGAAGTACACAAGTCGGTGGTTGGTGTATAAAATTCGGTACAGACGAATATAGTGCTCTTCCTTGTTTTTCTTGAATTACATATAACTGTTGAGTTTATTCAAAATTATAACTTACAATATATAAATACAGTGTTGACAAATTAAATAAAGTATACGTAAGTAATTCAAATTTTAATTAATATAAAAATTTATGGCGGAAAAAAATATTATTAAGAATTTTGTTATAAATATATATGGGGGATTCACAAAAGTGTCATAAAATCAATTGCCCTATAATAATAGAATGAAAAATTAAGACTATTGTGAATTAAGTGTGCTATTTTGAATTTAAATTAGCTGATGTAAAACAATTTAAAAAAAATATTTTTTTTCATAATGCCAAAAACAAGTGAAAAAAAACGAAATAATAAACAGTTTGTGCGAGAAGTACATTTTAGATGTTGTAATGTAAATAAAACAAAATTTTTTTTTTGTTTTTGTAGAAAATCGTCTTTTTTTAGCCGACGAAGACGAGCAAGAAAAAAGTAATGAAATTTTTTTAATGAACTAAGCAACCGCAGAAATGTCAATTTCAGAGTTCCGAATCTGACAAATGGCAGCGAACCGTACTAAAAAAATTCCACGACAATCGGTCAAACCAAATGCTTCGCGATCGTCCAGACGAGTGATTTGTTATCAAAAATTAGCAATTGCGCTTAAATTTGGATGTCGCACAGAGGAGTATTTGGCCTGAAAAGCTTGCCAAAATTATTAAACGTGTTTTTTGAATTAAATTAGTTTTTTGATAGTTTTAGGTGTAGTATGATATAAGAAATCTAGTGGCAGATTTTGAAAAAATTACACTGCGCAAAAAAAATGTTTTTGTCTCTCCTAGAAATAAAAGTATGTGGACTATATGGATTTTGATTCCTCTAATTAAAATCTGTTTTCCGGTTTTCTCTAGTACGTAAGGATTTGATTTTAAAGGCGTGGCATATTTCACTCCCTAAATCGTTTGGTTGCCTAATATATTTTGTCATAACTTGTAAACGGATTCTCCGATTTTAATAGCAGGAGAATCAGAAGATGCACCAGAAGATTCTGCTTTATTTAACCAAACACATTTCTTTTCTTTCTATTACTATATCGGAGTTATTAAAAATTTAATGACGAAAAAAATGTTTTCCTGCAAAATTCGTCAAATTTTTTGTTTTCAAAACGCTTGTTGCATTAAAGGACCAAAAATTTAAATTTTTAAGATTATTCCAAAAGCCACATTCCTAAGAAATAAAAGACGGTATAAATAGTAAAACTAAATTAACAAATGCTGATTTTAAAGGTTTAAACTCATTCTTAACAGACTGTATGCACATGCATACTTATCATGATCTACGGTATAATTACAAAAAAAATTTTTTTTGAAAATTTTAAGGCTCTTATAGAACAGTATTTTTTATGCAAAAATGCTTTATTATACATATATATTTTATATTATATAATACCTAATATATGGACAAGTTAAACTAATAAAAATTCCTTAATAATTATTATGTCGTTTATTTATCCTTATTAGCTGCATTATAGGTGTCAGGAAGAAGAAGTGTGATGGTTTCTGATGAAAAAGCATTTTTATTATTCCGTTCTCTTTGCATACTGCAGCTTATAAAAGGGTCACTGCTCAGAAATAACCTATTCAAGACATCTCGATTTGTATCGCTTCTGCTGAATTTTCTCGTATAATTCGTACGACATAATCGTATATCCTTATTTCTGGCCTCGGCACCTTCTTCTGAAAATTGGATGGTAGCCCGATACCTGGGTGCCCATGTATTTTTTTTGTGCCTGTATTTATTTTTTGTAAACTTATTTTTGTAATTAATGCTTTTAATAATTATTCTTATAAGGTACGTGTAATTATTTTTATACCATTCACCTGTGGTGCACAAGGGTATATATAGCTTTGTCATTCCGTTTGTAATTTCTACAATTTTCATTTCCGACCCCATAAAGTATATATTTTCTGAAAGCTTAAGAATAGATGAGTCGATTAAGCCCTGACCGTCTGTCCATGTGTTGGTTGAAATCAACTTTTAGAAGCAACTATATGCTCCTCAGATCTGTGTATGGTATCAATCTCTTGGAAATATCCGGGAATGAATCGCTATTGAAATTCAGCACAATCGCCCTATAACTTTCTGAGATATGAGCAAAAAACCACGACCACCTCGTTTTTTTTCACAATTACAACAACAACATACATATATACAGGTTAAAGTAAACGTGGCATCGAATCCCATCTGAGCCAAAAAAAAATTTTTTTACTTTCGATAATAAAGAATTTTTTTAAATTTATAATTATAGGCATGTATTAACATTGTGAAGTGTTAAAAGTGATGTGAATACCAGTTGAAATCATTAATTCAAAATACATAAAAGTTTATGACGATATAAATGTATAAGAAAAAGTGCCTGATGAGCAAAAATAGAAGAAATGTGAACATTTAAAAACATCGTCAAAAATAATGGCGCAAACTTGCGCACACTTTTTTTTCTAAAATTAGAGTTTCCAAATTTTATTGTAGTATCAAGCATAATTCGTAGAGATGCTAACCTCACTTTTAAACACCTCTTCTTTTTAATTTTTTGCAATAAAAGTGTACAATTTCTTTTGCTTTTAGCTTTTGAACGAATCGTTTCAACATGAATATTCAACATATATAAATTTTTTTTTATTTTTTAAATAACTTTTGATCAAAGCTTTCAGAGAAAGAAAAAATGATTGTTAAACCTTTATTCGTTTGGTCACAAAAAAAATATATAAACATCCAGAAGCCGAAAAAAACATTTAAATCTCATATAATTTTCTTCACTTTCCTGACTTTAGCAGGGTCCCAGAGCTACAAATCGCAACTAAAAGTCTTCAAAATTTACAATATAATGTAAAATATTGTTGTCTGTCGAGCTGCATACTTAGTTGTTAAGATTTCTAAAAAATCAGTTTTGCCTTTTTGGCCAATTTTTCAAGTCAAATACTCCTCTGTGTGTCGGCCCGATAAAATTATACAATGAACGGCGACGGCTTACAAAAACTATTGCGGCTTGGCTTAGCCGGCTTAGGCCTATTTACATAATATTCAGTTAAATAAATTTAACGTAAAAGTTTACTAACTTTCAGTAAGCTTAAACTGAAGTTTTAACTATAACTTAAAAATATTCGTTAACAATAGGCAATAGCTAGTTAACTTGTAGTTATCAGTTATTATGAATGAATTTCAAAAAGAAGAAGAAATGTATACATAAATATAAATTCTTAATGTGCTCCCATCTGCTAATAAATTTATTAAAAATTGAATGTATTTTGAAATAATTTTTGCTATAAATTTAACAATTCTCTTAGATAAACGATATCTCCATTCGACTTCTGTGGTTATATTTTCTTTTCATACCATAAGAAATATTTAGGTTAGGTTAGGTAGAACAGGCAGCTGTTGTACAGCTCACTTAGGTCCATTATATTAATCCCTTTGTGATACCTGAATAGAAAAGTAAGAATAGAATAGAAAATAAGCAGACAAGTCCAGAGTCTCCGGCGGGAATCGAACCCGCAACCCCTAAGCTAGCAGAACAGCACACTGCTGACTAGTCCATCGGGGCACCCATAAGAAATATTTGCTTTATATAAATTATACAAATGTAAATCTTTTTAATCGTAGAGGCATCTTTCAATTGTTTAAAAATAGCAAAAATATAATATATGTATTTATATTCAAACATCAAATATTTTCTTTCAGTTAAGAACTTAAACGCCAAATAGTACTCGGTTAAATTTAACTGAATTTTGGCAAAATAATCTAAAAGTTATAAGATAACTGAACTTTGTGTTAATGGGTTTTAGGTAACCAAGGTTTAAATTTTGAGTTTAGTGTTAACTGTAGGTTAATTTTTTTATTGTTAACGGACCTTAGCCGTTTAGCACAGTCCTTTGTTTATTAAATACGACAGCACAATAAACATAGCGTACAAAGTTCTATTATTATAAGACACTTTTTGTTTGAATAGCAACAACAACATTTTTAAACCATTGCAAAATTTTAGAACAATATGACCATATGGCATGATAAGACACCTTGTGAATCACCCAATAAATTTTTTTGTTTTTACTATTTTTTCATGTGTTCAAAGTTACTTTCGACAATTCGAACTTAAAAAAATATCCCCTTATTTTCCTTTTTTTTAAACCTTAAAGTATTTAAAAAATTTATCAACAGATTGGGATAATTTTTACCACTTATGTTTAAATACATGCGAATTTTTAAAAAGTACCAAAACTTTATTCATGTATTTTGAGACAATAGATACATAATTACAACTTCAATATTTTTTTATTTTGTTTGATCTCCCAAAACAAGGTATGCCATTAGATTTTACGACCTAAAATTAAATTTACGTGTCTAGGCGTTTTTGTGTTACAATTGCACATACATATGTGAATACTTACAGTGTTATCAGTAGAAATCTTTTTGTCTAGCCTTTTTTAACATCGATTTCTCAAGCACTGGCAAATACTGTTTCCAGTTTTAAATCTGAAATTGCAACTTGTCTTAAGAATATGAAATCAGAGATTATAGACTGGAATAAGCTAATTAATTATGTTGATTATTCTGCTACAAAAAATATTGCTCAACTTGAAGATGAGAATAATTTGCTACATAAGAGAATGAATAGATCTGACATTGTTGTTAGTGGATTACCTGATGGAGTGGATGATCTCATTTCCCCCATTAAAAAATAGGATCCATTTACGAAATAGCGATTTCTATTAATGATATAAATTATGCCTACTATTTTAATAATCGTAAATCCGTTTTATTTAAATTTAATAATGTGTTAATTAGAAATAAGATAATGAGAGAGCACTTTAAGTCCCGAACCCTTAAGGTATTGGATGTAATTGGTGGAGTTATTAGCTTGCGACTGTATTTAAATGAACACTTTTCTTCTGCGGCCGGGCAACTTAATGCTATATGCAGAAAACTCTTACACAAAAAAGTTATAACTAAGTACAGAATTTTAAATGCAGATATAGTTAAAGCTAAACTAACGATAGCTAATGGAAAAATAAGTATTTGTAATTTTGCTGAATGTTCTACCCTTCTTAATGAGGATTTTAACATCTAACTTACTTCTGCGTTAATAGATATGATTCTTCATATAAAGGGTCCTCCAAATAACTTATTTTTTTTTAAATGCTATAAAACAGAGTGTAGCTTCGGCTGTGTGGCACGTAGCACCGTCCTGTTAAAACCAAGCTTTGCCAGTATCCTCCTCTTCAATTTTTGTGAACAAAAATTTATTCAACATGGCCCGATAAAGATCCCCATTGACTACGGCCATTCCTTGCTCATTTCCGAAGAAAAATGGCCCAATTATGCCACATCAAACAGTGACTCGTTTTGGGTGTATCGGCTTTTCAATGTATGCGTTCGGGGTTCCTGTACCCCAAATGCGACAATTTTGCTTGTTTACATAGATGATGATTTTTTTTTGGCAAAATCGGCCAAAGTAATGTCGCAATATTTCCCAGCGTTGCTCAAGCGTATATACAACCATATTCGTTTAGCGGAAGGATAAAACTAATTATCTGTCAAATCAGGCATGAGCTAAGTGTTACCATTAGGGTTTGGGAACCGGGAATGAACCACTTAGTATTCCCGGAAAAATTTTGCTCTTATTCCCGGGAAAACGAGAAATAAAACAAGTAACAGTGCTATATTCGGCCGTGCCGAATCTTATATACCCTTCACAACGTGTAGTCATGCAATAACAATTGTTTGTATCACCATTCATCCCATATAAAATACGTGCATACGTACACGTTACAATAAATGTGGCATCGAATCCCAGCTGAGCCAAAAAAATTTTATTTTATTTTATTTAATATATTATTTATATTTTATTATTTTTTTTTTATATTTTTTTTAAATTTTTTTAAAAAATTTTTTTTAGAAAAATTTGTAAAAAATTTTTAAAAATTTTTTTTTTAATTTTTTTAAAACTTTTTTTTGTAGTTTTTTTTATTATTTTTTTCTTATTTTTAATATTTTTTTTTTTAATTTTTTTTGTTTGGTATGTTTTTTACATGTATTTATGTATGTATGTTGTTGTTGTAATTGTGAAAAAAAACGAGGTGGTCGTGGTTTTTTGTTCATATCTCAGAAAGTTATGGGGCGATTGTGCTGAATTTCAATAGCGATTCATTCCTGGATATTTCCAAGAGATTGATACCATATACAGATCTGAGGAACATGTAGTTGCTTCTAAAAGTTGATTTCAACCAACACACGGACAGACGGGCAGACGGACAGACGGACAGACGGTCAGGGCTTAATCGACTCCTCTATTCATAAGCTTTCAGAAAATATATACTTTATGGGGTCGGAAATGAAAATTGTAGAAATTACAAACGGAATGACAAAGCTATATATACCCTTGTGCACCACAGGTGAAGGGTATAAATATGTAGTATATTAGGAAATATATTTAATTTTATTTTTAATTTCTTATCTGTTTTGGTAAATTTAAAGAATATTTGAATAAAAGGTCAGGTTTTTAATTTGTTAGCGTTTTTTGTTTGTTAAGTATTTGCAACTTTTCTCAAATACGAATATGCAAAAGAAAAACAAACATCGTCGGTCAAAAATATTTCACGCCAAAGTTAACGACTTTCTGGAATTATTTTTAATAAGTGCCTATAAATTTCAAGTGAATTAATTATATACATACATAATTAAATGTTTTCTTGCATAAAAATGTTTTTTATAACAACCGTAAAACCAGCAGTAGTTTCCGTGGTTCATTTTTATAAATATAATCGTATGTACAAATTGTTTTTGAAAGTGGTCACAAAATTTGTAAGTATAATTTTTTTATTTATGATTGAATTTTTCTAATAATACTTTTTTTTTTTTAAATTCACTTTGTTTAGAAGCAAAATGTCTGAAGTTTGGAACTATTTTCAAAAAGTAGACAACGCAGCACAATGTAATATTTTCCCGAAAAGGTTAATGTTCAAGGGCGGTAGTACTAGTGGTCTCATACGGCACCTTCTTTTGGTTCATAAAATAAAATTTGAAAACGATTCTTCAACACCTGCACCAAATAAAAAAAATAATTCCACCATTAAAAGTTTTTTAGACACCCAAACATTACCAGAAATGGTTTCAAAATTGGTAGCAGTCGATGGAATATCTATTCGAACAATTACACAAAGTTCTTTTATTCGTCAAAGTTTTTTCAGTAAAAATATGACGTTACCAAAATGAAACTGATGTTAAAAACTTTGTAATAAAATATTACAACGCCGTTAAAAATACGATGGTGAAAACAATATCGAGTCAAATTTGCCACAATTTGAGGTTTGCTCTTGTATTAGACGAATGGAGTAGTGTTGCCCAAAAAAGATATCTGTTTGCATGGCAATAATTATTTTTATAATTTGGGTGAAGTTTATAAATCCGGAAGATGTAATGCTGACACAAAAAGGACTCTAATGGAAAATAAACTACTACTAAAACAATGAATTATTAACCAAATCGTGATGTTAAAGTTAACAAACATTATTTATTTTAAAAGAAATATTATTTTCGGGAATCCCGGGAATTCCCGGGAAGACGATTTTTTAATTCCCGTTTCCCGGGAAAATAAAAAGACCGGGAAATCCCAACCCCTAGTTACCATTCACGAAATAAGCACTAGTTGAAAAAAACGTTAGATGGCGGACCCTTTATTATTCTAGGGAATATATCTTTTTTTCTTATTTTGTCTTATATCTGTAATAATTTTTTGCTTTTTTTTTGATTGGCTGTTTCGAATATGTATATTTTAAAGAATTTTGTGGTTTTTTGGTTTTGTTTCCCCTGTGCAATGTTGTTTTATGTCATATAACCCTAATATTGGTCCATCTATCAGTAGCTTACCTAATATTAAAACAGTTTTGCGTTTTTATGAAAAAAAGTTTAATATTGCTCATCTCAATTGTCAAAGCATAAGACCTTCTCGTAATTTTTCAAAGATTGATAAATTGAGGTCTATTCTAGTTGTGCTATCACTGAAATTTGGCTCAAACCGTATAAATCTAATTGAACTGTTGATATTTCAGGGTACAAATTTGTTCGTAATGATCGTTTAAATTTAATAGCCTAAAGTTTAAAACAGTTTTTAAAGTGTCTGAACTTGGCTGTTGTGAATCACTTTTTATTGAGCTTTGTTCCAATGAACTAAAAATATTATTTGGCGTAGTCTACTTACTATATGGTGATCTTGGGGCATTTGAGAATTATCATAGTGAATTGTTTTTAATATACTCTAATATAATTGAGGAGCCGCAGAACAAAAGGTGCTTTTTCGCATTTCGCGAAAAATTGGTTTTTTGGTATTTTTATAATATTTAGGTTGAAATCTTGTAGAAACAATCAAGTTTGCATTATTATTATTTTTTTTTACAAAGTAAATGGGTTCTAAAAAATTTATGCTTAACAAAAGGTGCTTTTTTGATTATTTTTTATCAAAAGGTGCTTTTTTGATTATTTTTTATCAAAAGGTTCTTTTCCATAATCTTTGTGTAGTTTCACTTTTTACTTTAATGATCAAACCAAACTACAGTTAAAGTAAAATTAATCAGATGTTAAAGTCTTTGTGGAAAGTCTTTTAATAAAACAGTAAAATAAAGACTGGAGTGAAAATTAGTCATTATTTTGGTACAAGAACATTTTATATAACCAGGATAAAGGTATGGAGGATTCAATAGACGAAAATGTTGGATGTTCTTGCTTAGAAGAAGATGTTGGAACAAGAGTTTAACTTTAACAAATTTTATATGTGTTTACTTTAAGGCTAAGAAAGAAATGTTTAAGTTGCAATTTTATTTAATAAAACGACAAAAATTATATACTTAATTTAACATTTTTTAATATATTAGATCAGGTTTAACCACATTCAGTCAAAATTTTATCGTCATTTATGTGTATTCGCATTACAAAATATACTTTTTCCTTCTATTAACAGAACGTGCTCTTTTACTTTTTTTAACAAAAGGTGCTTTTTTGCTTTCTTTTTTACAAAAGGTGCTTTTTCCGAAATAAAAATGGAATTATATCAAACATCCTTAATATTTAATAGGGTGACTTATGACAGTTAGATGCATCTGTAGATAAGTAAAATACTTGTTAGCATTTGCAGGTTCTTGCAGTTTTTTAAAGTGGCGAAAAAAATAAATCTCAATTTCCCAAAAATTTGAAATGAGCGAAAAAGCACCTTTTGTTCTGCGGCTCCTCAATTGTTGTTGGGGATTTTAATTGCAATATGTTGGATATTTCTAAATCTATTTTAGTTCGGTCAATGTGTTTACGAAGTTATCTATCTTTTGTTTATAATCAGAGACCGGTCAGATTAAATGTCCTCTCATCTCTTACCATGCTATGTTATTTGCGTCATTCGATATTTTATTTGATCGAGTTATAAAATTTATTGAATATAGGGACCTCAACCTTTTGAATTTGAATGATGTTTATTCTGCCTTGTCTACTTTTGATTTTTCTCACTTTTCTCTTAGTAATATTGATGACGAATGTTCTTGTTTGATTTCACTTTTTGATTTACTACTTAACTTTGTTCTCTTAGTTCGTAGAAATATTTCTAATGCTAAGAATGTTTAGATGAAATCTAGAGAGATTGTTTATACGTGTTCTCCAGGTCAACTTGCATATCGATCTTACTTATGTCATTGTTCTAAAAATAATTGGAGAATATTTTGCAAATATCGCAACAAGTCTAAAAATATCATTAGGAAAACTAAAAGAAACTACTTTTGTAAATTATTTAGAAATTCTAATCCTGGTAAAATGTGGAGAATTTTAAGAAGCTATGGTTGCCTGTTTTGAATAGGTATCTTGTTAGTGATGATAATGTTTCTAAGAATTTTGTTTTTGACGACTTTGGTGAATCTGTTGAATTGGTTTCTTTCAGTTGTGTAACTGATTTGGATGTAATTGAAGCCTTTGCCAAAGTTAAATCACGTTCTCTAGGCGCTGACAAAATTTCTATTAAATTGATAAGAATGGTGTATCCTTTGATATGTAATTACATTCTTGATTTATTTAACAATATATTAACTACTTCTACTTTTCCTACTGCTTGGAAAACTGCTAGAGTTGTTGCTATTCCAAAATCTAAAATAATTAATGGACCTGGTGATCTAAGACCTATTTCTATTCTTCCAGCTTTGTCTAAGGTTTTTGAACATATTTGAAAAAAAATATTCTGGATTTATCCTTTCTGAATATATATGAAGCACATTTCGTTGTGGATACAATACCACTTCGATGCTTCTCTGCCTTACAGAATCTATTCGTAAATATGTAAATGAGGATAGAGGTTAGAGATGAATATAATTTTCCTAGATCTGCTTGTAGATTAATTTTTTCTTATCTTGCTGAAAGGTCTCAATTTGTGGAGTATATTGGACTTATTTCTAATAGTCTCTCTTTGTTTTCTGGTATTCCTTAAGGTTCCATTTTAGGTCCTCTCTTATTTGTGTTATATGTGAATGATCTTCCTGTTCATGTTAACTCATCACTCTGTCAGGCATTTATTTATGTTGATGATATTTTTCTCTTATTAAAGGGTAATATAGACTCGTGTGATGTGTTGCAAAATAAAATAAATTTATTTTAGATAACCATCTCTCTTTTGACCATCATATTTATATCCTAAATCGAAAGATTTTTGAAATTTTTCTCAAAATTTACTCTACTGGTTTACACATTCCATCACATACTAGGTATAATATGACCCATGCGTTATTAATGTCATTTTTACTCTATGGTCTTGAAGTCAATTCTGGAATTTGCTCTACTACACTACTGAATCTGTTTTTTCCCATATTTTTACCACCAAAATTAAAATTTTTCAGCCATATAATAATTTGTAGGTACCTTTACTACTATTTGTAGGTATAATATGACTTTAGAGATACTTTTGGAAAAATCGCGCTATATTATAGGCAAAAAAATTTTTTAAAAATATAAATTCCCAAAATTTACAAACGATAATCATTTATTTTCAGTTTTTAGACAACCGAGAGAGTTAATATTGGTATCATCTGAAAGGACCTGACCAACGCAATATAAGCACTATAAAAAATTAAGATTCATGTTGGCCTCCACTACAAAATGGCGAACAATAAATATATATATATGGGTCAAATCTGGTATGTTAAAATGTAACTTCGTGAACCCCCTCAATATTGGTATCAAATAAAAGGCTTTGACATGTAGAATGCAGTAAATTGTTAAAAAATATAAAATCCAAGATGGCGTCTAAACCAAAATGGCAGATCAAATGTTTTTAACCCCATCAATATGGGTATCAAATTAAAGTGCTTGACTAGTAGAATACATACAGTTAACTACGTAAAAATTGAAAATCAAGGATGGCGTCGAAAATAATAAGAAAAAATAGCGTATAACATGATATATAGGTTACGCTATGATGTGGGATTATACCTATATACATGATGGTGAAGGGTATTATCAGATTCGGCACGGCCGCATATAGCACTCTTACATGTTTTAAATAGTTTTACTAAGGCTTATTATCTTGTAATATTGTTATTTTTTCCCTTAGGGCTTGATATTACTGTATTAAATAAACTGAAGTTAAAACTTTATAACTTTACAAATGAAACAAATATTTATTTCTTCATACATACATACATACATACATGCATACATACATATGTATGTATTTGTATAATCTTTATTTATCAAAAATTCTCTTTACACCATAAAAAATATTGTTTAAAATCGAATCTACCAAAGCATACTTTGGCAAAAACAAAAATAAATACTATTACTGTTATGGCAAAAACAACATTTTGTATTTAATTGTCGGAAGGTCAATATTCATTCAGATTTTTTTATCCCCTACAAAGTGAACTTGAAATTGTTTACTGCTTTGGTTAATCTTAAATTGGTAGTAGGTTGGTAAAAACATACATACATACATAGATATGAGTATGTACAATGCCGGTCGAAATAATAGCACCAGTAGCAATTACATATCGTTAGCTTAACATGAAATTGTGCTAAGTCAATTTTTTTGAAAAATGAGATTTTGATGCAGTCTTAGAAATAAATTCAAAATACACAGTTAAAAAAAAAAAATTATGAATGTGAATAATTTTTACCTGATGTTGGCAATGATGTGTAAATGTGCTAATTTGACGACTGTCAAAGAAATTGCGCTAAGTCAGATGTTATTGTTTTTTCGCGCCCTTTTTTTACAAAACAATAATATCCACTTGCACTTTTTGTTTTTCGTGAGCTTTATTTGTGCAAAATAAATATTATTTCTGTTTTATTTTAAACGAAAAAGGTAATAAATGACTTTAATGACTTAATTAAACGAAGAATTAAATAAAAACAAAACAATTTCTTAGCAGATTTTCATGGATTTGCACGACAATAACAACGTTACAGCACAATCACTTCAGTGCATCGATGATGCGTCTTTTGGAATAGAATCTGACGATGGTGTGGTTGGTTTGGTTCCTTATGGCTTCAACAGTGACTCTGACAATTCCTTTGATATGCCAGTGAGAAATAAAAAACGCAAAAAGAGAGCGCAGGTGCAGAACAATACATGGCTCGTTGCAAAAAATAAAAACAGAAGAGAATGTGGAAAAAGCTATTGGGGAAGAAAAAAAGAAAGTGACGTGTGGAATTATAAAAAAATAAAAGTTGCACGAGCCATAAAGGCAAGATGTAAGTGTGCTCAAACATGTGATACTGCTACCATGAAATGTGCATTGGTGACTGATGCTCAACGACAGCAGATATTCAAAACGTTTTGGAAGATGGATTGGAAACAAAAAAAGTTTATGTGAATACATTAGTGCAAACGACTAAACCATCCAATCCTCGAAATAGAACAAATCCTTATGCGTCTAGAAGAGTGCAAACTTTGAAATATCACTTGAAAGTGGATGGTAAAAATTTGCGCGTATGTAGAATTTTTTTTTTTTAATACCTTGTGCATAGGTAGATGCTCAGTGCTTAGTTGGGTGAATAAACCCGTGACTGCACATAATAATGTCATGAGAAATTTTGAAAACAACATTTCAGAAGAAAAAAAAGACAAGAACTTATTTTTTGATTATCTGCCAGTAATGGAGTCTCATTACTGTCGTGCTGTCACTCAAAAAAAATATCTATTACCGGAATGGCGTTCTAAGCAAATGCTTTTTTTATTCAAAAGATTGGTGCGCAACTCACGTCCGGCCACTTTCCTTACGTACATTTCATTCGGTATTTGAGAGCAGAAATCTTGGCTTGTTTGTACCAAAGAAGGACCAGTGTGAAATATGTGCACGTTATTCTGCCGGCACTACTCCACTGGAAGAATATTCTTGTCACCAAGAAAAAAAAGAAGAAGCAAGAATGGAAAAGAACAAAGACAGGTCTGACGAATCCAATGTATTTACCGTAGATCTTCAAGCTGTATTCATGGCTCAGAAATCCCAAGTCAGCAGCTTATATTATAGAACGAAATTACAGGTTCACAATTTGGTTTTTTTTTCAACATAATAAACAAAAAATGGTATTGCTTCCTCTGGAATGAAGCTGAAGGAGGTGTGAATGCTGAAGACTTTGCAAGCATATGGGTTTATTTTATTGAAACCAAAATTCTTCCCAGCCTTGATAACAGTGATAACCCTATTAAGATTATATTTTATAGTGATGGATGTGGTTACCAAAACCGCAATTGTGTAGTGAGTAACGCACTTCTAAATACTGCTATTAAGCACAACATTGTGATAGAACAGAAAATTCTGGAGCCTGGGCATACGCAGATGGAGGCCGATAGTGTCCACTGTACCATAGAGCGTGCTATGAAGAATAAAAATATCGATGTTCCTGGCGAATATATCGGAATATGTAAAGCAGCAAGAAAAAAGCCTATGCCATACGATGTGACTTATTTGACACATGATTTTTTTAAAAAATTTAACAATATTGAATTCTGCAAAAGTATTCGTCCTGGACGTATCAAAGGTGATGCCAAAGTCACATACATTCGTGCATTAAAATATACACCAAATCGAGAATTTTTTTTTAAATTACGGTTCACCACTTTATGGAAAATTCTGCCGCAAAGAATTTATCAAAAAATAGTTGCTTTAAAGTGGTGCAATTTAGAACAACTGTACCAAAACAGAATACCAATTAAACGTAAGAAATACGAAGATCTACAATACTTGAAACTTACTTTGCCTAAGGACCATCATCAATTTTATGATGATTTGCTTTTCGAATAATTAAATTTTTACTGATTTTTTTATATAACTTTTACTAGCAGCAGGAGTAAGACTGCAAAATTGTTATTTGTATTAATTTTTATATAATTATAAGATTGTTTTTATAAATAATTAACTAAGAATAATTAAATAGCAGCAATGAAATAAGACTGCATATAATTTGTGATCAATGTTAACAAATAAACAAGTACCTTCTTATATTTGAAACTAAATTGCTTTAATTTTATTTATTAATACTATGAGGAAATAAGTTTAGTAAAATGTACTAAGTCAGAAAAAAAATTACGTAAGAAAAACTGCTAACTCAATAAAAAAAAATGCATGTTTTTTTTTGTTTTTTTTTTTTTTTTTGTCCTTTGCGTTGAGAAGTTATGACATTGAGGTTACTGCATTTACAGTTTACTAAAATAATGTTTTATTTAAAAGTTATTAGGTTTTTTGTCTCTCCTGTAAAATTTGAAAAAGATGACTTAGCATATTTTCACGTTAAGCTAACGATATATTCTTATAAGAAGAACAAATTAAGATTAAAATCGAATTTTCTTTTAATAAATAACAAAAACAATTATATATTTTCTGATTTCTTTGCAAAAAAATAAATAAAGAATCAAAGAAAAATATTAAATTTTCAATTTATCTTTGTAATATTTACTAACACATTTAAAGTGAAGCTATAGAACGCGAAAAAAACACTGCAAGATAAACAAGTAAGAGCACTATATTCGGCTGTGCCGAATCTTTTATACCCACCACCAATTTTGTGTACATTTAAAGCACAATATTTATTATTTTGTTAATCACTATGGAATAATCTCTTTATAATAAAATATGTATCACTTTCTTTGTAGAGGGTGGTTAAATTTTAAGGGCCCATGTTGAAGGTGAACCACACCTAAACTTCAACTTTTTTCTTGCATTTCATTCGACATTTCTCAATCTCAGACTAACTCAATTTGAACCGTGGAAAGATACGCAATCGAGAGACGCTTTTAAATATTAAAGATTTTTATAAAAATGGGCGTTCAAATAAAAATGCATTTTGTGCATTTCGTGATTATTTTGGTCAACAAAATCGTTCGAATTCGTCCACAATCATGAGAATTGTAAAAAATATTTAAATGTCTGCAAAGCAGGTCTGTATGAAATGTGAAAACATCTGTGAATGCCATCTTAGTTCGTTGAATGGGAATCATTGCTGTTTTTCACGATAACGTGGCAAAAGAGCAAGCAACCTCGACTCATCAACGTGCCCAACAATTGAGCATCAACAGTGTCATTGAAAATATGGACTATCGGATCGAGGTGTGCTGCCTAGGTTGGGGGGGCCATTTGGCCTCTACCTCTACTCATCATCATGCCCAACAATTGATCATCAACATTGTCATTGAAAATTTGGACTATCAGATAGAGGAGTGGCGCCAAGGATGGGGGGGGGGCCATTTGGCCGATATTTTGTTAAATGCATAATTGAACCATACAAATATTATCATTATAAAAAGAAATGATAATAATTTCTTAAATAATTTGTGTTTTATTTAAAAACAACATCAGCCCTTATATGGGAGGTAGGCGTTAAAGTGGGCGTGTCAGCTAAACTTTTTGGCACAACAATTACATTGATTAGAAGGATATACGTAGCAAATTTGATCATCATACCTCTAATTTTAACGGTTTTATGAGCTTTTAAATTTCATTAACGGTAGATAACGTGAAAAGTGGGCGTTATAGTAGGCGTGTCAAAGTTATTTTTGCGAATGAGTACAACTTAGGTGTTTCAATATAGCCCTTTATTATTCCAAAATCTATATTAATAGAGAAATTATATGAATTTTTGGTAAAACGTTATATGGCAGGTGGGCGTAAAAGTGGGCGTGGCACCTTAATTTTCTGGCACAGTAATGACATTGCCCAGAGGGATATACGTAGCAAAGTTTATCATCATACCTCTAATTTTGGCGGTTTTATGAGCTTTTAAATTTCATTAAGGTTAGATAACGTGAAAAGTGGGCGTTATAGTAGGCGTGTCAAAGTTTATTTTTTGGATGAATACAACTTAGATGTTTCAATATAGCCCTTTATTATTCCAAAATCTTTATTAGTAGAGAAATTATATGAATTTTAGGTAAAACGTTGTATAGGAGGTGGGCGTAAAAGTGGGCGTGGCATATTGATTTTCCGTTACAAAAAAGCGTCTCACCAAAAACCAAAGTGTGCAAAATTTCAGAGTCGTACATCAAATATTGTTGCTTTTATGACGTTTTTGTTTTTAAATATACCGAAAAATACACTGTGCGGTATAAATTTTCGTACATTTTGATCGATAACTCCCCTCCTAATACATAGATTTAGATGATTTTCGGGGGACAATATTGTTTTTACTCAGGAAATATATATTCGAAGTTTCATGAGTCTACGTTAATGCATTTGGACACAATTCCGTTTTATTCGATGTTTGAAGGACACGGTTTTTTCGACCTAGTCTTGCTTTTCGAGCTATAACTCTCTTCCTAATATTCCGATTTAGCGCATTTTCAATACCAAACAAACCTTGTCTATAAGAAAGATTCTGGCAAAATTTGAGCCCCCTAGCTTTTTCGGTGCGACCTCTATCGTGCTTTCAACAGACGGACAGACGGACGGACATAGCTAAATCGTCATCAAATCAAACCCTGATTCAGAATATATATACTTTATGGGGTCTAAAATGGATATTTCGATGTGTTACAAACGGAATGACAAAATGAATATACCCCCACCATTTTTTTGGTGGCGGGTATAAAAAGAAGCGACCAAGTCAAAAAACTGTTGTTACAAGTTAAGTCTCAATTCGAAGTAAGAATATTTCTTAAGTACAATTTATTTCAATAACATAATCAAAATGCATTTATGTATTTATTATTAGAAAAACACAACACGATCAAGTCTTTTATTGCAGTGTTGGGTAGAGAGAGATACGATCATTACAAAAATAAGTTAAAGAAAAAAAAATATTTAAAAAATTTTAAACATTTTTAACAATATTTGTATACCACCATAAAATAGCAATAATAATTTGGAAATAGATACAAAAGTATATACAATATACAAAAAAAAAAAATAAATAGACATAAATAAGTAATTCAAATTTCAGATTCAAATCATCTTGCATTGCTAATATTTTGAATTTGAGGGGGTAGTTGGTTGCAGAGACGTATAGAATTTATGAAAAAATGCTGCTTATCTTTTGTTATTAATCCTGTTGCTCCTGTTCGATCTCGAAGAAAAAATGTTTTGGTATAGGTAAACAAGTTGTTTGGTCTATATTATTTAAGGTAGCAATAAAAGTGTACGAAGCTTCAATAATTTTTCATATGTCATAGTATTAATTTGTTTTGCATACCTTGAAATGCTGCAAAGATATATCTGGCAACATTATTATAAGCTACATTAGGTCTCCGTTTGCTTACAGCATCACAAATGGAACAAGTCAGAGTGCTATATTCGGGCATGCCGAATCTTATATACCCTTCACAACGTGAAATCATGCAATAACAATTGTTTGTATCGCCATTCATCTCATATGAAATACGTAAATACATATAAAAAACATACATATGTATATAAAAATATCCCATTGTTAAATTTATAAAACAAATACAAAAATAAAAATCTATATATAAAATATAAATCTATATATCTGGCTTGGAGCTAAATGGGACAATGTCAAAATATTTACTTTTGAGAAAATTGGAATTGAACTTTAACTATTATAGATGCTTTCATAGTGACATTGGCCAGCATTATATTTATGAAGCTGTTCTGGGTTAAGTATGACTTTAGCTTGTGGCTTGGAGCTAAAAGGGACAATGTCAAAATATTTACTTTTGAGAAAATTGGAATTGAACTTTAACTATTATAGATGCTTTCATAGTGACATTGGCCAGCATTATATTTATGAAGCTGTTCTGGGTTAAGTATGACTTTAGCTGTTTTACCATAATGAAATAGAGCAAGAAAACAAATCTAATGCAATGATTAACTCAAAAGAGCTCCAAGCCACAGATATATAAAAGAGAAACTCTGTCTGTGTGTGTGTTAGCTATTGACTCCGAAACCGTAACGCCGTTCGGACTCATATTAAACTCTCATGATTATACAATTTCGTGATTAGAAAATTGGGCAGGGCCACGCCCATAAAAAAAGTTATAATTTTAAAGTACTTTCACTGGATTGATTTTTCTGAAACTTTGCACACATATTGAGCTGTCATTACTACAGATTCGTGATTAAAAAAGTGGGCAGTGTCACGCCCATTAAACAAGTTATAATTTTTAGCCTTGCACTCGATATTCAATTAAAATTCAGAATGCATTTTCATTCATTAAGGAGCATAGCAACGCGCTCCGGGCTTGGCTAGTACAACATCCCAACAAACCAAAGTTGAATTAAAAATAAGCTTATTGGAGAATAAGCTTATAACAACCAATATTATGTCAACAATGCTTGCGAAACATTTATGCTTACTATAGTTTTGTAAGTGTATATGTTTTTTGAAATTATTTATATTTTGAATTTGAATTTGTTGAATTACATCTTAGTAGCCCAGTTTTGAAAAGTCAGTGTTAATGTAAAAACATATTAAAGAATATTGAAAGTTATCCATGATGACGGAAGACAGTAACATATGTAAATTTTAGCAGTTTGTTCCAAAACTCTAAACATCTTGCACAGACGTTTTCCGAAATCGAACGGCTCACTAAAACCAGATAAAACCAGTTCAATAGCTGTTTAATCATTCTTGAAACTTATGTTTCTTTTATGTTCTTTTTATTTATATATTTATAGAGCCAATCAAATGACAAGAAATAAATTGTCTGTGTAATGAAGTTGAGGACCTGAAGAAGGGGAACACAGCAGTGAAACTAGATATATGTACTTTCTAACCCGTACAAAGCAATGGAAGATTTTTTACAGTTTGAGAGAAAATTACAAGACAAGATTTTCCCGAATTTGTTTGTAAGTTACATATGTACATACATAGAAAAATATATGTATGTATGAATGTATGTATGTATGAATGTATGTATGTATGAATGTATGTATGTATGAATGTATATATGTATATTTCTTCATAAGTTATAAAAATGCATTTTTATGTTTTTAAAAGGAAAAAGTGCTGCTAACAATTGCAAAGACTTCAAACTTCACCAAAAACTGTTGGCGCAAATTGCTAGTCGATGAAGTGGCAGAAAAGATTTGCTGGAGATGAACAGGGGACAAAAAGAGTGTGCGAAGCCTAAGTGCAGCAAAAGCCATAAGAAGTAAGTTATGTCATCCATTATCACATTGCTTGATATTACTCATATTACTTATATTTGATAGATGCTGCAATTTTTATTGGCTTGGGCGAGGATGAGTACATAAGAAGTACTAAGTCGTTTCTCCAGTTCGCTAAAAATAGGCAAGAATCCAAAAAAAATATATATAAAAATAAAATAACAATTAAAATATTATTTAGTAAATAAAAGATTTTTATTATTTTTATTAGCTTAAGAAAGATTTTGAAAGTATGCTGATTTTAAACTTTGTACCATAAGCTTGTTCTATACTTAGAGTTATAAGCTTGTTGTATGCTGTATGCTATATATGTACTAGCAAGCTTATCGCAAGGGTTCAATTCTCTTTATTAAACAATTGTTAACAAGCCTTTTACAATAGTTTTCACAATACTTTTGCAAGCTTAAGGCTTATGTTAGTAAGCTTATTGTAAGCTAGTTCTAAAGCGATTTGGTTTGTTGGGATACGATACAAGTGTAATAGTATTGTAAGTTTATACAGACACACACATCTATCAAAATCCATTCAGACAACCCAACATACCAAATGACTTGTGAATAATATTATAATAAGCTTACCAACACAAGCCGCAAGCTTGTAAAAGAGTTGTGAATCGATTATAAAATGTTTGTGTAACAATTATAGAATAATCGAAACGGAACCCTTATTCATAAGCTTAAATGTACACGATTACTATAAGCTATTGCTTGTAATAGTAGAATAAGCAATTACTTCTTTTGTTTCTGTTCTTACCTTTTTTTTATATTTGTAAGGCATTTCTAATTATATTATTATAAGTAATATTACATACCATTTATTTTTTCGCACAACACAATTATAACTTTTATTCACTTTGAAATTTGAACACTAAATGCAAAACACAAAAGAAGTTTGTCAACAAATAAAACTGCACTTGTTGACAAATTTCCCGTACATATGTACATAACAAGCATAGTTTTTGTGTGCATACATACGAACTGTTCAGAAACAGTTGTGAATCCACTATTGTCATAATATTATTCACAAGTGGTATTGCAGTTTTATTTCTATTTGGTATGTTTGGAAAGCTATTCGTATAGATGTTGTGTTATGTTGTGAGGTTATGATGATGGTTGAGTCACAAAAATCTGGGCCAAATCGTCGTATTCGTGATTGGCTTAGGTTTCGTATCGAATAAAATTTCGTTACGTATCGAATAAGCGGATTGCGGCATTCGATAGCGTTCTAATCGAAATTTGTTAAAAAATGTAAAAGATTTTTTTGCTTTGTAGTAGAACAAAAACATATGATTCTTATTAAATGTAAACAAAGAAAAAAAATATATAATAAAATAAAGGTAAGCGAACGTAAAATTTTTAAAAGTAAAATAATTTTTGTTTCTAATTACTTCTATTTGGTAGGAAATGGTTTCTATGTTTTTATTTTATTTGTCTTCATCTGATGAAGAAGATAAAAGTGTCAGGCATTCTAATAGACAAATCCGGAGCAAAGGCGATCCACTATCATTAACCGATACTGCGTAAGAATTATTTTTTTATTTAGAGTAATAAATGATTTATGTAAATATGGAATGCTCTTAGGTTTCAAAAACGATTTAGGTTGACGAAGGAAGCATTTGACTTTGTATTATCCCAACTCGATTTAACAAGTGGCATGTCAACAGAAGTGCCAGCAGCTACACTGTCACTTTTAGCTGGTGGAAATTATCAGTACATCATTGGTAATGATTATTTGCTGGGCATGTGTCAAAGTACTATATGTAAGTACGTTAACCAATGCATAAACGAATTAGAGGCAAAATTTTGCCCGGCATTAATAAATTTTGAACCGGAAAACTCATATGAATGTATGAATACATTCATGGAAAAATATAGAATTCCTGGAGGTAAACAACAGCGATTAAATTTTAAAGTACCTAGTGTTTCATATTTCTTTTATTTATTAGTTATAGGCTGTGTAGATGGCACACATATTGGTTTGCAGGGGCCATCCAATAATGAACATTCGTTTTTTAATCGAAAAGGATTCCACAGCCTTAATTCTATGGTGGTGAGTTTTCATAAGTTGTAGAAAATGGAAAAATGAAAAATCGAGTTTTTGTATGAAATTTTTTGTGAAATTATTCCTTAGTGGCTTTTCAAATTAAAAAATAGAATTGGGGCGAGGCGAAGTTCGCGGGGTCCGCTAGTAATATATAAAATAAAAAAATTTTTTTTGGCTCAGCTGGGCTTCGATGCCATATGTTCACTCTAACCACGTTTGTATTTATGTGTTGTATGTTGTTGTTGTGAAAAAAAACGAGCTGGTCGTGGTTTTTTGCTCATATCTCAGTTGTATATGTACCGATATTTCTGAATTTCTATATCGATCTACTACCGAATATTTCTGATATTTTAATACCTTACGAAGGTCCAGGCGATTTCGGGGGGGCTTCAAAAAGTTGATTTCAACTTACACACAGACAGACTGACAGAGCTTTATCGGCTTTCAGAAAATATATACTTTATGGGGTCAGAAATGAAAATTGTAAAAATTTCGCATGAAATGACAAACCTATATATACCCTTACTGTGTAAAGGGTATAAAAAGTTCGCATCCATAAACTAGTATCGGCGTATATATGTTTTTGCAAGTAGCATTCGAATATCATACACCGTTATGTGTCATCCAAAGATTTCTTACAGTTTGTCCTCATAATTTAAATAGTTTTTTTTTTGTATACTTAAGTTGCAAGAGTAAATCTTTGGAGTAAATAGTGTACAATGCAAAGTAAATAGTTTACATGTGCGTAGTGGTAGGGTTGGGCAAAATATATCGATATATCAAAATATCGATATTTAGTTTAAAAAATTTCGATATAAATCGCCGATATTTTAAATACCTCAATATCGATACTTCGATATTTACTTACTAATATCGGAGCCGATATTTTTAAAAGTTTTCCAAAAGAAGGTACAGCAGCAAAGGCGAATTTAGTTTAAATTATACTAGTATACTTATTATATACTTATGCATTAATGCATCAAATTACTGTCAGTGTTCGTGTAGGGCTGCTTCTATCAACAATGATGTCACGCTTTTTAGTTTATCGTTTGACTAAACAGTTTTACAACTACTCACTATTGTTATTTAAGAATTGGCATCACTGACTGCAAACCATATTGTTAAAGTTGAGGTTAGGTATAAAGTATTTTGTTTTTTTTTTTTGGGTAAAACAAAATTAAATATAATATAAAGTATGTCCAATGTGTGGAAGTTTTTCAAAAAAACAACAAACAATGAGCCTGTTTCCTATTACTATTAATATAAGTATATTATAATATCTAGTTTATTTATTATAAAAATTGGAATAAAAAGTTACTACGAAGCCTAATATACATCTATTTTTGTTTGTATGTACATAGTGGGTGTATTTAATTTTCAAATGTAAATCATTTCAACAATAACTAGGTAAATATGTTTCAGTCGATATATCGAAATATCGATATTTTAAATTAATAAATATCGATGGTAAAAAAAGTCCATGGATTCTAGATCCTTACAGACCATAATGCAGTACATACAAATTGTTTGATATTAGTTATGCAAAAACAAAATAATTTTACATTTCACAATATTAACATTTAAGGAAAAATCAATATGTTGATAAAGTTTATTGAACTCGGTACAAATCCTCAAAAACGGATCGAAGTTGGCATAAGTCGTTCTGAAAACTTTGACTGTTAGCGGACAAAAATGACGTGTAGAACGATATGGTACATTCAAAAAGATATTCGCTAAAGGCCATGACTGACTATCCTACAAAGTCGTGCGATTATGTCAAATAAAAATCTGATAGTTTTCTGTCCTACATGGAAAAATCGCAACAAAATGTGTTATTGGATGCCACACTGTCATACTTGCTTAGAAAAAGCAACTCTGATCGCACGGAAACTATTATTTTATGAAAATTTCCAAAAGATTATCAAATCGGACACACTTGTCAAAAAATCTGTCACACATGTGCACTTTTTGTCAACACTATCACACTTTCTGAACACACATACAATTTTTGACATATCGAACGACTAAATCTGATAGTCAGTCATGGCCTTAATAGGAAATCAGAGCATATACATCGTTTTATTAAATTTAGAACAAACGTAACATTTAGCATTGTTCTTCGACTTTTTAAAGTTGGCAACTTCTCTAGTGCAAGTCTTTCCACTGTAAGTCACGAAGACAAAATAATAGGAACTGTTTTTGCACAGATTCAATGCTATTAATGTAAACATTGTTAGTTGGATCCCAAATTATTGAACCATACTCAAGCATATGTAGGCCCGACAAGAGAAATATACAATTGTATTGTTATATATGGACAGCACGTACTTTATTAACAGTTAAAGAAATATGCTGAATAAAATTTAGTTTAGCATCTAATAAGATTCCACGATCGGAGACGGATTCTAGTCTTTTTTACGTATAACCATTTAAAACATAATTAACTTTAATATAACATCTACGAAAGAAACACATGTATTTGCTTTTTTCAGGGTTTAGCTCCATTAAGGTAAATCTACACCATACATTAAAAGCATCTATTTACGTCGTCAGCATACATCTGACAAAATTTTAATTAGAGTGCGCTCTATTTTCTTCTGTCAAAACATGTGACATCAGACGTTGGCAGAAATCTCTGCTGCTGCAAAGCAGTCAGCGTAAAAGTACAATTTTGACATACATGTGGATTTACATATGTCTCACAAATTTTAAAGTCAGATGTAAAAAACATGCCGTGTATTATAGCCTTAAATAAGGAAAACAGCAATGGACCAAGATGACTTCCCTGAGGAACACCAGAAACAACGGCTATTGGTTTAGAGATAATGTTTTTAAAACGAACATTTTGTTTTCTATTTGTCAAGTACGAATAAATCCACTTAAGGAAGTTCTGTGTAAAACCCATTACATCAAGTTTTTTTATTAGAAGTTTATGGTTAACTTTATCAAAGGCTTTGCTGAAGTAGGAAAATAACCGGATTTTATTGACATGTTGAAAAGTATTGTAAGAAGGAGAAACGAAAGCCTCAGCACATTGAATAAGAAGGCTACTCAGAATTCTATCAGGGCCATATTTATAGAAAAATTTGACATTTTTTAAACTGCTGAACCCGTTGATTCATCAAGAAATGGAATTGATATAGCTGGATTTGATAATTCAATTAGTGGATAAGATTTTAAATCGTCGAATTTAGCGTCAGAATAAGTGGTAGAAAAGAAGTCAGCAAACAGGATACTTATTATTAAGTCATCATCGGACTCAGAATTAAACTACTTCATAACAGTTGGAAATGAATTTGTCCTACTTTTGTAATTAACAAACTTGTAGAAGCTCTTTGGATCTGTTTTAAAATTTAGACTAATTTTATTTAAATAACTCAAGTAGCAAGACTGATTCATTGTTTTATATTGTATTATGTATAATTATATTATATTTGGCATAATCGATAGAAGATCCACACTTTTTGTATGTTTTATAAAGTTTGTTCATTTTATTTTTAACGGTAGAGAGATACTTGGAGTTCCACGGTGGGCCAGATTGTTTTAAAACAAAAGTTTTCGGAGTGGTTTGATTTACATATAAATAGATTTTTAATTCCGTTGTCGATATCGATACGATTACTTAAAAAAGTTAGTATAACAAAGAAAATTTGGCCAGTTTGTGTTGCTTAAAAGTTCAATAAACATGTGATAGTTCGTTGCAAATACCATTTAGCTGATAAAGATTAAGATCCATTAGCAAATTCACGAACTCTATATTTATCCTTGACGTTGTCGGAGAGAAAAAATTTAACGCTGCTTTGAATTATTGTATTAAGCTTTTACTAGGAATTAATTTGTTTTTAATATTTAGTGAGTTTCTCTAGACATTTAATTTAAGAAAAAATACAACTTTGAAAAGAACAGTTTTTGTTACAAAGATAATCTATATCTATATATATAAAAATGAAACTTTGTGTGTGTGTTAGCTATAGACTCTGTAACGACACGTTTACCGCTGGTTGCTGGGATAGTCTCACCGGTGTCCAGGGTCGTACAAAAATTTGTAAAACGGGATAAAATAAAATCGTGATTTCGGTTATTCGTTTAACGTTAAAATTTTCTTTATTTCTCTCACTAGCCTAATTTACACCGGCCGGTTTGACGTAATGGTAACGCCACGCGCACTCTACCACGTACTGTCAGATATGCAGACAATAGCTCGTTATTCCACCAAAAAGGCGTGAGGGAGGAAGTTACGTGGGGAGTTAGCAACTCCTCGCCACTTCTCTTCCACCCCGTCACTGGATAAGTGATTGAGGGCTTTCCGCAGGAGTTCTCAACTCCTCGGCCGGGGCTTCTCAGTTCACTATATCCTTACGCCAGGTGATCGTTGGTCAGGAGGCTACTTGGGGAGTTAGCAACTCCAAGCCAGTCTTCCTCCTGCCTAAGAGCTGGTAGTGAGAAGTTCTTTAATGGAGTTAGCAACTCCACGACAAACCACTTCTTACCACCCTCTTACTACGTCCTAAGAGCTTGTAGTGCGAAAGCTTTGGGGAGTTAGCAACTCCACGACAAATACCCTCGAACTACTGCAATACCTAGACAATAAGAGTTTATTTGGGGAGTTAGCAACTCCACAACAAATAATGTCTTACCTTTAGCACAAACTAATACAGACTGGTAAACTTTGACGTTTCAAAAATGCCCAAATCATATGTTCTTAACACGATTATCGAAAGAGAAAGAAAATGTTGTGATATGAGGGCAAGTACATGTAAGTACAAACGGGTATACATTACCTAAAAAAAAACCAAAATAATAAAAACAATGAAAATATTTTGTTAGAAATGTGTAAAAATATTTTATTTTTAACATTTATGAATTAAAAATTTATTTAATTTTTAATATAAAAATAAAAATAAGAAATTTGTTAGTGTTAAAGTGTGTGTAATATAAAATAAATGTGAATAAGTGTTATTTGTTTGTGTTTTGTGTGTTTTTATTTCATCTTTCTACAAAAGATAAAGGTGGTCATTAGATGCTGTTGGAATATCCAAATGCCAGGAGGACAAGTCATCTAAGGATCCAAGGTAAGCTATAAAAATGAAAAAAAGAACCAAAATAATTTTAGCATATTTATATTTTTTAGTGCTACCTAAAAAATTAACAATTTGTGTAAGGGTGTCTTAAGAATTAAACAAGTGGAAATTGCAAAGCATACTGACCTTTGCAAACTGGACCAACTGGACTAAATCCTCCGGGAATCAACGGTAAGTACCCTTAAGTGCCTGAAAATGTAATAAAACTAACATTAACTTGTAATTTTTAAATTTTGTAATTTTCTTTAAGGGTGCTGTTTAACTTACCTTTTTTTCAAAATTGGAAATGGTGCTGAGCTGCGGGAACTGGACCAACTGGACTGAATCTTCCGGGAATCAACGGTAAGTACCCTTAAGTGCCTGAAAATGTAATAAAACTAACATTAACTTGTAATTTTTAAATTTTGTAATTTTCTTTAAGGGTGCTGTTTAACTTACCTTTTTTTCAAAATTGGAAATGGTGCTGAGCTGCGGGAACTGGACCAACTGGACTGAATCTTCCGGGAATCAACGGTAAGTACCCTTAAGTGCCTGAAAATGTAATAAAACTAACACTAACTTGTAATTTTTAAATTTTGTAATTTTCTTTAAGGGTGCTGTTTAACTTACCTTTTTTCAAAATTGGAAATGGTGCTGAGCTGCGGGAACTGGACCAACTGGACTGAATCTTCCGGGAATCAACGGTAAGTACCCTCAAGTGCCTGAAAATGTAATAAAACTAACATTAATTCAAACTTTTAAAATTTTGTAATTTTCTTTTAGGGTGGTGTTTTACTTATCTTTTCTCAAAAATTGAAATTCATGCTGAGCTGCGGGAACTGGACCAACTGGACTGAATCCTCCGGGAATCAACGGTAAGTACCCTTAAGTGCCTGAAAATGTAATAAAACTAAAATTAATTCAAATTTTTAAACTTTTGTAATTTTCTTTTAGGGTGGTGTTTTACTTACGTTTTCTCAAAAATTGATGCTGAGCTGCGGGAACTGGACCAACTGGACTGATTCTTTCGGGAATTGAAGCACGAAGTCTTTTGCTTTATAGGACAAATTAAATATTTTAATAATAATACAATAAAATATGTAATTATATATTTTTTCCGGCCACAATATAACATAATACACGAAAATGCACTGAACTTACCTGTTTGCATCGACCGGGAACTTGTGAAGTTTCTCTCCTTCTGGGCATTTGCGGCTCCTAAATAAAATAAAAATAAATCAAAAAGATAATTATATATGAATATAAATTTTATAATTTATTAAATACTTACATTTTGATTTTTAAATAATTTTTGTGCACCAAACGTTCACCAAACAACCACTTACTTTTTTTTCACAATATACACTTTTTTGACGTTGTTGGGAAAATAGAAAAATCGATGTAAATGAAGAAAATTGGGCCAAAATTTATAATAATTTGTGCGCCAAATTTCTTCATTTAATTTTTCTATTTTAGCGCCAATAAATAAAAAAATAAAACTTCTGAAAAATTTACTCAAATAAGTAAATAAAGAAAATGCTTAACCTTAACACCATCAGAAAAAAGGGATAACAATATAAATTTTTCTACTATTGCTATCTATTTTATATAATCGTGTTAAGGAGTGATGCCATTTTGACAGTTCTGAGCGAAAAAAAGAGCCTACGGCAACTTTGGTTTCGTGTCTGTATAGTTTGTGCCTTTAGGCAGCCTGCTCGCTGACTGACTTTTTCTTCACAATGTTCATGCTTTTATACCCTTTGCTTGGGTACACACACTCATGCACACACACTGTTCGATTGTGTGTTGCATGGTTAAATTATCAGGTAGCCTCACTAAAACAGCTGATTATTTTTTTCTCTACCTTAAGGTTTAACTAAGATGTCAAATTTTGTTTATGTATGTGTATATATTGTGTACGTATATATTCTACCGCCAAAAAAACACGCACACACATTTGCTTTTTGACATTTAAGTTGTAGTTTTCCAGCAACAAAATATATTTAGGATTTTGTTGTTGCAGAACTGAGGCTACCTGATGATTGTACCATGGTGTGTTGTTAAGAAACAGAAACAGCTGTGCTTGAGGAAGTGCTTGTAAATTAAATTAGTGTGTATATATAAGTGAAATGTAGGGGCGCTACCAGTAGGCCAGCCGTTACTTTTGAATTTAAATTAATATTCTTAAATTAATTAATTTTAAATCCATTTAACATATAATTTCATTTTATAAATATAAGTAAACAATTCAATATTCAATATTATTGATTATAATAAAATAAAATAATAAGTAATAATTCAATAAACAATAAAAAAAATAATATATTTAAAAGAAGTCCCAACACGGTTGGGTGTTGGCAAAAACGAATGGACTGACTTTTGCCGTTACAACTCTGAAACTGTAAAACCGATCGGGTTCAAACTTTGGTAAGTTGTTGTAAACATTCCAGAGAGTGTTTATGGGTGACAAAGAGTGGTCGGGGCCACGCCCATAAACAATAAGTTATCAGTTTTAGCTACTTGCACTTGACCGATTTTCCTGAAACTTTGCACACATATTGAGCTGTCATGACTATATAATTTTGTGATTAGAAAAGTGGGCGGGGCCACGCCCATAAAAAAGTTATGATTTTGAGGTACTTTTACTAGATCGATTTTTCTGAAACTTTGCACACACATATTGACTATATAATTTCGTAATTAGAAAAGTGGGCAGTGCCACGCCCATTAAAAAAAGTTATAATTATAGCTTTTTGCACTTGATATTCAATTTTAGTTCAGAATGCATTTTCATTCATTAAGGGGCGTAGCAACGCGCGCCGGGCTTTTCTAGTGATATAATGATTATTAAATTTTATATTTTTTTTTATCATATTTTGTAACAAGTTATTTGACTATTAAAACTCTGCAAAATGTTTACATATCGCTTATTAGTCCAACAAAATATTAAAAGTTAAATTAAAAATAAAAATAATTTTGTTCTTTATTCATTTATCTTTTCTTCTAAAATTGACTGTTGGGGATGTAAAATTAAAAAAACAATTAAATTTTTTAAGCCAAATCTGGCAGTATATTCATCAATAAAATTTGTAGAAAGAATTTGAAGAAATTCTATAAATAAATTTTTCAATTATTTTTCGATAAAAATAATTATTATTTTACGAATTTTATATATTAATTTATTTTTATGAATGTTAAAAATAAACAACAAATTTCATTTGAATTCATTTTCAAGAATCTAAAATATTTCAATTAGATTTTACCCAAAAAAAAAATATACATAAAGGGTCCGCCATCAAACGTTTTTTTTCAACTATTGCTTTCGTGAATGGTAACACTTAGCTCATTGATGATTTGACAGATAATTAGTTTTATCCCTCCGCTGAACGAATATGGTTGTGTTTACGCTTCAGCAACGCAGGGAAATATTGCGACATCACTTTGGCCGATTTTGCCATAAAATCATCTTTTCAGATGAAGCGTTTTGATCTTGGCGGGTATGCAAACAAGCAAAATTGTCGCATTTGGGGCACAGAAAACCCGCACGCATGCATTGAAAAGCCGATACACCCAAAACGAGTCACTGTTTGGTGCGGATTTTGGTCCAGAGGCATAATTGTGCCAGTTTCCTTCAATGGCGATCGTTATCGGGCCATATTGAACGAATTTTTACTCACGAAAATTGAAGAGGAGGATATTGGCAACATTTGGTTTGGCGCTACGTGCCACACAGCCGAAGCTGCACTTTTTTTTATAGCATTTAAAAAAAAAAGTTATTTGGCGCACCCTATATATACATACTTATATATATGTGTATATATTGCGTGTCCCAACTAGAACGCAATTTTTAAATTTGGCGCCATTCGAAGTGTCATTGTTTGACATTTGAACAATTGTTATTGTTTGGTAGTAGAAGGTACGAGGTTAGTAAAAATGGAGCGCTACACGAATGAACAACGCATTCTCATTGTGAAATTGTTTTACCAAAATGGTGAAAGTTTTGCGGCTACAGTTCGCAAATTGCGATCATCCCATTTTCATCTTGATGGCTTCGTCAATAGGCAGAATTGTCGCATTTGAGGTGAGGAAAATCCTCGAGTGATTCACGAGAAGCAAATACATCCTCAACGTGTCACTGTGTGGTGTGGTTTTTGGGCTAGAGGAATCATTGGACCTTTTTTTTATGAAAATGAGGCAGGTCAAGCGCAAACAGTCAATGGTGTTCGGTATCGTGAAATGATAACCAGTTTTTTCTTGCCTAGAATTGAAGAAATGAATGTGGAGGGCATGTGGTTTCAACAAGATGGCGCTACATGTCATACAGCCAGAGAAACAATTCAATTGCTGCATCAGTCATTTCCCGGTCGTGTTATTTCGCGTTTTGGGGACCAGAGTTGGCCGCCTAGATTGTGTGATTTAACACCTTTAGATTTTTTTCTTTGGGGTTTTTTGAAGTCGATGGTTTACGCGAATAAGCCGACGACGACTCAAGCCTTAAAAGAGGAAATTGGACGCTGCATTAATGAAATACCGCAGCATTTATGCAAAAAGGTCATTGAAAATTTCATTAAAAGATCGAGTGTGTGCCAGCAAAGCCGCGGCGGCCATCTGCACGATATATTGTTCCATACATAACCTCATTCTGTCTACTTTACGATATAATAAAGTTTCACTATTTTTTTTTTTAAATATCTGTGTTTTATTTACAATTTAAAAATTGCGTTCTAGTTGGGACACCCGATACAATAATAAAATAATAAATATTTATGCAAAGAGAAAGGAGTATTCCAACAATAACAATTGTATGTATGTATATAAACTTCGAATATTATTTCTTTAAATGTAAAATTAAACAAGCGTGTTTACTGAAAACAATTTTAAAGTATATCGTCACCTCAAACGCAAAGCGCCCTAACTAATTTAGAGTAGAAGTAAAAGAACACCTTAAATTAAAAGCATTTTGGCTTTCAATATAAATTTCTTAAGTGATATTGTAATTAAAATTGGTATATCTCGAAAAAGTCGTATATATTTGTGTATATGAATTTTAACGAAACAAATAGGAAACAAAAAGTCGATTTGAAATTTAATTGTTAGTTAAGGTGTTTTGCGTATTAAGTAACGATATGCGTTCGTTGGTGTCTCATCGACGACTATTGAAAGAGCATAAGATTCAATTAGTAGATTTCTATTTTCGAATCAGCTGACAAAATCAGTCACATAAACAAAACATGTTACTGTGTATCAAATATGTATCGTAACTTTCCGTTAGGTAGAATATATGTGTGAAATTCATTTGCACAAAGTTATAAATTGGCTACCTTTTCTGTAAATCAAAGATAGCATCACAAATTAATCGGCCGTTTTTATATATTTTAAACTCCCTCAATATAGATTTAAAATGAAACAGGTATGAGCACTATATTCGGCCGTGCCGAATTTTTGATACTCACCATCAATTTGATGTACTTTAATAGCACAAAATTTTCTTATTAACAGTAATCGCTATGAAATAATCTCTTAATACTAAAATATTTATCACACTTCCATAGTAAAATATTTTCGTAAATTTAGTCTTTCAATGAAAGTGGGCGTTATAGTAGGCGAGTCAAAGTAGTTTCTGCTAATAAATTTAATTAAGATATTTCTTTATTCTTCCAAATCTTTATTAATAGAAAAATTATATGAATTTGAGATTTTTGAAATTAAAAACCTTGTAAAAAATAGAAACCAACAAATGTTTTCCAGTTTTGGTACTTAATTTTAAAACTGCATTTATTAGAAATAAAATAAATTTTATTTCATAAAAATCCATGGATAAATTCGTGTTTTATTCCCGATAGACTGAAAGTACCTAGTTTTGATATTTTTTATTACAAATTAGTATAATACCCTGTTCAGACAGATATTTTTAATTGTTTCAATTTAGTGTTGATTGGGCAATTAAAATAAGTGTTCACACATACTTAATTTATCTTACTCCATTAGCATTTGATAGCTGTAAAAATGCGATGTACATATTTATATTTACAATTATATTTATACATATACTAGAAAAGTCCGGCGTGCGTTGCTACGCCCCTTAATAAATAAAATTGCATTCTGAATTTAAATTGAATATCAAGTGCACAAAGCTAAAATTATAATTTTTTTTTTTTGTAATGGGCGTGGCACTGCCCACTTATCTTATTAAGAAATTGTATAGTCATGAGAACTCAATATGTGTGCAAAGTTTCACAAAAATCGGTCTAGAGCAAGGACCTCAAAACTACAACTTTTTTTAAGGGCGTTGCCCTGCCCACTTTTCTTATCACAAAAATATATATTAATGACAGCTCATTATGTTTGCAAAGTTTTAGAAAAGTTGGTCCAGTGCAAGTACCTCAAAATTAAAACTTTTTTATGGGCGTGGTCCCGCCCACTTTTCTAATCACGAAATTATATAGTCATGACATCTTAATATGAGTGTGCAAAGTTTCAGGAAAATCGGTGAAGTTCAAGTAGCTGAAAATGATAACTAATTTTTTATTGGCGTGGCCCCGCCCACTTTTTTCCACCCATAACTACATCCTGGTATGAGTACAACAACTTGCCAAAGTTTGAGTCCGATCGGTTTTACAGTTTCGGAGTCTATAGCTAACACACAGACAGAGTTTCACTTTTATATATATAGACTAACTCACTTTCTGCTGCACGGGTGGTACCGCAGAAATTAAAAAAGCTCTCCTCAAGATATATGATGTTAAAAATTCACTTTGTATAGGAGCTACCACACCCACTTATCCTATCCCGCCCATTTTCGGCATTTCGGCTACTCACATTAATAATAGAAGGAAGTGAAACAATTAAGTATATATTGCTCAATTTAAAAATAATTTTTAGTATTGTAAATTGAGCCCAATAAGGCCTTTAATTGCGATAATGTTATTAATTGACAATTAAGGCGCGTGTGTGAACATAGTATAAGCTTAAAATTTTGTGATTTTTTTATTTTTTTTTTTTAATGAAAAACTTATTTTAAATTATTTTCCGACGTTAATTAGTCTAGAAGTTATATGAGATTTTAAAAAGTACCATAGATAAAGTTTTTACCGGTTTTTGTCCCATAAAGGCCTATTAGACACGCATACTTGTCTTAAGACATATACGATGGCATACCAAATCTCACTGTGTAATAGCATGTATGTCGAGTATCTTAGACATGAATGTTGGTTTTCAAAAATTTTTGAAAACCTGAGTCTGTCGCATACCAACAGCGTGTCTGTCATACTTCATACAAAAATGCATTAAAATTTTTGCCGCTGCTGTGTGCATATCGCAAATTTAAAAAAAATGTCTCTCTAATATTATTTTCTGGAAAGAGTTTATTGAGAAATATAAAAGCTTCCTACAATTGTGGCAAATAAAATCAAATCTGTACCACAACAAACAATTGAAAATTAATGCATACAATGCATTAAAAGAAAAATTAAGTGAAATAGAAAAAAATGCAACTATTGACAACTTTCCTCTTCATTGCCATGTTTTCGCTTCAAAAATGTCTGTGTAATGAGTATGCGTGTCTAAAAGGCCTTTTAGCCTATCGATTTTAAAAAAAGTACCAGACACCTGTCCGATTATTTTATTTCTGCCTTTTTAAAAAATTATCTTTCTATTCAATTGAAAACATGCATTTTAGTTCTTAGCAAGGCATATCCATAAGGTATATGCATCGCGGCAACAAATACAACATCAAAAACAACAGGCGTATTGTTTGTGTATTCTTGCCTACAAATGTCAAAGAACGTCAAATAAAGAAATGTCAAACAAATTTTTTTGTAATATTCAGACAGATAATTTAGTAATATTTTTCATTTAAAAAAGGAGAATTCAAGATAGACTGCATTGAAATCAGCATTGGACTTCAATTTGTACATTTTAAAATTGTATTTTTGCAACTTGCTGTAATTTCTGTTTTGTACACCCGTTTTTTGTGATGTTTTAAGAGTTTGTGAACGTTTGATAAAAAAAATGAATTTGTTAAAAATAAAGTAAACAAAAATTTTAAGTTAATTAAATTTTGCAACTTTCTACATTGATTACAGAGTGAAGTAACAATGGAAAGATCAAATCTCAAAAGGCAACTAAAGCCAATCGAAAGTTTTTATTAAAACTATGAGAAAAGGTTTGGAAATAGTGCAAAAGTGATTTCTCGTTTATGTGTGCTGGAATTAGTGTTAACAGATAAAGTATGGAATATACTCTTCAAATTTGCGAATGTAGTATAATCACCATTATTTAACCGGCCTTAAAACAAAATTTTGTAATTAAAGATATAATGAATTTTTTAAACTAATTATGTATTTGTTTTGTATTTTTTTTAATAAAATGCATAATAATTGTTGTAGTTTTATATCAAATCAAGTGTCTTCTTTATTTTAAAGATATGTTTTTCTTCTTAACACTAGTTTAAAATTGATGAAATGGACTAGTTACAACATGGTCCTACATAATGCAGTCATGGAAAATACTAAGTTTTTATAATAATAATTGCATATACATAGTATTGCCATGAAATCTTGTATGTTCTTATAGGTGCTCCATTGAGTTGTTTGAGTAATGAAACGCTGGATACGATTGGTGCTACAGGGATTTATGTGCCACAGACGATTCGGTAATACAGCTGAAATTTATACGAATTAGAAATGAAGCCACAGCAAACCTAAAAAATGTTTGTACTTACTTAGCCTTTAAAATAATTACAATTTTATTTTTAGCATTTTTTTGAAACCCAAAAGTCTTTGCTTAGTTTTCTGGACTTTCATACGCTTATTTAAATGCCGTATCCGAAAATAAATACGGCATTTGAAAAAAAACTCTTTTATTTTCTCCGGAAGATCGATAAACGTACTTTCCATGATCAGATGTTGACGAAGGTTGCGACAGTGGGATATTTCTAACCTGTTGACATGGTAGAACACTGTTTCCAACTTTTTTACTATTTTAAAGAGAAAGTCTGTAGTGGGTTTCTTAAGGGAACCTTGTGACACCTGATCGACCCATGTGTACGAATTTGTATGACATTCGTACTCTTCAAGGTTTAGCTTTCGAATCATATATCTAGATATATATTCTAGAGCATCTTCTTGAAGAATACCAATGTCATTTAAATCCGACTCATTTAGGTCTGTAAGTAGTTCTTCGCTTTGAAGTTCTGGTAATGGTAAGATTTCCATGTCTTCCATCTTTTCAGGCTCTTTTCTACTTAGTGACGCATGTTGGAGTTCAATGTTGTTGCCATTATTAGGATTGAGCCATTCAGTGGCCGTTAAGGTACTCTGTATTTCGTGCTGAAATAAAAAAACATACAAATCAATAAATATCAAGAAAAATTTTTCCTAGAATTAAAAACTCACCTAATATGTATTTACGTATCCTGTATTTAAATTCTTGTGGTGAGGGGTGGTCGTTCAAACCTCCCTTACTCCTAATTGCACCGAAAAAATGCTCCAGCACATCCTGGTTTAAACGTCCTGTTAATAAATACTCCACATTATATTTTTTTAAATATTCGTAGAGCATTCTTAACGATTTGTTTGTTATTAAAATTCCCTTTTGAAAAAGCTCTAAGGTTTTTTTAGACGGAAGAATTGGTACGGACATAACTTGGTCCATACGATCTAATTTGTTTTGCTGATTTTCTAAGGCTTTTCCATAAGGTTCCTTGAAAAAAAACAATGTTTTAAAATTATGGTGTTTTTTTATCCCTTTCACTTACAGTAGCACTATAGTCAAAAATAAAGTAATTTACCTTGCCAAGTTTTCCAAACGTATTTATCGATGAATTTAGTATATCAAACCAGTCATTAACTAACTGGAAGAACTCAGCTGTTTCTATAGGTAGGTAAATGTCCATTCCTAGTTGGTAACATCGTTTGATAGCGTTGGCTGTAGTGTTTGAAAACAGCTGCGCTGCTAATTTTACCCTTTGTCTTCCTGAAATGTTTTAATTTAAGTACATATGTATATGTAATTATACAATAGTTTTCAAAATATTTTTCATACATACCTGCACCTTTGACTGAAAGGTGTTCATCGGTTAGCTTGTATGTAATTGAGCTATCAGTTTTATTTGTGTGCTTCATAACATCTACAATTGTTCGGGAAGTTAATAACTTGCTACAATATACCAAGCCAGTGTCGACGAAATGGTTACGAAGTAGTTTAAGTAGATGTGGGACATCGGAAAACACACAAATTTGTTCTTCTGAATTTATCGGATGTGAAATCCTTGTCTTAACTAAGAGAATATTGTTGTTCATTAAATAATATTATTTTAACAAAATATAAATATTTAATGTAAACTTTAGCAATGAATATTAAAAAATATATATTTAATCTAACGAATGTTTTCATGATTGCAATTTTAAACGTTGTGAAATTATATTAACAACTTATAATAAATAAAAATATTTGTTATATATGTATGTATATATTAATATTTTATAATTACCCAATATTTTTAAGGACACAAATTCCTTAATTCTGAAGCTATGGATCTATGTTGTCAATTTGCATAGGTAATGTGGTGTGTATAGTGTGGATTAAAACTGAAATGTTGTGCATATTACTTACTAGCTGTTACACCCAAGTCATTCCACAACTTGCGATTTGTTGGGCCCATATCACAATTGCCACCACCGGGAAACCTGCTTCACTGAGCTCAGATATTATCTTTTTTAATAACTCTGCCGACATTTTGCAGTCCAAATCGTAAAAAACAGGTTGTTTCCAAGATTTTATCAAACCGCGAGCCATCGCCACCTGAACATAATTTGCTGGTTTTCTGACTGTATCACCAATTGAGTCATACTCAAAGGTTTCCGCTACCTTCATTTCATCAAATGATAGAACACAGAGCTTTTCTTTAATTGACATATCCGTAGCTTGTCGCATGAAGTCTATGGATGTTGTCAATAAGCCCTCGTTCAAATCAATCTTTTGGCACCAGCGCTGCAAAGTAGAAACATGAGGTAGCGGAAATCATTTCTTGTAAAGGTGGTTGTAGGCTCTCGGCCCAGCAGCATGCAAGCATATAGCACTTGAGATATCGCTCCACCTCCATTGAATTTTACCGGGAGACATCAACTTTCTTATTTGGCCTTCACTAAATATTTGGTTCATTGATGTAACGGCCTTATTGGCTACAAGAAGCTTGTTGTGAAGAGTTTCGATTTCTTTTTCCAACTTTTTTATTTGTAGCAAATAATTGTCTGCAACCGCTTCAAAAACTATAGGACTTTAATTACATAAATTATAAAAATTTATTAAATAGATCTGTATTTAACTTATATATCTTACCATGTTTCGGTTTCCTGATCTTTGGACTGTTTCTTCATAAAAAAAGTATTTTCTGCTGCCGTTTCAAAAAATACTTGGCTAAAATTACATAATTTATTTAAAAAAATTATCTCAAAATAATGTTTGTTACTCTGTCTGTGTCTCTTGATTTTTATACTGTTTTCCAATAAAGAAAGTGTTTCCATTAAGAACACTAGTTGTTGGATTGGCAGCTACTACTGCACTGGATTCATTTTTATAATATTCGTGCCCGAAATGTGGCAATCTGTTTAAATAACAAGTTAAATGTAATTTTCTGCTAAGCCGAATCTTACATTTTTATGACCATATGTATGTACTTTTAACTAAGTTTGATATACATTCTGTATGTATATCAACTTTAATAACTAAAAACTTTATATGTATACTTACTGCGGAAAAGACGGTTGGTTCAAAACATCAAAATCTTGACAAAAAGTTTGATATGGTTGAATTATAATCATACTTTCATCTATAGACGGTTCAATATCAGAAATATCTTGAGATATTGGGGAAAGAACAGGCTCAGCATTAGGCATTAAATACTGTTTCTGGCCCGCCGTTATTATGTGTGACGATGGAAAATGGTCAATACAAACACGACTGTTTGGCGTTAATTTTAGCTTACATATTTTATCCCATTTTGCTCTTGTTTTTTCATCCTTGGGTACGTAAAAAAACCTTCCATTTCCCGGCAGAGCTCTTTTTTTTTTGCATATGGGACATCTACGCATTATTTTTTTAATTATTGCAAAAATTGTAAACTAAATATTAAAATTTTGTTTTCTGTTTTTTATTTGATTAACTTTACGAAAAAATCTTTATTTCACCTTTTTTTGGCCTTTTAAATTTATTTTTTCAAATTTCGTAAAAGCGTTATTATTTTAAATTTTAATAAATTATAACTGTCAATTATTTAAAGTAAACAAACAATAAGAAATATAAACAAAGTCTGACGGCTGCAGGCAAGATACAAGATTGGATACGAGTACCTTATGGATATGCCTTGGTTCTTAGTCTTAAAGCTGCATGTATTAATAATTTGATAATGAATAATTTGATGATGAATAATTTGATTGCATTTAAATCCATCGATATATTCGAGTTTCATTCCCGATAAATTGAAAGTATAAACAAAGGTAACAGTAGTTAAATTTTAATCAACAAGATTAACAAGAATAATATTTCGACTTTCGTTTTGTCTTCTAAAGGGTGTTTTTTTAAGCCCGATAGAACTTGAAATTGTAAAAAATAACACAAAAAATTAAACTGTAATAAAAATTTTTTTTTTATTCGAAAGATCAATACGTGACATTAACATTTGAAAATGATTTCGGGCATAAGGGCACCGCGGCTGTTCTTGACGAAGCGCATTTTGGACGTCCGTTGTTTTATCGCAAAATTGTGTTCTGCGATGAGGCGCATTTTTGGCTTAACGGGTTTGTTAATAAGCAAAATTGCCGCATATGGAGCGAGACCAATCCACAAGAGACCCTACAGACTCCATTACATCCAGAAAAATGCACCGTTTGGTGCGGTTTTCACGCTGGTGGCATCATCGGACCTTATTTCTTCAAAAATGAGGCCGGAGCTCGCGTTACGGTCAATGGAGATCGTTACCGCACCATGATCAATGATTTTTTGTTTGAAAATATGGATGACATTGATCCGGAGGAGATGTGGTTTCAACAGGATGGCGCTACGTGCCATACGGCGAACGCAACCATCGACTTATTGAAATCAAAATTTGGCGATAAGTTGATTTCGAGAAATGGACCTGTCAATTGGCCTCCAAGGTCGTGCGATTTGACACCTCTCGATTATTTCCTGTGGGGCTACGTGAAGTCACTGGTTTATGCTGATAAACCAGCAACAATTGACGCCTTGGAAGCCAGCATTGTTCGTTATTCGTGACATATGGCCAGCAGTGCTCGAAAAAGTGGCCCAAAATTGGACGTCCAGAATGCGCTTCGTCAAGAACAGCCGCGGTGCCCATATGCCCGAAATCATTTTCAAATGTTAATGTCACGTATTGATCTTTCGAATAAAAAAAAATATGATTACAATTTAATTTTTTGTGTTATTTTTACAATTTCAAGTTCTATCGGGCTTAAAAAAACACCCTTTATAATTTTCTGAGTTGGATTCGCTTATAAGGAACCAAATAAAATCTTCCTTCTTATTTTTATTCCATAGTCCCTGATAACGTTGCTCCATGGTCTTAAGTTGTTGATGAAATCGTTCACCATGCTCGTCACTTACGGCACCAACGTTTTACGGAAAAAGGTCCAAATGCGAGTGCAATAAATGTATTTTGGGTGACATTTTTACAACTAAAATTAGAAGAAATGCAAGATATGTATTTAGTGAAATTTTTGGCACCTAAAACTAAAAATTCATTATTCATAAGAAATTCATTTAATTAATATTTACCTATTTTTCAATAGTTTTCGAGCAAATCACGGACGATTTCTTTGTAATTTGGACTCCTGATGTTCCCTAGAAAGTTAGAAACAATTTGCCGGAATGAATTCCACGCAGCTTTCTCATCTGGTAATAACAAATCTTCAAAGGTAGTGCTAAGAAGCAATTTTCGAATTTGAGGATCATCCAAAACTCCTTCACCAATTTTCGCAGATGAAAGATTCAGAAATATTGTTTTCAAATAAGCAAAGGCTCTACTCTCTTTGTCTAGTGCTTTAACAAAATTTTTAACTATGCCCAGCTTTATATGAAGTGGTGGTAAGATTACATTGTCCTTTTTAATCAATGCAGGATACTTTACATTATGTAGACCTAGGGTCATTTCGGTTCTTGCTTTCCAATCCTTTTTTATGTAGTGATTTTTACGATCTCGGCTATCCCAAAGGCATAGGAAACGACAATACTTTGTATAGCCAACTTGGAGGCCGGTTAATATAGCAACGACTTTTAAGTCGAAACATACTTTCCAAATGTACTTTTCATAGTTTTAGTTTCTTAACAAAGTGGTCATAGATTCATTTGTTTCTTTTTAATTCACGGCATGTGCAATAGGTATAGAAGGCTTCTCGTTGCCTATACGTAGTAAAATGGTCTTAGCCCCCACTCACTTGGAACATATTTTTGGCCAAGCTTCTCAAAAAGACCATTTATGTCATAACAAAAGCTATTTCGTTCTCTTAAGCGAGATAATAATAGCTCCGATTTTTCTTTTGTTAGCTCTATTATAAAATCATATAGAACAAGTTGATTGTAAAACTTTGATCTTAAATCATCTGATGTACTACACATGCTCGATGACGACTATAAATATTTTAAAGACATTAACGGTTTATAAAAGCTTAAAAGCGCTATTAAATGTTTTTTAAGAGTTTATAAATTTGGCCAAAGATTAGTTGTTAATTAACTTATAAGTAAATAAGATTGTTTTTCAACTCGATATTAAATTATATCAAAAATATTTTTAAATGTAATTTTTGTTGTTTTGTGGATTTATATATATATATAAACTCAACAATTGTTTTCTTCAAATTTCAAATTTCCGTAAAAATAAAACAAAAAATTGAATTTTTATGACCTAAAGCCAAACAAAAATCTGCAAAAAAAAAAAAAAACAACTTTGGAGTCGTAATGAAACTTGTTGGGAAAACGATATTCCAAATGGTAGCCCAGAGAAGTGATTGGCTTTGAGTTGTTTTTTCAATATTCACAATGAGTCATAAAATTTGAGTATTAGTGCGTATAAATCATTGAAATTGCACTGAACTGACGTACGCATACCCACAACAACATTGATTTATACCCAGCCTGCACAAAAGTACGACCATGTCTGAATCAGACAAGTCTTACAAATATCTGACTAGATTTCTGACTGATTTCGTACAGAAATGTCTAAGTTGTTTTTATTTCTTTTGTTTAGGATTTTTTGTTTTTTTCTTTACAAATAAAAACGGAATTTTTTGCCTTTACCAATTTTGTAATCTTGATTTTGTTTGTTTTACATATTGTTTATTTAAGTCATAAAGTGCAACAAAATAGGTGATTTACAAAATTAAATTTATTGAGTGTTAAAAAAGTTTAAAAGTAATATAGAAAGTGATTGTTTTGTGCTTAATACAAAATATATATAAAAAAATGTCACGTCAGGCTTTTCGGAAATATGTTAAAAAACAGGCGTATTTGGATTTTAAGTTAGCTTAAATTATTTAAAAGAATTGTTTTAACTATTAAATCTAGCATATAAACAATGTATACGAATATATATAATTAAATAACAAATTAAATGAATAAAAAAAAATGTTACATAAAACTGAGTTTTACTTTATTAAATATTTCAGATTTCTTTAAGAAATCTGTACGATTAATCGGTTAGAGTTACGTCCGACAGACAGAAATCTGTCAGAAATTCTTCTATTGTAATATTTATTAAAATCTTTATAAAATCTGTTATAATTTATTTTTTTTTTTTATAAAAAAACTTTTTTAATATGTAAATATGTAAATATTTAAATTATTATAAGTACACGTAAATTTGCCAACTTGCCTCAACAATGCCTTCATGGCGCTGAGGCCAAAAATAATTTTGAATTATATTGTACATGAATTGTAAATAAATTTAAAAAAAAAAATAAAAAATAAAAAAATCCATACATATGTCGTATAATTCAATCAGAATTTCCTCTGCTTTTTCTATCAGACACGTCGGTAAAAAAAAAGAATTTCCCACGACATGTCTGTCAGAACTCATGTCAACCACTTCATATGTTTGGCGGTCAGATGGCTGACAGAATTCGTATAGAATTCTTACTTATTTGTCAACATTTCTTACAGACATCTGATAGATGTCGGACAATTTTCAGGCTGGGATAAGTACAACTCACAATGAACACTCATGTTCAGGCTGGGATAAGTACAACTCACAATGAACATGAGTACTACGTCGTACTTATACTTATACCGTTCCATACTTATATGATTCGTAAAACTACCCAGTTGATTCATATTTTGAAGAAAATACTTATCTTCACAGAATGATTTACATTTACAGCTCTTATTTGTATGAAGAATAAATAATATTGGCAGGTCGGAGAGTGCTAGATATATTTTTTAGCCGCAAGAAAATTTGCAATTTTACAATGTGTAATATACAGTTTTTGCAAGTATCACTATTTAATTTTTAAATAAATGCAACTGATTATAGCCTTTAGGCTAAGTTTTGGTTGGTTTCTAAAACACTGTGCTAGCAAAAGTTAGGTCGATTCTGAGAGTTAGGGGTGAAAATAGATGCAAAATAAGAAGACCCATATCGCGGCGTTTGTTTATGTTATTTCGAATTTTTTTTAGTCGACCTTCAAACTTTTTCATGCTTTTTGAAAATATTTTCCACCAAATTGAGTCGTTTTTGCGTTGTTTAATCTATAATGTTTCTCAGTTTCTTTAAAAAATTTCATTTGAAAAGAAAGCAATCATAATACAAAATTTGCGTTTTCCAGCTTAATATTAATTTACTTCTCATTTTTTATGTACCAATTTTGTTCAGTGTTGGTTTTGAAAAAACATTGAAAAGGGAATTATAAAAATATGGAAAAAAAATATAATTTTGAAATGTTAGTTAGGAAAAGTTTTAAGTAAAAAAATTAAATAAATTAAAATAATGATTTGGCCAGTTGCCGTTTAGCAGGCGGCTGTGGATCAACATCTCTAATATCTTAGCTGCCAACATGTTTACAACAAATTGCCTGTAGTTGTTTTTGCGTTCTTTACCCAAGCCATGCATTTAATTCTCGGTCTGTCAAAACTTGGTCAAAATCTTGACGACTCATTCGTTTCCGTATGTCGAGATCATTAACAACCCATTCCTGAATTTTGGCGTTACTTAGTCTTCAAAATATGTCGTAAGCGGTTGAATACTGCTGGTCTTTTTGCGATACATTTCAAAAAATTTTTAGCAACGCCAAGTTTAATGTGGAGCAACGGCAACAAAATTTTAATTTCAGGAACAAGTTTTTCATATAGCATATTGTCTTTAGGCCATTTCCGTCCAATGCGACTATTCCAGTTATGCTGTTTGTAATGGTTTCTTCCTTTAATACCTTCTCCGTATAGTGAATCCCAATCGCCAAACAACACGGATATTTTAGACGCCCAGATGCTGTTAAGCCTGTAATCAATAAAACTATTTTAAAGTCGCAGCAAATGCGTCACTGGTGTTCGTTATTTTCGACTACTTCCAGAATTAGTTTATTTGCTATACGCAACTGGAACAGAAGTCATTCTATTTTAATAGACGCCAATCATCTTTTTTATAGGTTAACCCTATCGTCTCCATTAACTTTGCAATATCGTTGCAATAAGCGAAATTTTGGCGTTTTCGATATGCTGTTACTTTGGTACCTTTCGCCAGCAAATTATTTCCTTTCAAAAATTAAGCCAGTAGTTCTGCTTTTTTCTGAGTCAAACACAAATTTGCAACAATTCCATCCAATTGGTTTTGTGTCACTAGGATTTGGGTCCTTTGATGTTTCATAGGATGAACCCTTTATCCTGGCCGTATTCTGAGAAGAAATCCATGGATGTAGCAGCGGCGTTTGTAGTACTGATATCTGTTTGAAGATCAATACTTCGGTATGTTGGTTGGTACTGGAACGAATTCTGAGTGCGGTAATGCTAATTGGACACTTGGCACTGCTACATAAGTTTTATTCTTTGCTTTCCTTCTATTCAAAGTTTTGTGGTAGTTGATACATTCATATCAATTTTCTTGATGCGGGCAGTTGTCTAACCACATCATTGGTATACCAAAAGGCATAGCCTTCTTCTTTCCACTTTTCCATTGCATAAGAGTTGAATAGCAATTAAAGCAAACTTTTTTAGGGGCATCGTTTACGTCAGTGATAAACTCTTGCGCGAAATATTGTTTATAGGCTTCCAAAAAAAAATCACTCGCATTGCCACATTTTTCATCGCTTGCTACGAAACGTCCACAAACATTACAAAAATTGTCCATTTTACATTTTGGTTCCGTCATTTTTTAATTAAAATACATCAGTTTGGGTGAGTACCGAATTTTAACTGAATCTTAATTTTTGAAATTAGTTCGCTTCATCTGGCATCTCTGCCTCAAACCGTGAACATCGTGTTATTTTTTACTCTAAATTGTTAAACCAATTTTATATATTAAAAAGTCAATAAAAATGAAATTTTAAATGATTGTGTATTTCTGACAATGTTGTCGCAAAAAAGAAAAAAACTCTGGGGTAATAACTCAAAAGTTAAAGTGCCAAAAATATCCGACGTACCTAGCAGCAGTGCAAATAGATTTCATATACTTGCAAATGAAGAGGAAGACAGTACTCACAAGGAGAAAATACCACCTATTGTAGTGGACTGAGTTCATAGTTTTTCGTCAGTTTTTGGGCTAATTGGAGAAAGGTATATGTTTAAAAGAATGTCAATTGGAACAAAAGTATTATCTAGTTCAAGAACTCTTTATGAAGAGGCCTTAAATTTACTAAGAACCAAAAAGTACCAGTTTTACACGCATGAAATAAAAGATGCAAAAACCTTTAAATTAGTGTTGTTTGGTCTTATTCAAATGGGCACTAAGATAATCAGTGATGAATTTAACAAATCACATAACATAAATCCGGTAAGTGTTAAAGAAATCACTATCAAAAGGTCTACCGCCGATGATACACTATATCTAATTGAGTTTGACCGCCAGCAAGTATCGAAGAGGTATTTTAGTAATATTGCCGTTTACTGGAAGAGACCACTCAAGGACAGTAAAGGTCCTACACAATGCACCAAATGCTCTATGTATGGTCATGGTGCTAGAAACTGTAACAGAGTAGTAGTGTGTGCAGCCTGTGCTGGTAATCATGAATTTGCAGATTGCCCATTGAACAAAGCTGGAAATAGTGATAACATCGTTTATAAATGTCACAACTGCACAAAAAAGAATTTTAGAAATGTGAAGCACAGAGCTGACGATCCTAAATGCCCATATCGTCAGGAATATCTTGAGATTCGACAACGTACCACAGCCAGAATGAAGGTGCCACAAAGGAATAATATTATGAACTTCAACGTCAATAAAGTTTATTTTCCACAACTGCCCGGTAAGGAGTATCAAAATTATCCACGTGACTCAGGTGCTAAAAATAATATACTGTACACTAATGTAACAAGAAGTAAAAATCTTGTGAACAGAAATGAAGATGATATTTCTAATGAGAAATTAATGGAAATATTTTTTTAAGCTGTCGATGCACTTCAAAGATGCCAAAATAAGTAAGACAAGCTACGAGTGCTGGGAATGATGCTTCAACATGCCATATAAATCAACAGTAAGTCACAATGTTCATGTTAGCACTGGAATGCTCAAGGCATAACGACTGAGTCAGCAGCTTCACAGCTGGAAAAATTTTTATACGACAATGTAGTCGATATTCTCCTTGTCAATGAGACATTTTTGAAACCCCACCATAAATTTTAACTTGGGGGCTACAAAATTTATAGAGAGGATATACCAACACATAGCGGAGGTGTACTCATCGCGATAAAATATAATGTTGAACACGAAATATCACCAACTATAAATACGCGTGTGGCTGAATTTTTACATCTGCGTACAATCCGGCTCACACTATAAATTTTAAAACTGATATGGATGCCTTAACTAAACGTTCAAATGACTTCTTTTTATTCGGTGATTTAAACGCTCAACGTACTCACTGGAATTGCTTCTTAAACAATATTGCTGGTAATGAGCTTTATAGCCATTGCCTTCAATCAAACTACTATATTTATTACCCAAATGCATTTACTCGTTTTGGACAAAATATTAATCCAGTACAGCCGTCTACAGTAGACATCCTTTTAACTAGCTCTTGTCTTCCTTTTTCAACCTTTGAAACACATTCAAATATGTTGCAGTCGGACCATGTACCAATATCTAGCGTCATTTATGGAGAGGTACATAATAGCATTTTGTTGGTACCCCTATATAATCGAGCCGATTGGTTATCAATAAAAAACTGGGTGGAGAATGAAATACTATTACAAGATATAAATCAAAATATTACAAGGACAGGTAATCTAGATGTATCATTAAGTAAACTAATATATATTGTAAAAGAAGCTACCAATAGAATACCAGTTGGTCATAGAAACCCCTGGCAACGGCAGATTTTAGAAATTAGCAAATTGCTCAGAGAAACAAATATAGACGTAAATTACATTGTATCTTGAAATAGCTAAAGAGGCTTATTGACTTTCACCTGAATAAAGACAGGAATGAGTCTTTGTCAAATTCATTTCAAATCTGCCTACCGGTTCCAAAAAGTTTTGGAAATTAACTAAAACTTTAAAAGGCAAGAATCCTACATATTCTAAACTTCATGTAGATGGATAAATTCTGAATTCTGACGTCGAAAAGTCAAATGCAATAGCTGACATATTTGCTCAAGATACATTAATGACCTTAATCAAACTCTTACCGACAATACAAGTATTAAACTTACAAATTTGGCTGAAGCCAAATCATTTGTCCATTTGCTGAAAAATAATAAAGCTCCTGGCTTAGATGGGAGTAACAGTATAATACTTAAAAATATTCCCAAATCATTTTTTTAAATCTTAAGTAAACTATTTAACTTCTGCCTGAGCAATGGGTACTTCCCGCACGTTTTTAAAATGGCTAAGGTAATTCCAATCCACAAATCTGGAGAGGATCCTAAATTGCCCTCCAGCTATAGGCCAATAAGTATTCTAAGCCTATTGGATAAGGTGTTCGAGAAAATTATTCACTCCAGAATTTTAGATTTTTCAAATTGCAATAATATCATAAATAAAGAACAATTTGGTTTTCGAAAAGAACACTCCACTGTACATCAACTTAAGAGAGTTGTAAACTTTCTTGAATGTAATAAAAGTAATCGAAAAAGTACTGGAGTCGTTTTTCTTGATATCGAAAAAGCTTTTGACTCAATCTGGCAAGATGGACTAGTGTATAATTTGAATACGTTAAATTTTCCAATTTACCTTCAAAAACTTATCAAAAGCTTTTTAGATAAACGTACGTTTGTTGTATCTGTCAATAACAAATTTTCTAGTGAAAGTCAAATACCTGCGGGCTTGCCGCGAACAATTTGCAGAAAGGCATACTTCCGGAAATTTTTGCAATTTTTTAAGAAAAACTATGGCGGAGTATGAAATACAAAATAAAGTAACTGCCATAACCAGTGACAATGCGGCTAATATTGTTGCAGCAGTTCGCCAGGGAAACTGGCGTGGTGTGGGTTGTTTTGCTCATTCCCTGAATCTGGTTGTTCAGGCAGCCTTAGGTGAAGTTGGAGAAACTCTTGCTAAAGTAAGGAGAATAGTTGAATATTTCCACAAGAGTTCACATGGACTTAATAAGCTTTTTGAAACTCAAAAGCAGATGGGAATACCTGAGCTTAAACTTAAGCAAGATGTTGAAACTCGCTAGAACTCCACCTATCTTATGCTGCAGAGAATTGTTGCCACAAAGGATGCTGTAATATCAACACTTTCTTTAAAACGTCCTGATTTATTACTAATCTTACAGGACTGGGGATATATTAACGAAATAATTCCCATTTTAAAACCCTTTTACGAAGTAACTGTGGAAATTTGTGCTGAAAAAATGTTACACTATCAAAAGCAACAGTTATTTGTAACATTCTGCAGCTTTTTATTTCTAAGTGTTGTTCCTCAGATAGCAAAATATCGGCAATGATTTTTAAAATTAAATCTGACCTGAAAAATCGTTTTGGTGACTTGGAAGAAAATCCACTATATGCTGAAAGCGCAATTTTGGATCCCCGCTTTAAACGAAGAGGCTTTAAAAACGAAGTTTCTTATCAGGCAGCCGTTAAAACCTTAACCCTTTGAGAACCATCTTAACCGATTGTGCGATGTGCTTTAAAAAAATTCTCAAAAAAACAGAAATTATTTTAATGCAAAATTTCCAAAAGCAGTGCTTGTGTATTGTGTATTTCTCTTCAATTTAATACGTTAAAACTTTAAAAAATACTTACATAAAAGCTAGAAAAAAGAGTCACGTTGTTTATCTCAGTTGGATTAGAAGCATGCCTGGTGGTAAGTATAATATTTTCGTTTTTAAAATTAAATAGTATTAAAAATGGTATTATATAGCAAACTTAAATCTATAACTGGTGATTCAACGCGTTTTGAACAGCCTTCCTAATTTAAATTTAAAGTTATATTTTACAAAAAAAAAGATAACACAATTGTGTTATGCGGCTATAAGTTGTTGTTTAAATTCAAGCTCACAATTGTGCTATGTGGTATTTTTTATTTCACACTTTCATTATTTTTACCACTTTAGGAGTTCTATTTTCTGAAAATCAACTCACTGACAATCTAAATAGTGCACCAGATGAGTTATGTAGACAAAATGAGATTGAATCCCGTGATACATTAGTTCCATTTTCTGCAACGCAACACACAGAATATCAAAATAATAAAAGAGATGAATTGTGGAGGCAAAAAGAGTTTGAATCTCACGCCATGCCATTAAGGCAAGGATGCCAGAATTTTCTTAAAATTGCTACGCCTTTTGAATATTTTTCTAAATATTTCCCTGAAAGTCATTACAAAAAAAATGGTTGCATATACGAAAATGTATTTTCATTTTTCCACTGGCGGTGAAATTAATTTATCAGAGGCTGACATTAAAAATTTCTATGGCTGTTCAATAAATTGTGGAGAGTGCAACCTGTGATTGAATTAGTAAGAAACCGCTGTAACCAATAAGCTGTTGAAATCACAAGCTACTCTATTGATGAACAGATGGTACCTTTTACTGGAAGATGTTCGGCTCGGCAGGTTATGAGATCGAAACCACGGCCCGGCGGCTTGAAAAATTTTGTATGTGCTACATCTAAGGGACTAATAGTCGATTTTGAGTAGTTTCAAGGAGCTGGTACGTTTCCGGATTGTGGGCTTGGACACGGGGCATCAGTTGTTTTAAGACTTATTAAATTCTTGCCAGAAGGTAGTCAATTATACTTCGACAGGTTTTTTACTACAGTGCCGCTATTAGAAAAACTAGAAGAGAAAGGATATAAAGCCACAGGTACTATAATGACAAATCGGTTAGGAAAAAGAATTAACCCTCCTGCTGATAAAAATATGTCCCGAGGCGAAATGGTTCAGTTTGTCAAAATCGATATCGCTGCCGTTGTAAAATGGAACGACACAAAATGTTTACAGTTGCATCAACTATATGCGGAAAAGATCCGGTGGTGAAAAAGGACGTTGGATAAAAAATGTAAAACGGCGATTGCCGGTTTCAGTTCCAGCAGTTATTTAGTTATATAATGACAAAATTGAAGGAGTTGATATAGCTGACCAAATGGTGTAGTATTATCGAATTAAAATGAAAATAAGAAAGTGGCCAGTTAAGGTATTTTTTCATTTTCTCGACTTAGCTGTTTATAACAGCGGGAAAGAATACAGACAAGATGCAGAAATACTCCGAATACAAAAAAATAAGCTAAAAAAGTTTCTGACTTCCAGAATGGAAATTGAAGAAGTATTGGCGAAGTGCAAAAACACGCTAACAAATAGAGTTCAACCCTTCCAGTTGCCTGAAGGATATTATGGATGTAAATATCGCCCCCATATTGCCCCAGATGATGTAAGGTATGATCGATTTGACCATTGGCCCGAATTCGTTGGCGGCACAGCTAAACGATGCCGCAATACTGGTTGCGAAAGCCGCTCAAGAGGAAGATGCCAAAAATGTAAAGTCCACTTGTGTTTGGCAAAGGACAAATTGTGCTTCAAGGAATTTCATACAAAATAATACTTTGTATTCAATTTATATATAAATGGATCTAATTTTTTTCTTTATTTCACTGTTCTGAATGACATAATTTAATTTTATACTAAGAAATAATATCTGTTTTTGCTTTATTAAAAAATACTGAAAGGAAATAAAATTCAGACAAAAAGTTTAACTTTTGTGGAAGTAGGATCGAAAAACGTCGTTGGTTCTCTATTGAAAAACATTTTTACATATTATTTTTTTATTTTGCTTTAATCTTTAATTTAAATTTAATTTTTAAACTTTATATAAACAGTTGTTTTTTGTATTGAGCTTGAGATCACTTTCTTTTATAAAAAATAGTTTTAATTTTATTTTCCGATATTTCGCTACCACATTGGGTAGCTTCTTCAGGGAAAGTTTTAACAATCAACAATTAAAATGTTAGAATTGTGCACACACTAACAAAATACATGTAGTTTTTTATATAATTTTGTTGTTGCCGAGTTGCAATGACCTAATTAATGGGCCTTGTTTAAAACTTTCGTAATCACTATTTTTATACCCTTCACTTGTGGTGCACAAGGGTATATATAGATTTGTCATTCCGTTTGTAATTTCTACAATTTTCATTTCCGACCCCATAAAGTATATATTTTCTAAAAGCTTATGAATAGAATAGAGAAAGAGAGAATAGAATAGGAGTCGATTAAGCCCTGACCGAATGTCCGTGTGTTGGTTGAAATTAACTTTTAGAAGCAACTATATGTTCCTCAGATCTGTATATAGTATCAATCTCTTGGAAATATCCAGAAATGAATTGCTATTGAAATTCAGCACAATCGCCCCATAACTTTCTGAGATATGAGCAAAAAACCACGACCACCTCGTTTTTTCACAATTACAACAACAACATACATGTAAAAAACATGCCAAAAAAAACTACAAAAAAAAAATATATTAAAAATAAAAAAAAATAATAAAAAAATTACAAAAAAATATTTAAAAAAAATTGAACAAAAATTTACAAAAATTTATTAAATTTTTTTTTAAAAAAAATATAAAAAAATAATAAAATATAAATAATATATTAAATAAAATAAAATTTTTTGGCTCAGCTGGGATTCGATGCCACATTTATTCTAACCAGTATATACATATGTACGTATTTTATATGAGATGAATGGTGATACAAACAATTGTTATTGCATGACTACACGTTGTGAAGGCTATATAAGATTCAGCACGGCCGAATATAGCACTGTTTCTTGTTTTTATTTAAAATTTTGTTTCTAAAATAAATGAATAAAATAATAAATTGTTTAATGTTTTTTTTTTTCAACCAACAAAAAAACAATGTGAGAACATATAATTTTTTAAATAAAACAAGCAGTATGAAAATCAAAATCGGTTTTTATTTAAAAAAAATTCACCACCAATAGGCAAGTAGTCTCTCCTACCAATACTTTTCAATGTTAATTCCGTTACGCACTCATGAAATTTCTCTGTTCTACAAATTTCATTTGCGATTTGATATACATATGTATATACACGGGTCCCTTTTCGACCCCCTTCGTTCCCCAGTGATTTCGTGTCCACCGATCAGCACACCCTCAATCACTGAGTCCCGCGCCACAACGGGCGTTTGCTATGGACTAGAAAAACGATTTCACACTGCCGACTGGTGATTGTCGACAATCCTCATCGCACAGTCCTTTGTAATCGCCAGCATCTCCCTCAGACTAAGGTCCCCCATCGCACTCACACTCAACGTGTGCTTGCCTGTGATCCTTAATCTTACGCTCGCCAACGCCGGACACTCGCATACTCCAGGCACATTCTACAAATATCATCATCCACGATCCGCATCCTCTTCAGATGATATTTGAAGTTACCATATCCTGTAATCAACACAGTAAAGCAGCTCATCATACTCCGATTAAAACCGAGTATCTTCACTGCACCCCTGCCAAGTGGCTCCCTGAGCACCATACGAGCCTGTCTACACGTGGTTCCCTCCATCCACCTTCGCAAGTTCATAGAGTTCACCCATTGAAAGATCTTCGCCCGAACTAACTCATTGCCCAGAGCTGTTCTGGGTTCCGGTCCGCATAATGCAGCCTCAGACCCCTTCTTCGCAAGTTCGTCAGCAGCCTCATTCCCAGCTATGCCCACGTGTCCCTTAACCCACATCAGCGTTACCTCATTTGTAGAGGCACACCTATTTAGCTTCAGAACACACTCAAGCACCAAAGAGGAGTTCACATCCATCCGCTGCATACGTTTTATAACCGCCTGGTTGTCAAGTGAAATAAGGATTCTCTTCCCATACATTCGACATTCCAGCAGGTGGTCCAACGCGTGCAGCAAACCAAGCATCGTGCATGAATCCATCCGCTATGAGCTTGTGATGTAACCTTTCGACCACTTTCACCCGACTCATGCGCTCCATCGGCATCTGAGTCTCCCTAACCTCTTTATCCACGAGGTCCTGGATTCTCTTATGCCCCACAACCGATCGAAAGCGATACCACATGCCATCGCTTCGCATCCGAATCGCCGATCTTACCACCATCTCCCTTACGAATAAGTCCAACGGCAGCAGTCCCAGCACTGTCTCCATCGCCTGCGTTGGTGTGGTACGTATCGCGCCACATATACCAATGCAAGCAATCCTTTGAACCCCGTCCAACTTCCGCCTAACCGTCGCCTGAGAGGCCTTCGGCCACCAGACAACAGATGCGTAAGTGATCGTCGGTCTCACCACCACTGTAAATCCAGTGTGCGGCCTTAGGTGAGATTCCCCACTTCCGACCGCAAACCCGTTTACACTGATGCAGAATCCTCTTTGCCTTCTGTACCCTTGTCTCAACATGATCATTCCAGGTTAGTTTCGTTTCCAGCGTTACCCCCAGATATTTAACCTTCCTGGACACATTGATCTCGGTTCCAAAAAGCATTAAGGATTCAATCTCTATGCCCTTCCTCTCCGCGTGAAAAGCATAGCATCCGATTTGCCAGCATTTATGGTTAGTCCCTGTTCACAACACCATTCCTCGATTACTCTGAGCGCCTGTCTCATGCAACCTAAAATGGTCTCCATGAACTTACCACCAACCATAATTGCCACATCATCCGCATACCCTACCGTATGTATGCCCATTACCTCCAATCTCCTGAGAAGGATGTCCACAGTTATGTTTCACAGCAGAGGTGATAAGTCCCCTCCTTGCGGACATCCCCTGACCACCATTCCCCGAATCCTGGTGCTCCCGCTCCTGAGATTCACTTCCCTACATCTGAGCAAGGCGCCGATCCACTTCACCACAACAGAATCGACCCCTCGCTCATCGAGAGCATTTCCCAGTTTATCAAAAGAGATCCTATCAAAAGCGCCTTCTATGTCCATAAATACGGACAAAGCCAGAACACCATTGAAAATCTCCCTCTTAGCAACCCTCACCAGTTCGTGCAGGGCTGTCGCAGTAGACCTCCCAGCTCTGTAAGCGTTCTGACTCCCACTTAATGGCCTATCCATCAGCGTATTCTCCTCCAGGAAGTCAACCAACACCCTTTCCATTGCCTTCAATAGAAAGGATTAGTGGTCTACCTCCATGCCACCGGAATATACCCTGTCGAAAGACAGGCAACAAATATTTCCCTAATCACCACAAGTAGAGTGTTCATACCCCACTGTAGGAATGCAGGAAATATCCCATCCATCCCAGCCGCCTTAAATGAGGCAAAAGACAAAATTACACTTCTAACCCCATTAAGAGTTACTATCCTCTCAGCATCCCTTCGCCTTTCCTCACTGGCTCCCCTGTTAACGGGACGGGAACCCAAGAGTCATTCGAAATGAAACTTCCAGAAAAATGTACCTCCATCAGCGACCGTAATGTCCCCTCCATCGTCTCCGCCATGCCGCCATCGCTCCTGCGAATAAGCCCCATTCTGGAGACAGGGTCCCTAGACACCATCCTCTGCAGTCTCCCCACTTCAGATGTATCCATCACGCCGGAGCAGAATTCCCTCCACGTACTTCGTTTCCAAAGACGTATAGTTCTCTTCAGCTCCGTCTTCTTCGCCTTCCCATAATTCGGGATTCCCCCCCTCATGTAACGATTAAAGGCCCTCCTCGTGTCCCTCTTCATGGATTCCAATTCACTACTCCACCATGAAGTAGAATCCTTTTCATCCACTACCGTGAGAGGACACGCATTCTCGAAGGCAAGTCCGACAGTAGAGTTTACCCTCTCCACTATCCGCTCAATATCCTCCGTATTCCGGGGTGCCCGGTGTGGAACACTCGCCGAAAGTTCCGAGAGGCACTCCTCGTACCTAGTGCGATCCGTATCCCTCGGTACCCTGATACGCCTACGCGCCTTCCTCCGCCTCCTACCATATAGAATCTCAAACTTGATAGCCCTGTGGTCAGACATGGTCAATCTGTCCACCACTCTCCAATTCCCAACTCTATCCAGCATACCGACAGAGCATAAGGTGATGTCGATTACCTCCGCCCCACGTGCATCCACGAAGGTGGGCTCGACACCCCTGTTCAGGACCAGCAGGTCATGAGACTCCACAAACTCCAGCAATTGCTGTCCCCTGTGGTTATCGTCCGTACTGCCCCATACAGTACTGTGTGAATTAGCATCACAGCCCAAAACAAATATACATATGTATAAATTGATGTATATAAATTGATTTTTCAGAAGCAACTAGTTATTATTTAATGCTTTTATTTCACTTCACATCAAAGCAAAAACCAGACGAACGATTATACGAATAGAACGAACGGGTTCACTTTTACTGATTGAACGAAAATGACCGATCTTTGAATTGAACGATTTGGCACAAGACTAATGGCAACCCTATCTACATAGAAACTTTGACTTCAAAATGTTTAATTCATTGACAAGGGAACTGACGCTGTCATTTAATAAAAAATGCAGAAGGTAAAATTTTGAAATAATAAGAAAATTGCTGAACAACCACTGAGGGTCTTTTGTTTAAAAGACACATTTCAGTGATTGTTCTAAAATCTCTTATGACTTCTAAGTTGATACGGTGTTTTTTATGAACAACTCTTCCTTTAAACTGTGATATTAGTAGTTTCTTTATGTAATTAATCAGATGTTAATTGTTGTAATACTATATGTAAATTCTCATAACTCTGTTAATGATATTGATAAAATAAATAAGTTTTTAATAAAGGATAATAATAATAATAATAAAATTAGTTCGCTTGTACCATATAAACAATCAAAGCAAAAAAATCCATGACAAAAAAGTGAATTTGCAGGGGTTTTACTGGTGACGAAGTTATTAAGCTTAGGTGAAAACACTAACGATTTCAACATTAGGATGTCATTGGAGATCATGTGTTTTCATGAATATTTTAATGAACTGCACTCTATTTTTACAAGTGCACAGAATTCATGCATAAATGGTGAAAAGCATCCGCTATTACATGAGTTAATTTTGTTTATTTACATGAATTGTATAAGAAATTATCCATGATGTTGCATTTATTCTTAAGCACATCACTTATGACAAACTGTTTCGCATTTTGGGAGTCATTTATATTTATTGCTTTTACACAAATAATTTAGAAGTCTTTTTAAAATGTAATTCGCTTTGCACTACTTTCAATTTTTTTGCTGGGATATGCTGAAAATCTACATTTGACTGCAAAGGTTGAAGGTCGATTAAAAAAAATTCGAACTAACATAAACAAACTGCGTTTTTAGGTGCTCACTTAAATTTTAAAGATAATACGCAAAAACAAAGTCTAACTGCCTGTTCAACGATGTCGAAGGAAAACACAAGCGAGCTTTCATTCGTACAAATATATTGAAAACAACAACAAAAACTAAAAATTTGTTTTTGTTTTCAACGTATTTGTACGAATGAAAGTTTACTTGTGTTTTCTTTCGACATCGTTGAACAGGCAGTAAGTCTCTTAAGCAGACATCAAAGCAAGCACTTTATTTTTTTGGTTGCTGTATTATTTTGATAAGTTTAAAATGTCTAGTTCATTTTAACAATCCACAATTATTGTGGTGAATGTCAAATTGTAATCTGGCAAGCCTAGTTAAAACACAACTTCATAATAAGTACTTGCTTTTGATCGCCTTTTTATCTTGCGTGAACGACAATAGCAATCAACTGAGTCATACGTGTTGCTAAATATGAGTACTATAAGTACCCTTAACTTAAAAGTGATTATAAGTAGTGAAGACTTTTCAATAAGTATGAATGCGTATAAATCAACGAAATAATGAATCATGATTCAAGTTGACTTACTTCTTGAGTATTCGTTGCAGATCTCTGGCCCAGAGTTCTTTGAAGAGAGCTATCGAGTAGGTAGGGCTATGTTTTCATTGGTTTAAGAAAAATGACGATCTAGTGTCCGTCCGTCTGTTGAAAGCACGATAATAGGTCAGACCGAAAAATCTAGAGGATCAAATTTTTCCAGAATATTTCTTATACACAAGCTTTCTTTGGTATTGAAAATAGGCTAAATCGGAATACTAGGAAGAGAGTTACAGCTCGTAATGCAAGAGTAGGTCAAATAAACAATGCCCTTCCAACATAGAATAAAATGCAATTGTGTCCAAACGCATTAACGTAGTCACGAAACTTCGAATGTATATTTCCTGAGTAAAACATTTTTTCCATGAAAACTGCTTAAATCCATGCATTAGGAAAGGAGTTGTAGATAGGGTTGTGTGATAGGGACAATATTATGCTTTGTTATTATTCGGAATGAATGGAGGTTCAAGTTTAATTTTACTATCTAATATATTTGGGCGTAGAAAAATTCTACATTAGGAAAAATAAAAAAATAAATTTGGGAAAAGTCTATGTATGTTAATATAAGTTAGTATAAGTTGGTTTAGTTTTATGAAATTATCTAGCGTTTGATTTTCCATTTCAAAGAGTAAAAGTGGTGTTATCGTGCGTAATCGGAATTCTGGATTAGTAAAAAAAAGAAGACAAGAAATTATCGACCAATATGAAAAAAGAGGTTCAGATAAATTGGAAAAGGCTTAGTCCTTAGGATAGGGAAAAAATCAGATCCTGTAATTACCACTAATGAAACCATAGACATTTCCATTGTGGTTAGATAAAAATCATTGAACTGGATCTACTGTTTGTGGTGCTGGTCGTGAGTATGAGGAGAGACCATTGATAAATTTGGCTGAGGTGTCCAGGTGCAGTGAAGATACCTAAGGCCAAAGTTTAGCTTGGATTTCGGTTTTTATTTATTTTTTTTTTTTGTTGAAAGAGGAAAAGAAAAGTAAGGAAAATCTCAAATACTTGATCTTAAATACGTTTTAATGCTATTAAAATAAGTTAAACACCTAAGTTGTTGTTGTTACATACATATTAACGATCTTATACAAATACTCAAGAAAAAAAATATAGCTCTATCACTAAAACTACAGCACTTAAAAATTTAAGAAAAATAACAAAAATTTATTCACTACATTGACATATTCATATAAATCAACTCACATAAATATAAAGGAAAAATTGTAAAGTAAGATTTCGGGAAATTTGTAAAGGATTTAACGAAACATTCAACTATGAACTGGCGCCTGCTGATTCCGTTGGAGTTTATAAACATGTAAGTCAAGTTTTTATTTATGTTTTGTTTGTTCACACTTTCAATAACTTTAAATTTAGATACAAATATTAATACAATTTGAGAGAATACATTTTATAACTAAAGCAGCAATAAAATTCAATAAGATAGTTTAATTTTATTTTGTGTGTTATTGCAATAAGTTTTGTTACAACAAAAGTATTGAACAATTTTATTTCAACAAACTTCATTTCTACTTAACATTTTACACCATGATACTACCAAAACAAAAATTGACTAAAAAGAAGATTCGTTAATGTAAGTTAATTATTAATTAATTTAACTAAACATAAATAATTTATATTAATGAAAGGTATTTTTGTTTTACTTATCATAAAGACAAATTAAAACTTTAAATTGTTTAATTCTTTCTAGTTAATACTGTTAAATATTTTGTAAAAAAAATATAATAATAATACATTATTTAATTAATTTCAAGAATGGAATTTTAATTGTCATATAAAGAATTACGAAAGGAGAAGTGGACGACATGGGGATAAATAAAGGGTGTTTTTTTAAGCCCGATAGAACTTGAAATTGTAAAAAATAACACAAAAAATTAAATTGTAATCAAAATTTTTTTTTTATTCGAAAGATCAATACGTGACATTAACATTTGAAAATGATTTCGGGCTTATGGGCACCGCGGCTGTTCTTGACGCAGCGCATTGTGGACGTCCAATTTTGGGCCACTTTTTCGAGCACTGCTGGCCGTATGTCACGAATAACACGAACAATGCTGGCCTCCAAGGCGTCAATTGTTGCTGGTTTATCAGCATAAACCAGTGACTTCACGTAGCCCCACAGGAAATAATCGAGAGGTGTCAAATCGCACGACCTTGGAGGCCAATTGACAGGTCCATTTCTCGAAATAAACTTATCGCCAAATTTTGATTTCAATAAGTCGATTGTTGCGTTCGCCGTATGGCACGTAGCGCCATCCTGTTGAAACCACATCTCCTCCGGTTCAATGTCATCAATATTTTCAAACAAAAAATCATTGATCATGGTGCGGTAACGATCTCCATTGACCATAACGCGAGCTCCGGCCTCATTTTTGAAGAAATAAGGTCCGATGATGCCACCAGCGTGAAAACCGCACCAAACGGTGAATTTTTCTGGATGTAATGGAGTCTGTAGGGTCTCTTGTGGATTGGTCTCGCTCCATATGCGGCAATTTTGCTTATTAACAAACCCGTTAAGCCAAAAATGCGCCTCATCGCTGAACACAATTTTGCGATAAAATTGGACGTCCAGAATGCGCTTCGTCAAGAACAGCCCCGGTGCCCATATGCCCGAAATCATTTTCAAATGTTAATGTCACGTATTGATCTTTCGAATAAAAAAAAAAATTTGATTACAATTTAATTTTTTGTGTTATTTTTTACAATTTCAAGTTCTATCGGGCTTAAAAAAACACCCTTTATGTAGATTAATTTATATTGATTTTATTTTTAGGGCTGACAACCGAAATCAATGTTTTTAGTCAGCATGGAGGGTGGGCATGCAAAAAGTGTAGTGAATACCATCTGCAACTACACTTCATTCCAATCATCAATAGTTTATTATTATACATTTCATTTAAAAACTTGTCATATGTGATTCATTTTTTTTATTTATCCTTTGTTGTTTAAAATAGCTACCTAAAATACTTTGTAACAAATTCACAATTTTTAATTAATTCATAAGTTTTACTTGGGAACACGACACACCCCCAACGACGGTAATAGCCGGATTATTAGATAGCCTCGTTCCCAATAAACTCCACCGACTTTAAGAATCGTTACAGTTGCCATCCGTCCTCTTTTCCCCGGACACCGTCCTCTTTTTAGGGCATCCGGGGCAGTCCTACTTCTCTTTTAGCAAATGTCCGGGGTTGTCCGGCTTTTTGCACCTTCTCTGAAGTTTTTTTCTTACATTTAAACTTGAAATCACAGGTCACAAAATGTATAAAAAAAAGATTTAGGTGCTCGTACAATTAGTTTTGAAAAAGTAAAATTTTAAAACTTCTTTTTGTACAAAATTAGTTTTATTATCCTTAATTGTCGCTATTTATCGAAGTGGCCTATTTTAAATAGTCTTTTATTTTAAAAAAGTTCGGCAAAGAGGTCTGCTTGTCAGCTGTGTGTTTTTCATAAAGTTTGATTTTCAGATATAGAAGAAAGTCTTGAGCAAAAAATATAGTAAGAGTATATAATTTTGATATGGATTGCCTAGAGTTTTACAAATATTTGAAGAGATGCGATGGTAATATACTGGCTCAAATTGGAAGTGTTGAAAAATATATGTAAATTTTTTAAGTGTCCATTCCCGATAATGCCTGCAATGAATTTTTGTTGTTTTTTTTGTTTTTATTTTCAACCATTAAATCAGAATGATATGTTCAGTTTTTATTTTTGCAAATAAAGTTTTTTCGTAAAAACAAATTTTGGTTTTGTATTTTAAATGGCGTCGTAAACTTTAACAAATTTAATTTTTTTTAAATGTGTCCTCAAAGGTACTAGTTTCATCGGTTGGTTATCGATAAGTTTTAAAAAAGTAAATGTCTTTTATTATCTAATCATTTTGAAATTAGTTACAGATTTCTATATGTAAATAATATTGGTTTCTCAGAACATTGTAATGACTTTCAAATTTATCGACTTCCACAGTTCAGTAAAATGATTGAAAGAAAAATCTGTACAAATACATATGTAACACAGAAGTTCCAGTACTCCTTATTGGGGACTTATCCTTCAAATATTCATCAACGGTTATGAGCCATTTAACTTCCGCTTCTTTGGAATAACAAATGTTTAGCTACAATTTGCCAGAAACAAGACGTGTTGTTGAAAATGCGTTCGGCCACCTAAAAGGGCTTAGATAATCAGCCAAAATTTAACAACAAAACGATTATATGTTGCTGTATTCTCCACAACAGGTTCCTCCAAAAGCATAGACATATCTGTCAACAAAAAATTTATGAATTCTTTTAATTATTGTTAACACAATCATAAACTTATGTACTTACATACCTATACTTTCATACAATGCCTCTCGTATATTGTGTAGTCTGAAAGACCCCAATATATTGTTTACCTTGTAGTAATATTCCCATGATGAAGGCGCTCTACTTGTAGGTCCAATTTTAGTTTCTTTTCTTGTCTGGAATACAATATGTATGCAGGTACATAGTAACTATGTTAGTAATTAAAATTTTGTTAAAAAAGTGAATGCTGTGACAAATTGGTTTTGCCAATATTTTCGGGCGAGGTTGACCACTTTTATTCTCACGTCTGCCCAGCTACCACAAAATCCGATTTCTTGCAATTGAGCTGTAATTTCCTGAGAAACATGAGATTTTTTCCGTGTACCTCTCAATTCTCCTATTTTTTCCTGTCAGATATCTAGCAGAATGTTTTCTTTAGTTGCAGACCATACAACACGCATGTTATTTTTCTTTTTTTACTATAAATAATCTATGTAAATTTACTTACGTCGCTGTCTCCCACTCATTGTGTATATTTTTTACAGCTATATTTCTTTTTTCTTGTGCAGACACTTAAATAACCGAAAGATGTTGTTGAGTGCAACAAAATGAATTAAGAACATCTTTAAAGATATAAAAATATGTTGACACACAAACATGTACAATTCATATGAGAAGATGTCAACATCTTGTTGATAAAATGAAGGATGTGAACAAGTGTAAAAAGGCTATAAAACGACAACCCCAACGGGAATAATAACAGTTAGAAACCTATCAGAAAAACTTAGGACATATTATATAATGAATAGCCCAAAAAAGAAATTTAAAATTGCTTTTAATATCCAAAGTTTAATCATCAATCATTTCAAGAAAAATTAGTTTAAAAATTGACGCTGCCAAAGAATGGAACCTGTCTCCACACGGGGGAGATTGAAATTGACTAGATGGTCCGCGGAAACTGTTAGTTGCAAGTTAGCAAGACAGACTTGTTCTGGCTGATTTCCTAACTGGACACTGTGTTGTGAGAGAACACACCAGAAAATTTTATCTCCTTTCAATTACTTTAATAGAAGTTTACACGATGCGGAGGAGGTTGGGATGGTGCAACATCTTCTGTGTCATTGCCTGGCTTTATAAAGGAATGAATTGTAGAACCGATATTCTCTAGGTGGAGGACGGGATATCTCATATATCGGAGGCCAAATTAGGCTATCGAAATTTTAGACAAGCGTTTAAGTTTTTTGTGCTTTTGGTAGATATTTTAATAAGAATTTTATAATTTCGCACGCAATCGATTACCGTAATTTGGCCCAGATAGGAACCAATTACCAACTAACGCTATGAAATTAAAAATTTTGGAACCAATAGTTTTATTAAAATAAAACACAAGCACTAATTAACTTAGCACAGTGGTATGATCTATATCCCAGCAAAAAAATCTATGACAAAGAAGTGGATTTGCAGGGGTTCAACTGGTGACGAAGTGATTAAATTTAGGTGAAAACACTAATGATTTTAACATTAGCGTGTCATTGGAGATCATGTGTTTACATGAATATATTAATGAACTGCACTCCATTCTAAGTACATATTTAGAACTCATGTATATTTGATGAGAAGCATCGGATGTTTCATGAGTTGAATTTGTTTGTTTACATGAATTGTTTAAGATATTTAGCATGATGTTACATTCATTTTTAAACACATCAATAATGACAGATTTTTCCACATTTAGGAAGTCATTTACAATGAATGCTTTTACACAATTGATTTAGAAGTCTTGAAAATGTAATTCGCTTTGCACTACTTCTAATTTCATTCTCATTACTTCATTCTCAAAACTAATCATTCCTTCCTTATTTTTTTGATATGAAACTTTGAAAAAAAAAACAAAAATGTTTAAAGATATTGTTGGAGTTTTATTATAAAGAAAAATTTTACTCAAATAATTATTAAATATATAGAAGATATGCAGTTACAAAAAAATACAACTTAATTAATAAAAAAAAAATTGTTGAAATTAAGAATAAAAACCACAAAAAAATATTTTTAACAAATTACATGGTTTAACGGCAAAACACGTAAATAATTAAATTGTAATAAATTTAGATTACCTTCGCCCTTAATAAATAATTATTTTTGGAACACGAATAAACAAAACGCATACGAATGTAAATTGTTTTAAAGCAATTTCTCAATGTCTTTAGCAATGTCCATTGGATCAGTGGTGGGAGCATAACGATTAACGGGAATACCTTCTTTGTTAACTAAAAATTTCGTAAAGTTCCACTTAATAGCGCTACCCAATGTTCCAGTTTGCTTGGCCTTTAAGTATTGGTACAGTGGTACAGCATTCGAGCCATTAACATCAATCTGAAAAAGAATCAAAACATAAACCAATGGCAATTGAAATGTGAAAGTATAAAAGAAGTTACTTTTTGGAAAACATCGCCAATATCAGCTTTAGCGTCCCGTAAATGACAAACCATTGCCTCGCCATCACTTTCTGGCATTTGTGAGCCAAATTGGTTGCAAGGAAAGTTTAGAATCTTTAAGCCTTTGTCACCATATTTCTCACGCAAATCTGTCAGTTTCTTATAATTGTTTTTAGTTAAGCCACATTGAGAGGCGATGTTTACAATTAAAACGACATTTCCCTTATATTTTTCGAGAGAAACATCCTCACCATGGGTATCCTTTACGGTAAAATCGAAAATACTTTTGGCGTTCTTTGCTTCTTCAGACATGATATCAGACTAAAAGAAAATTACAAGTTTTATTAGTCATTTTCATAACATATGTAGTATGTGTGGAGTCAATAATAAATGTGTTAGTAGTTGTAGTAGTGTTTGAAAAAGATTTAGTCAATAATGTAATGCAATACTCATAACAAACAACAATTATTTAACCCTTTATTGCACAAAATTTTATAATAAAATTTACTCCATTTTAGTTAAACAAAAATTTACATGTTTTAGATAAAATTGCACAAATTTTTATACTAAAACTTTTATGTTAACAAAAATACATACATAACTCAGATACATGTTTTAACAGAATTCCGATAATACGTAATTTTTTACATAAATTGTTATCGAAAATACGTCGCAGAATTCAGCCATATACATCTACATACATTTACACAGTGATGGCGTAGGCCGCAAGATCAATTCGATTGTAATAATGTGAACAAAGATTGGATGGGTCCAATCAAGGCGAATTCATTATCAGGTGGTGTTGACAACGCAGCTGATCTACTTTTTTATTTGCAAAAATGTTGATTGAATTGTCAAATATTATTTATATTTACATAGATTACTCCTTCCCTCGCAAAAAAACACAAACAAAAACCATGTAGTTTTTGACACATCGACAGTCGAAAGCAACAATAAAAAACCATGTTGTTTTTTTAATGTTGTAGAATTACCACCACCTGATAAATAAATTCGCCTTGGGTCCAATTTTTATGGTGGTTCACAGGTCCTTAAGATTTGTTACGATGCTATTGATCTTAAATGGCCAACATTATATTATTATTAGATGGGTTTACGATTGATTATGATTTATATGTATAAAGGGTTTTCCAATCGGTGCTTGACAACTTTGAATTTAATTTGTGAACGATTTTACTGATCTTCTAACTGTTGCTTTCCTTTTTTCAGTAAACGATCGCTATCGCGCCAGTATTACCGATTATTGTTGGCCCGAATTGGAAAACATGGACTTGGACGACATGTGCTTTTAACAGGACGATGCCACAAGCCACATATCACACGTTATAAACGTGCCCGCGGTGGCCATGTGACCAAAGGTTTACCGAAAAAGACACTGTGTGAGGTATAAATTTTCATACATTTTGGTCTATAACTCCTTTCGTACTGTATAGATTTGAGCAATTTTCAGGGAAATATACTTTCGAAGTTTCATCGCTCTACGTCAATGCGTTTAGACACAATCCCATTTTATTCGATGTTGGAAGGACATTGTTTTTGTTTTAGTCTTGCCTTACGAGGTCTTCCTAATATACCGATTTAGCCTATTAATACCAAACAAACCTTGTGTATAATAAATATTCTGGCGAAATTTGATCCCCCTAGCTTTTTCGTGCTTTTAACAGACGGACATACATAGCTAGATCGTCATAAAATCAAACCCCGATTCAGAATATATGTATATACTTTATGGGGCCTCAAATGGATATTTCGATGTGTTACAAACGAAAGGACAAAATGAATATACTCCCAAAACTTTTTTGGTGGCGGGTAAAAAAGCAATACTGTTTAGTATTGAGGATTTATTTTAAATAATATGTTCTGAAGTTATCGAAAATGGCCACATCTAAAAGTTTAAATTTTTTTGTTTATTTATTTAATTAAGTCTATGGACATTATATAAAATTGAATTGAATTATGTACATACAAAACGTTTAATTCTTCAAAAACAATGTTATATGTATTACGTTTAATAACATTAACATTTATAGAAGAATCGATTAAATTATACATTTCATTAAAATTCTCACATAATTTTCTAAATGGATCGGCACAAGCATAATTTGTATGGGAAAATGGAATGGAATGGATATAAAGCTATAAAGTAACGGGTTGTACGACGTGGAATATTAAAATTAATGATGCTCGAAAGAAAATCGGAAATAATGTCACCATTTATTAGGTTTAACAAAAAAGACACACTAAGCATAGATATACGGCTTTTAAAGTAGGCAATTTGATTAAAGCTAGCCTGCTTTTGTATGGCGGTAGGTTCATAAGATAGCCTCCAAAAGATCTTCATAGACAAAACAGAAGAAATTGCTTCTCCCCAGATTCGATGCGATCAACATGGACATTACATTTGGGGTCCCAAACAACAGATCCATACTCCTACTACTTTGGCCTTACTAAAGATATATAAATATAACTGTTAAGTAATACCTGGATCAGAAAATTCTTTTGACCATCGTTTTATACAAGCAAGCACTTCACGTGCTTTGTTAACGATCATAGCTATATGCTTGCGGAAATCTTATTTACGATCAAGTAAAATTCCAAGATCCATAAATTCATCAGCCGATTCCAGGTAAACTCCATTTAATGTATAATTAACTGGAGCACCGCAACTTCTATAGAAGCACATAGGTATATTTGCATTTTTTATATTTAATTCCATCAGGCTAATTTAGGACTACTTATTGAAGCGATCCCAAATGTTTTCGTAGTTAAACTTGATCATCAGATACCTTATAGCTTAAAAAATATTTTACATCGTCAGCATACAAAAGGTATTACACAGTCTTATTGCAGCTGGTAGATCATTTATATACATGGCAAAGAAGAGTGGGCCTACGTGACTCCCTTGAGGAACTCCAGAATTAACATGATTTTCTTGGACATAGTATTCTTAAAACATACGTTTTGTGTTCTACCAGAGAGATAAATTTATATCCAATTGCAAGTACGTTCAGTAAAACCCATTGATTTTAGCTTAAACAGAACGAGGTTATGGTTGACCTTGCCGAATGCTTTGCTAAATTCTGTATATATAACATCACGTTGAGCACTAGTAAATCCTTTACCTATCAAGGTAGTTGATTGCAAATTGTTTATTTTATTGAAGCATTAAAGATAATTGATAAAGAAGCCGTCAATGAGTGTGTACAGTTTGTTAAAATACAATACCATCAGGTCCACTGTAAACAGATGATTTTATACCTTTTATGGTATTTATAAGGGAAAATGAAATTGACTGATGTTTAGCAATGGGATACGGATATGTAATTGTAGAATCATAAAGTTGATCAGAATATGTGGTTGTAAAAAAATCAGCAACCATATTACTACTTAATACTTGAATCATCAGTAGATTCTTCATTTAAGTATTTCATCACATTTGGGTAGCCAGAAGATTTTTTTTAGAGTTTACGAACTTATAGAATGATCATGTCTAAAATTTAACTTCATTTTAGTAAGATAATTGGAATATAATTTTGAGTTAAGTAGATAATATTCAGCACGGGCAACACAGTACTTACCATAATGGAGCGTAGTACCAGATGCTTTGTATTTTTTATATCGTTTATTTTTTTAGTTTCAATAGTTTCAATTCCACCGGCGACCTGAATAATTACGCTTAGCAAATTTAGGAACGCATAGTTTCAAATAATTTTGTACGATTTTATAATATACATTTTTTATATTATCCATTGATGTTGGACAACAATTTAAGCCAATTTGTGTTGGTGAAATAGTAGTTCAGATCATAATAATTAGTTCTATTATACTGCTTTTCTTCTATTCTTAGGTGAATTATAAGACATGGGAGTTGACAGGTGCAAACTTATTTCAAGCGTAGGATGGTAGGGGTCCTCTGGTTTTAGAATTGGTGTAGCACGAATTTCAGAGCAGTTTTTAGTCACTTTTATAGAAACGAAATCAAGCAGCTTTCGATAATCATTATAAATACTACTAATTTCGAATAGGCAAGAATCCAAAATACTGTATAAGAAATCATCTATCCAACCTTCAGATTTAGTCGGAGTGTAAATAAATTATTCCGTTGAAACTGAAGATAAATTAAAGACGCCCAAAACAAAAATTAAGTGATCAGAGCATTTAAAACAGCAGACTTAATTGCTTTGCTATGTTCCCTATACATCATAGGATCAGCTTTTGAAGGAATATATGAACAAGTTAGAAAAGTATATGATTTGTTTAACTTTATACCATAGACAGACGACAGCGTTAATTTGCATTAGAAGTCTTAATTCAAATTAACTTATGAATTATCCCCATTCCAATGTGTATTAGATATCACGTAAATGCACTAAATCATATTGAATTTAAATTGAATTTAGCAATTTCAATATGGCAACACGGTCGGCAATCAATCAAAAAATTAAAATATCAAAAATTTAAAATTAAAATAGATTCGATATGTTGAACTTTTTTTACATATTTTTTGGAATGCCTTTCTGTTTAGGCGAAAGTTTTCCTTAATACTGGTATCGTCCATCATAAACACGTCACTCACCCAAAAAGTGTTGTTACGGTCCTTTAAAAAAAATACCACATACCCACATACATATGAATTACATATAACCTCCATGAAAAGATACCATTAAACCTACGAATTTCCACAATTCCTGTTCTCTTATTTCAGAGTGCCCTTCTGCCATCCCAACTTGTAGCAACATGTTCAGATTTGTGATTGCTAGTGCATTTACAATTTTTACTAAATGCAAAAACTGTCGACTGTCACAGCAAAATTTTAATTTGCATTAGTGAGATTCTAATGCAAATTAACGCTGTCGTCTGTCTATAGTATTACTCGAATACAAATAAATTCAATATCAGGATCTGAATCAGTTTTAACCTCCATCGAAGAAAAACTATCCGAAACAGTAATTAAAATTGCACAACCAATAGTTAAAGTTTCTTTAAATGCCTTATTTTGGATGCCATAATTATTAAAAGACAATTAAGTAGACATGCCAATAATTTATCAGTTCTAATTGAAATGAAATACATACTTTAACTTCTTGGAACCTGTACTCAACTTCTAACGTCAATGTGGAAATACATTCCAGGTATTACCGTCTTTGTGACCATATTATTATTTTCAATAAACAAATTAGTAAAAATTGGGACATCGAAGCCTTCTGATCGAAGAATTTGCCATAATTCGTTACAACATCACAATTTTTAAAGCAAGTATTTCCTATACGAAGACGCTAACTTGGTTAACTTTTTGCTATATTTATTTCGGAACACATACAAGCTGAAAATTAAACTATTGATTGAAATCTTTCTGATCATTTGCAATATTCAGTTCAATGTGATTGTTAGCCGAATTTTTTTTTTAAAGGTACCACATCTCCATGTATGTATGTTTGTATTTATTGACACATTTAGTCGTTCGAGCTATCAAAAAAAATTAAAAAAATCGTGTGTGCTCAAAAAGTATAATAGATTTTTTGACAGGTCTGTTTAATTTGATAAACTTTATAAAATTATAATTTCTTTGCGTATTGTACAGTATTTGATAGAAAAACAATGTCACCAGCAATGGTTTTAACTACAATTCTTTTTAAGTGAGACCGTATCAAATTATATTTTCCTTGAAATGAATCCTACGATTATGTTGTAGGTTCACTATCACTATCCAAACCTTAATTACATAAATAAAACTACTACTTATAAGGCAGTTTTAATGAAATATTGTTAATTAAAACCCTAATAAAAAATTAGGTATTTTTTATTTCTTATTATTTTGAAGTGAAAAGAAGTACAGTAGACTCGCGGTAACAAAAACACTGCCTTACGTGAACACCGTATAAGATGAACATAATTTTTTTTACACTGACTACTCTGTAGCGTGAAAACAGTGAGAAAGCCTTATAACGTGAACAAATTTGTAGGTTATCCAAATCGTTTTCAGATAAAGGGGTATCCCCGTAAATGATTGCTCAGCTTAAGTTTAGTGCGCGCTGCTGATTTAGCATGATCTAATCTAAAGTTTTTCGTGAAAAATGTCGCAAAAACTACCAAAATTCAAAAGTTATACTTCTTGTGATTGGAGAGGTAAAAAATCCTCGCTCTTTTAGAAATCTTAAATCTCCTGTGGACTACAATTGCTCCAAATCGTAATGGATGGCAGCTGCCATTTTTGAAAATTGGTTTAACTATTAATGGACGCTATTGGCTATTTAAATTTAACTTGGCAACAATAGCAAAATGCTGGCCGAACATTTTTAACTATTTAGGAGATGAAGAAGACTAAGATGATATCCCGTTAGCTTTTTTGAGAGAAAAAATTTGTTCAGCAATTAACATTTAAAAATTAAAAGATAAACCGAAAAAAGGTAGCACATTTTTAAATTTATTTTAACGTACATATGAAATACAAAAAAAATATATGAATTTGAGTTAAATCACATGTCTAATTTATTTGGAAATTTTAAAGGGTTACACCTTTGTCAACATGAACAACTTCGCAAACGTTAACACGCTCGGTTTTTAATACTTCACGTGACCGCGAAGTCTACTGTATATTGTTTCATTACCTTTCACTTCATTGAAAACAGGGGCCAAGCCGCGACATACAAAAGTGATCGTAATTTGCCTCGAACTTTTGAGTTACATATCTGTGTTTTTGATATGTGGATTCTATATTTTCCACATTTTGTTGTCACAATATTTGAAAAGTGGGCGTTAAAGATATTTCTGCTAATGAATTTAAATAAATTTAATTTATATTGCAATATAAAGTCCTTTATTATTCCAACATTTTTGCCCATAAAGAGTCTAAGGAAGTCGTTATATGGGAGGTGGCTGTTGAAGTGTTTATGTCGGCACAAAAGTCACTGACGTCACTCCCTTTGTAGCAAATGGATTTAAAAAATTTGTTTTAATATATTTTTTTCGCAAAAAATATACCTGTCAAATTATAAGTTATAACTCTTTTCCGACTTCGCCCATTTTCAATACCAAATATTTATGATGTAGAAAATATTCTTTCAAAATCTAATCATCCTAGATCGAGCTCTATCGTGCTTTGTCCTAAAGTGAAACCAGACTCAGTATATACATACATATATTCTTTATAGGGTGCAAATTAATATTTGAATGTGTTACAAACAAAATACCCAAATATAGAGGGTCGGTAAATTTTAAGGGCGGATGTTGATTGTGAACCACACGTAAACGTCAAGTTTCTTTTCTTCATTTCATTTGACATTTCTCAATTTCAGACTAACTCAATTTGAACCATGGAAAGATACACAATCGAGCAATGCGTTAAAATTATTCAGACTTATTATAAAAATGGGCGTTTAAATCAAAATGCATTTCGAGCACTTCGTGATTCTTTTGGTCAACATAATCTGTTAAATTCGTCCACAATCGTGAGAAATGTAAAAAAATTTAAACTTAAGCAAAATTGGTCTGTTTGAAATGTGAAAACATCTGTTAATGCATTCTTAGTTCGTTGAACGGAAAACATTACTGTTTTTCTCAATAGTGTATTCAAATGGTATCAAAGTGGCGATTAATTGAAATTTAGAAATAAAGTTTTTATAATAAATTTTAGTATAGTAGATAAAATAGTAGATAAAATTCTGCATCACTAGCTGTAAAAATCAATCAACTAAGTGGTTTACTTTTCATTCAGTGAGCGTTCAAAGTTAGCAAATTGTTGCTGTTTAAAAAAAAAGTGAAAAAATTGGAAATTTTTACAATTCAAGCGATTATTATTAGTGTTAAATCTATTTAAAGTAAATCTTTTATAATGGCACTTTAAACATCGGATATTAAAGTATATAGTAGATATTTTTTTTTAATAAAAATTATGTGTAAATATTTTTAATAATTTTTTTAAAAAAGGTCCATAATTGGGATATTTTCCGCATTTAATGGGCCACAAGTATTAAGTTCGTAAGAGTTGAAATTAGTTTTAAGGATTTTAGAAAAGTATAGGATATCAGCTTATAATATAAAAAAAGTCCGGACAATGCCCGGCCCTTTCTTTTTATTTTCATTTTTGTGTAAAAACGCTGGTTGTCATTTATTGAACAAGACCAGTAAATGTGTTTTTTGTGTTTTAATATTTTCATTATTTTTATTTTTTTGTTTTATTTTATTGTTTTTGTGTTTGTTGATTAATTTTGTCTTTTTTTAGAGATGAGTGCGTGAGTGATTTAGGTCACTTAAGCTCACGTACAAAAAATTTTATCACGCACAATTGACAGGAAGTCAACATTTTTTTAATACTTTAAGCTAGATTCAAGTGATTAAATTTAAATTTTATTTAATAATAAATAAAGCAAACAAGTTTTTAAATTGAAGTTGAACACCTTTATTAATTTATTCTCCTCTCTAAGATAACGCTTGATATCTGACAAAATATGTCACGCATCCATCTCTATTCGGATTTTGTTTTCTTTGTTTTGTATTTCTGTTATATTTTTTGTTGTTCAAAATGTAGTGTTTTTAATGTATTTAATCTATTTTGGATAAAATTAGGTATTCGGTATTTAGTAAAGGGGTAATCGAATAAAACTTTCACATAGTTTTAAATTAATCAAATCTTTCTTTAGGAACAACAAGCCCCAAAACCATCTTTATTTCTCGCCGCGAACTTTACAATTCTGTGAAAAATACCGAAGTAAATGAATGGAGAAATTAGTGTTTTTAGAATAAAAATCATTAAACGTATAAACCCCTCTAATATAAAAGATTTTGACCAAAGACTTAAGAACTTCATTATCGACCCAAAGACTCGACATTATAAAAGTCATCATAAACATGAACGCTTCTTGAGCTTAAATAAGGAATGGTTAGATGGATCTATCGCGTTTGTAAGGTAAAACGAAAACAAAGATTCCCCATTTTGTTTTTTTTTTTTAGATTAATTTTAACATTTACTGAATTTAGTGAAAGCAAAAAACCCACTGTGAATCGGAGGAGGTGTGCCATTTGGCCGATATTTTGTTCCATACATAATTGAACCATTCCAATATTATCTTAAAAGACAATAGTTTCCTAAATTTGTGTTTTATTCAAAATCAACATCGGCCCTTAAAATTGAACCACCCTTTATATACTTTTTAGGGTTGCAAATAAATATTGTGGAAGTTACAAACGGAAGCACAAACTTATAAAAGGTATTCCAATAAGAATGATATGATTTCTTAAAAAACACAAACTTATTATTAAGGAAATTCAAAACTTTTTTATTTAATGTGAAGTACAATCGATACAATTAAGTTCTAAATAAAACGTTATTCAAATGGCCTTCACGAATTCGATGAATCGCACTTTCAATATTGACTTGTAACGCTTGAAGCGAGTCTGGTTTATTTCGAAAGACCAATGACTTCAAATAACACCACACGAAATAGTCTAATTTTGTTAAATTACAACTTCTTGGAGGCCATTCAACATCACGTTTTCTTAAAATAATCGAATCTCCAAACTTTTTACGCAATAATTCAATTGTAGCATTTGCTGTGTGACACACACACACCGCCCTGTTGGAACCAAATGTTGTGAAGATTAACTTTTTCCAATTTCGGCCATTAAAAGTTGATTATCATCGATCTATACCATTCTCCATTCTCAATAACGAAGTTACCAGCTTCATTTCGAGAGAAGTACGGACCGATGATTCCACCAGACCAAAAATCTCACCAACCTGTCAATTAAGGTGAATGTTAAGTTTTTCAAAAACAATTTGTAGATTTTCTTTGCAACAGAATCGACCGTTTTTATTTCCTGTACCATGCCGTTTGTAACACATCGAAAAATCCATTTAAGACCCCATAAAGTATATATATTTTGAATCGGGGTTTCATTTTATGACAATCTAGTTATTTCCGTCCGTCTGTCCGTTTGTTGAAAGCACGATAGAACTCGAACCGAAAGAGTTAGGTGGCTCAAATTTTGCCAGAAAATTTCTTATACACAAGGTTTGTTTGGTATTGAAAATGGGCCAAGTCGGAATATTAGGAAGGGAGTTTTAGCTCGAAATACAAAAGCATGTCGAAAAACCGTGTCCTTCCAACATCAAATAAAATGCAATTGCGTCCAAACGCAATGACACAGTCATAAAATTTCTAATGTATTTTTCCTAAGTAAAAAAAAGTCTTTCCCCGAAAATTGCTAAAATCTATAAATTAGGAAAGGACCTATAGAACAAAATGTACGAAAATTTATACCACACATTGTATTTTTCGGTACATTCAAAATTTAAAACGTAGTAAAACGGACAAAATTAGATGTATGATTCCGAAATTTTGCAAACAAAACTATGTACTACTGGATAATAAATATGACACGCCCACCTCCCATATAACGCTTTATACAAAGAAAGTGATATATATTTTAGTATAAAGAGATTATTGCATAGCGATTACTGTTAATAACAAATTAATAACTTTGTTCAAAAAAAAAAAAAAAATACACAAAATTGGTGGTGGGTATCAAAATATATCGAATATAGTGCTCCTACTTGTTATACCCTTCACACAGTGAAAAAGGGTATATATAGGTTTGTCATTCCGTGTGAAATTTCTACAATTTTGATTTCCGACCCCATAAAGTATATATTTTCTGAAAGCTTATGAATAGGGAAGTCGATTAAGCGCTGTCAGTCTGTCCGTGTGTATGTTGAAATCAACTTTTTGAAGCCCCCCGACATCGCTTGAAAATCAGAAACATCGGTACATAAACAACTGAGATATGAGCAAAAACCCACGACCACCTCGATTTTTTTTTCACAAAAACAACATTACAACAACAACATACATACATATAAACGTGTATACTGGTTAGAGAAAACGTGGCATCGAACCCCAGCTAAGCAAAAAAAAAAATTTTTTATATTTTTTTTTTTTTTAATTTTTTTTTTAATTTTTTTTTTATATATTTTTTTTATTTTTTTTGTTTTATATTTATTATATATTTTAAATATTTTTAAAAAAAAATTTTTTTTTAAATTTTTTTTTTTAATTTTTTTTTTAATTTTTTTTTAAATTTTTTTTTTTAATTTTTTTTTTATTTTTTTTTTAACATACATATGTACGTAAATTTATAATTTTACAATGGGATGTTTTTATATATGTATGTTTTTTATATGTATGTACGTATATCATATGGAATGGTGATACAAACTACTGTTATTGCATGACTACACGTTGTGAAGGGTATATAAGATTCGGCACGGCCGAATATAGCGCTCTTACTTGTTTTTACTTAGAATTGTTATTTTTGTATCTGCATCCTATTAGTTTTGTAGTTATAAGGTGAAAAGTATACACTGCATAAAATAAGCTGTGAGCCACTGTGGGCATAAAAAAATCAGAATGCTGCCAGATTTAAAATGTCATAGAATTAATAAAACGTTATAAAATAAAATATTTGATTTTAGTTTTTCAGCTTATATAGTTAACATAAAATAAAGAAAAAAAATTTGAATTCAGTAAGAAAGTTGTTTGTTTGTATACATATGCTTACGTATGTATGTATTTATGTGCATATTAGGTTTTTTAACATTAAAAAAATTATATATTTAAGTACATTCATATTTGAGTTTACTTTTAACAGTGTCTGTTAGTGCAGATCGTCTTGGTACATTTACTAAACCAGCGTAGGAAGACATTCGTTCACAGGTGCTGAAGACGGTAGCCAAGTATTATATTTTCTATATACTCTTTTAAGTTTCGGGTAACGGTTTGGGGTGCGAACAGAGTGGCCGATTGTTGACGGCCGAATGTTTGACATTAGAAATGCCACCTATAGAATTTTCTTCTCACTGAACGTACTTCTCAAGAGTTGTATTTCGAGTTTTGGACAATAAATGAAACAATTAAACTGAATTTTACGAAATCCTAAGCTCGACAGATAACAATATTTTACATTATATTGTAAATTTTGAAGGATTTTAGTTGCGATTTGTAGCTGTGAGATCCTGCTAAAGCCAGGAAAGTGAAAAAAATTATATGAGATTTAAATGTTTTTTTCGGTTTCTGGATATTTATATTTTTTTTTTTGTGGCTAAACGAATAAAGGTTGAACAATGATTTTTTTCGCTGAAAGGTTTGATAAAAAGTTATTTAAAAAAGAAAAAAAAAATTAAATTAAAATTAAATGTTGAAACAATTCGTTCAAAAGTTCAAAAATGTATACACTTTTTTGCAAAAAAAAAGGTTTTTAAACGAATTAGGTTCGATACCACAATAAAATTTGGAATCTCTAATTTTAGAAAAAAAAAGTGTGCCATTATTTTTGACGATTTTTTTAAATTTTCACATTTCTTCTATTTTTGTTCATCATAAATAAATTTTTAATTATTGATTTCAACTGTTATTCGAATCACTTTTAACACTTCACAATGTTAATACCTGCCTATAATTATAAATTTGAAAAATTCTTTATTATCGATAATAGTTATAAGGGAATGTCCCACACATCCCCATAAAATATATTTTTATATACCTGCTCTACAAAACATTATATGTTAAAAAAATAATTACACTTAAGAATAATTATTAAAAGCATTAATCACAACAATAAGTTTACAAAAAATAAATCAGGTATCAGGTAGAAGCCGCCGAGGCCAGAAATAAGCCCTGACGATTATATCGTACGAATTATACGAGGAAATTCAGCAGAAGCGATACAAATCGAGATGTCTTTCTGAGCAGTGACCCTTTTAAAAGCTGCACTACGCGAAGAGAACAAATTAATAAAAAACCTTTTTCATCAGAAACCACACTTCAATCACTTCCTGACACCGATGCACAGTGGGTTCGATAGTACCCAAAGTGGCGATTAATTCATAGACGCCGTAGTTTTAAAATATTATATTTTTTTATTGATGGGTTATTATAAGCACATAAAAACACAGCATTTTAGAAAAAAAAAGTTAAAAAAAAATTTTGTTTTTAACCCGTAAGCGCATTTTTTTTTTTTTGGAAAGAAAGACCTTAGTTCACAATTTATGCTGTAACTTTGGAATAAAAAGCGATAAATTAATGAGTAAAACTGAAAATTAAAGCATACTCAATGTGCTATTATAATCTAAAATCCAACTTTTGTGTTTTACAAAATGTTATAAATATACAAATAACGAGTAATGTACAATTACACAACACTTCAAATAAATAACATCACAGTAAACAGACACAATCAATACAAATCAATATGGCAGTGCCGAATTTGAAATACTCTCCTATACGGAGGAAGTTTAATTAAATATTTCATTTTATTTTTTACTTCAAAATATTAATATACCATAAAACGTTAATTATCAACAGCTTACACATATAAATTAAACACACTCTAATTGATATTAAAAAAAAAAATACCCACTATAAATTAGGTAAATTTCAATAAACTCTGTAATTTAACATGAAATTTCTTAAAATTTACTTAGTTTATGTTAGAAATTATTTAGAATATGTTGAAATTTACCGAATTTATAGTAGGAAACTTTACTTGTTCTATTAAAGTACAAATGAAAACCATACTTCTATGTATGTTCGTGAGTTAATTTTAAATTTAATAAAAGCACGAACGTATGCAAAAATTAGAATTCGGTGTAAATAAAACAGAAATTATTTTTTGTAAGTGAGCGTGAGTCAAAATTAACTCACGCAACCATCTCTGATAGAAACCAAACTTATTTATAACAATAACTTTAATACCGAAAATAAAGACAAAAGAGAGTTAAAAACAAACAAATTGATTTGTGGTTTGTTTTTTCAGATTAAGTATTTAGCAACTGGAGTTCTTTCACAAAAATTTTAATAAGTAAAAAAAACGCGGTGCCTCTGCAAAAGTTTGGTGTGGAATATACCTATATAAGCTAAAATATTATATTTAAATATCACTTAATAAAATTTGCTGGATCGCAACAAGAAATTTGTTGAAAATCTGTGTATATATCGAAAATACCACATTTATGGAGCACTTTTTAAAAAATATTTGCAAAACATTTATCAAAGAAAAAAACATTAATGCAATTATGTAGCCAAATACCTGAAGTTGATGGTTCCATTTTAATAAAATTACTTTTAGAACGCTCATCAAGAATTATCAGCACCCAAAATAACTCAATTTTCAGTTTTAGGCACGGCACGAAAAATTATTTGACTTTGACAGCTCACAGTCGATAGAGTAATTTACTCAAAACAAAAGTTTTTGGCAAATAGTGATGAAGAATTTAATTACCTTTCACCCAGTACCACACACAAATGTGTAGGATAAAGTTCAGCTTTTGAATTAATCCTCACTTTTGGTACATTTCAACCCTCTGTGCGATGGTGCGGCTAATGAGGATATACATACGACATAATAATTATTAAGGAATTTTTTTTAGTTTAACTTTTCCGTATATCAAGTATTAAATAATCCTACTAATATAATAAATGTGAATGTGTGTGTTTGGATTTTTGGATATTTGTTAGTCAATCACGCAAAAACGGCTGAACGGAACTAAATGAAATTCGGCACATAGATAGATAACAACCTAGATTAACACATAGGCTATAGCGATAATAACGCGAAGCCGTTGGCAAACTCATCATCACAGCCTAAACGGGTTGTTTGTTTTGTAAAATTTTTATTTTTGTTGCAAGTTTTGGCTTTTCTTTTTTATTTTCAAATTCAAATTTTCAAATTAATAATCCTACTAATAGGTATAATAAATGTGAATGTTTGGATAAATTTGACAAACATATAAATAACAATCTAGGTTAATACTAAGTCTTCCTTTTATCCCTATAACTACGCAGACGAAGTCGCGGGCACAAAATAGTATATATATGTATATATATACATATGTACTCATATACATATATGTATTTGAATTTATTTAAACATTTTTTTAAAATTTCCCATTTTTCATTTTCTTACTTTTTGTTTTTTGTATATTTATTTGTTTGACATTAGAAATGCCAACTATAGAGTTTTATTCTCACTGAACATATGTAATTCTCAAGAGTTGTATTTCGACTTTTGGAGAATAAGTGAAACAATAGTTAGAGTATATTTTGCTCAATTTATAGGTAATTTTTAGTATAGTAAATTCAGCTCAATAAAGGCCTTTAGTTGCGAGAATATTATGAATTGACAATTAAGGCGCGTGTGTGAACATAGTATTGGGCTATTTCGAAGAAATTTAAAAATTTATTGATTCTAGTTGAATTTTGTTTTAAAGGAATTAATTCTTGAGAGAATTTGATTTTTGGAATGATAAAACTATTGAATTTCATTATTTTTTAAAATTGAATTAAAGAATTAAGCTTTTCGAACCTCTGTTCTGCATACTATTTTTTACTACAATGTTGTGCTTTTACGGAAACTGAAGAGCATCATAATTTGGTGGACAGAGGTAGTTAAAAAATAATATTAGATTTGTGTAAGCATGGCACCTCCTACTTTTTACATAATAAAGTTAATGTTTGAATTCAACTTATAAAATCCATTATAGATATGGTTTCTGAAAAATTTTGTCATACAGTACTAATAACAATTTAAGATAAAGCGTTATTGGGAGGTGGGCGTTAAAGTATTATTCTCACCTTTATTTTCTGGATTTATAATAAAATTTACCAGAAAGTTATATGTATATGCGAAATTTCATCATCTAATACATCTAATTCTATCGCTTTTATGAGCTTTTGAATTTCATTGATAGTAGAATATGTAAGAAGTGGGCGTTAAAGTAATTTCTGCTAATGAACTTAACTTGGTATTTCAATATAGAGTCCTTTGTTCTTTCAACGTAGAGAAATTATTCGAATTTTATAGAAAGCGTTACATGGGAGGTAGGTGTTAAAGTGGGCGTGTCACCTTTAGTTTCATGAATTATAATTATATTGACCGGAAAGTTATATATGCGACTCTCTCTTTGTCGTATGCGATTATATTTCCGTTTCTCTCCACGTCTGTATGGCTTTCCGAATTTTATCCCTGTTTTTTTATTTATAACTTTGTTTCATCATCCTCCAACATTTCTTTCCACCATTTTAAGATGGCTTTATTTTTTTCGCCGCCGTTTTCACAAATTTTATATTTCGTATTTACAAATCCTATTTTAGAAACAAACATTATTTTTTTTTTTTTAAGTTATATATTTTACACTTACGATGTCGTACGCTACAAATTTAAATACGTAAACAGAGCAAAACGATGATTATTTTTCAGCACATTTTATTTTATTTAATTTGCAATAAAACTATCTGTTTGCTATTAATATATGATGCGCATTGTACGAATGCCTTCAACTTACTGATAATAAAAATTATTTTTTCAATTTTGCACGCGACATCGAAATATATGGCAAAACAAAATTTACTGTAATTGGTAATCACATCGTTCCATTAACATTTTTCTATTCTTTAAAAATGAACCAACATTTCAAAGAGGAAATGTCAAACATAGCGCCAGTCATTAAGATCATTTATCGAATATGGAATGGAAATGTTTAAAACAGAACTTTTGCACTTGTTCAAATTTGCATTCGAATATCTTAAGACGTGTTATGAATAAATGAAAAATTCAATAGATTCGTTATAAAAAAAAAATGTTAAAACATCATACATCCTTTTTAAGATTTAGTTTTTTTTTGCTGTGGTTTAAATTTCTATGGAAATGTCCAATTTGGAAATAACAGGAGAAAAATTATCCTACTATTACAATAAATGTAAAAAAAAAATTTATTTTTAATTACCATAGTCAAGAAGTTTAAATTAGTTGTAATCGAGCTAATAAAGTGCCCTTACAAAGTTTCATATTGTTTGATCTTGCGACATTTTAATGAAATCATGAGAAGCATTTTAAAATGTTAAGGGTTAGTTAATTGTTCTTAATAGATATAAAACAATGCTGCAGTAAAAAATTATAAAGAAATGTTAAAAACAAATAATGCAATACAAGCTTAAATGATGTTAATTAAATATGCATGAGTTTACTGGTTAATATTGTAGCCGTGATTACAAATAACACAAAACCGCCTTTGAATAAAAATATGTTGACTATAGTGATTTTGACGCGCTAAATATAAATCCGTTTTCAGTTTTCTTTTTTATGGGGCTCAATTTTGTTTTTATCAGCATGCCTAATATTTTTTCCAAAAAAACACGGCGGTTGTGCTGATACATTTCATTATAGCATGAGAATGTTTTGTTTGATTTTGATGAAAATACCAGCAAACTGATCACAATAAAATTTCCTTCAAGCCAGCAAAATATGTATAATTTTTTATATTTTTAATTAAATCATTAAAAAATTTTAGGGTAAAAATTTTACATTATTATCAGGAATATTATGAATAAAATAAAATCATAAAAATCGGTTAATAAATCTTGATTTTGTTCACTTTGCTAGAAATTGTGTAATGATGCATTTTGCATACTTTGAAAAAACCATAACGACATACATACATGTAGGGTACCTGCCTGATCCGAACAGACCGACTATGAACAGGGATAACGGACATTTGAGACAGAGACCAATTTGGCGACAACGGAGAGAGGACAAGTACACTTACGTACATGAACGTACGACATTTGACACGCGCAGTTGATAGAAGAAGTTAAGTGAGAAAGGTTTGTGCACACACAAATGAAATAAATACTTAATACGATTATTTAAAACACTGTTCGTAAATAAAAACATTCTTAACTTAATACCTACCTAACTTTAATATTAATAAATAAATAAATTGAATTGTTTGTTTTTCAATAAAAAAGCGAATAGCATTTTAATTTATTCCCACATACATACATGTATTGTGTGTTTATTTTTGTCTATGAATTACTATGTTAGGTTATGATGAAATGCATCAGCATAACCGCCTTGTTTTGGGCGAAATATTAGGCATGCCCATAAAAAAAATCTGAGCCCGATAGAAAAAAAATCTGAAAACGGATTTAAATTTAGCTCGTCAAAATCACTATAGTGCACATATTTTTGTTTAAAGACGGGCAATAATGCAGGCCATTGTAAATAATTAAATAAATTAACAAGAATATAAAAAAGGAAGTAGAGTGTAATATTATTTGCAGAAACATATTCATATAAAACAAGTAAAAGCGCTATATTCGGCCGTGCCGAATCTTATATACCCTTCACAACGTGTAGTCATGCAATAACAGTAAATTCACGTATGTATGTTAAAAAAAACAAAAAAAAAATAAAAAATAAAAAAAAAATTTAAAAAAAAAAAATTTAAAAAAAAAATTAAAAAAAAAAAAATTATTATATACATATATAATATATATAAAACAAAAAAAAAATAAAAAAAAATTAAAAAAAAAAAAATAAAAAAAAATAATAATAAAAATATATATAATATATTAAATAAAAAATAAAAAAATAATAAAAAAAAAATTAAAAAAAAAAATTTTAAAAAAATTTAAAAAAAAATTTTTTTGCCTCAGCTGGGATTCGATGCCACGTTTTCTCTAACCAGTATACACGTTTGTATGTATGTATGTTGTTGTTGTAATGTTGTTTTTATGAAAAGAAAATCGAGGTGGTCGTGGGTTTTTGCTCATATCTCAGTTGTTTATGTACCGATGTTTCTGATTTTCAATACCGATCTACTCCCGAATATTTCTGATATTTTAATACCTTACCCGGGTCCAACCTATGTCGGGGGGCTTCAAAAAGTTGATTTCAACATACACACGGACAGACGGTCAGACGGACAGACGGTCAGGGCTTAATCGACTCCTCTATTCATAAGCTTTCAGAAAATATATACTTTATGGGGTCGGAAATGAAAATTGTAGAAATTTCACACGGAATGACAAACCTATATATACCCTTTTTCACTGTGTGAAGGGTATAAAAAAACTTTAAATGCACAGTGAATTGGGTGTAACAGTTTTTAAAATTAAATGTTAAAATAGTCATCCTATCTGAGTCTGTATTATTACATTAAATGGTTTTCATAAAAATTGTAATTAGATTAGGTTAACTTGAACAAGTAAGAGCGCTATATTCGGCCGTGCCGAATCTTATATACCCTTCACAACGTGCAATAACAGTAGTTTGTATCACCATTCATCCCATATGAAATACGTACATACATACATATAAAAAACATACATATATAAAAACATCCCATTGTAAAATTATAAATTTATGTATGTATGTTAAAAAAAATAAATAAAAAAAAAAAATAAAAAAAAATAATATAATAAATATAAAACAAAAAAAAAAATAAAAAGAAAATTTAAAAAAAAAAATAATAAAAATATCAATAATATATTAAATAAAAAAAATATAAAAAACAAATTTTAAAAAATATAAAAAATTTTTTTTTTTTGGCTCAGCTGGGATTTGATGCCACGTTTTCTCTAACCAGTATACACGTTTGTGTGTATGTTGTTGTAATGTTGTTTTTGTAAAAAAAAATCGAGGTGGTCGTGGGTTTTTGCTCATATCTCAGTTGTTTATGTACCGATGTTTCTGATTTTCAATACCGATCTACTCCCGAATATTTCTGATATTTTAATACCTCACCCGGGTCCAGGCGATGTCGGGGGGCTTCAAAAAGTTGATTTCAACATACACACGGACAGACTGACAGAGTTTAATCGACTCTCCTATTCATAAGCTCGGAATGAAATGGAAATGAAAATTGTAGAAATTTCACAAGGAATGACAAACCTATATGTACCTTTTTTCACTGTGTGTAGGGTATAAAAAGAGGGATATTAAAAGCCGAAACTCATGACAAGTATACGCGTACACCAAATTGGCATATTGTGCACACATGTTTTTATTATGAGTAACGACGTAACAACATGCGTCAAAAAGTATGTGTGAAAGTCATCATGACAACACTGTGCATTTTCTATTACTTACATCGTTAATTGTTGTTGATTTAATATTGGATGTCGCTGAGGCATGTGCCATGCAACTAACACAAGTCAATGGAATGAGAACTAAGCAAATACGTGACCTAATCATTAAATGTGTACGAGTATACAAAGTGGAGTATGCATTGAATTCAAATCGTTGTTTTTGTTTTAGTTCCAGTAATTGCTTTGATTGACATTTTTCAAGCAATTGGCTCATATGAAACTTTTTACTGTAATATATATTAGATTTGCCATAAGCAGATGCTGTATTCCTAAAGCATTTCATAAAATGACTGGTCAACATTTCAGCTGAAAATAAAACTATGGAAATATTAATTAATATCTTAAATAAAACATACATATGTATGTATGTATGCATGTAAACGAAATATTATTATTACGCTTTGAATTTAAACTGAAAAAATTAAAAAAAAAAAATCAATAAATTTGTTTCGTTTTATTGTTCCTTTTTTATATTATTTCAACATTATGAGCGTTAAATGTAGGATAAATGTATGAATTTAAACATAACGAAGACTAGTTAAGCCTGGTATGTATTGGTGGCTCCAACTCCAATATTTTTTAGTGTATTAATTTTAAAGCTTGGTTTTCACTATATCATATGAAATGACAACAAAAACTGCCTCAAATGAATTCTCGTCAGTTTGCGTCAAATGCGTTTTCACTGCATTTTAAAAACTGACAAAAAAAACTGACGAACAACAAACAAAAATAATTGACAACTTGATGTCAAATTTACTTTAAAAAAATGCTGCCATATCTGCTGACAAACTGAAATTTGGCATTTTCACTTATTTGTCAGTTTAGATGGCAGTTTGTGTGCATAATTGACTGCAAACATAGATGACGCCATATGACAACCCGTTTTCATACAATTACCAACAATTTGGGCAATTTGACAACAAAAATGACATAGTGAAAACCAAGCTTAAGGCAAATTCTAAAATAAATATGTTGTTGTTAATTCAAATTTATAATTTATTACGGAAATGCAACTACATATTTTTATATTTTAAGATTTGAATTTGTCGCTTTTTGTGCAGTTAAGTGTTGGCAACCCAAAAAAAATATTCGACAACAGTTAAAATTTTTTAACACCCTATAGTATGTGCCTTTTTTTATACAATTTTATTTGCTTTTTTCTGTTAAGAATGGAATATTATCTCGCTATAAAAATAACGATAACCGTAATTTTTAAACCAAATCAGAACAAGAAAATATTTAACCAAAAACAACAACAACGTGTAAAGTATAAACAAACAACCATACTTTTTATTTATATAAATTCATGAACTTATTCCGTTTTTGTTTAAAATAAATGCAAAATTTACAAAACCAGGTAATATATCCGCCATTTTGTTTCGGACGCATTTGTAAATTTAAAATTTTAACATAATTAGCCATATTTTAAGGGACAAGCACTTTTATTTGATAACAATATTGAGAGTTCGAAGGGATAAATTTTTAAATATTAAACTTGACCACATACATATAAATTTTTTGTATTAAATTTATGATTTTGATTTTTTATAGTAAACTGTTTTGCTAGTCAGCCCTTTTTTTGATATCCATATGATTCTTTCGTTTTTCGTTTGAAAATTATAAGAAAAAAACACCCAGGCAGTTGTATTTTAATGCTTTTATATCAGTTTCAAATCGATTTGCTGGCTCTATTCTGGAATATATTTCGACATGCGATTTGGTGTACCAGAATTGTTGCCAACCGCACAGTTTAGTTGTGATAAGAATTTCATGGTTGTATCTAAAGAATTAAGTTTAGGAATATCCATACTCAGCACTAATAAGTTATGGTTCTTGCAATATAAATTTTGTAGACACAAAAAAAAAGTTCGATGGAAACAATTGAACCATTCGATTGGCCATGAACTTGATTATCTGTTTTCTGGGTGCAGCTTTAGGAACTTGATATACATATTTAAAAAAAATATTTTTTCAAATTAACTTTGTCAGGCTTGCCTAAAACTATGAATAACCCAAGAGTGATATCATATACATACATTCATATATAGTATAAATAGTAACATACGTGGCAATAAATAATCCAAAAGCAAAAAAGTTTTAATTTTGTTGTGAAAAATATGGGAAAGGCGACCAGATTTTAACTGGTTTGGAACACGTATTTTCTCCCTAATATTTTTTAAAGTTTAATACCACATACCCCTATTTGCAATATAAGTATGTAAGTTTAAAAATTTGATTTAGGTAATATGTACATACGTTCTCATTAATAAATCGATTTCCGTCTTTATAAGCTTTCTGAAAACACAAAAATACGTTATGGGATCCTAAATAAATATTGTGGAAATTGCAAACGGAATAACACTACATGGCACCACAGGTTCTGGTAGGGTTGTCATATTTGAAAAGTGAAAAAAGTACATTGAGGGGGGAAAAAAAAAACATTTTTTTATTTATTGATAACATAACTTTTATTTTAATACATCACATTTTTATTTAAAAAAAGTTAATAAGAAACATAAAAACACGTAAAAACTATGAGAACATAACGGTGACTTAACTTTTAATTCAATACATCACATATGTTTTCAAAATAAGTTAAACCAGTAAGAGTGTTATATTCGGCCGTGCCGAATCTGATAATACCCTTCACCATCATGTACATAAGTATAATCTCACATCGTAGCCTAACCTATATTTCATGTTATACCCCTTTTTTCTTTATTATTTCCGATGCCATCCTCGATTTTGAATTTTTACGTAGTTAAGTGTATTCAACTAGTCAAGCCCTTTAATTTGATACCCATATTGATGGGGTTAAAAAAATTTTATCCGCCATTTTGTTTTAGACGCCATCTTGGATTTTAAATTTTAGAATAATTTACTGTATTCTACTGGTCAAGCCCTTTAATTTAATACAAATATTGAGGGGGTTCAAGATGCTACATTTTAAAACGCCAGATTTGACCCATATATAAATTTATTGTCCGCCATTTTGTAGTGGCGGTCAACATCAACATCAATTTAAATTTTTTTATAGTGCTTATATTGCGCTACTCAATTCCTTTCAGATGATATCAATATTGACTCTCTCGGTTGTCTAGAAGCTGAAAATTAATTCGAATGAATTAAATTTTCCACATTGTGACGAATAATTCTTTTTGTTTTCCGAATTTTAAAAATAAAATTTGCGAGACAAATGAAATTTAAAAAAAAAATTCAAATAAAATTCTTTTCACAATTTAAATATAAAATTCCTTACAAGAATCATTCAAAGAACATAATCGAAAAATTAAAAAAAAATCGATTCACAAATAGAATTTTTATTTTCCTTGAAGAAAAGTTAGCAGCGTTGCCATTGTAGTTTATTATTTTTGTTGTGTTAATGGGGACAATTTCACCATTTTAGGAATTAAAGAAAATATTTTAAAGACTTTAGTTTTTAGTTTTTCCAACTTTTTGTTTCCCCCCAAATTTTTGTTACACATATTAAATACATACGTTAAAGGCAATTTCATTTAGTATTGAACACCAGGCAATATAAAATATTAAAGAATTAATGTATGTATGTCCGATTAGTGATAAAAAACATAAGTGTAAACGGGTTTCAAACAGACAATTCGGATTAAATATAATTATATCTGTGGTTTTCATGGGCATGGTATGTCTTAAAATCAAATTTTTCAGGAGAGCCATAAAACCGTTTTATATAAAACAACGGGTTAGGTTTTAAACTTCTTTTTACCATTCATGCCAATATAGATCTTAAAATCTTCTTATTCAAATTTCAGACAAATATCCTTTTAAAATTATACGAAATAAACAAAGTGGTACGGAAACTAAGTGTGTGCAGATAAACATATGTAGGTAGTACCAAGAAAAATTAAATAAAGCTTACGCCATCACGCAGCCATAAAAAAACATTTCTGCGCATGTAGGAATTCTGACGTCACTCAAGCTGTGTTTTCATTGGCTAATAAAATTCAGCTGTATGACTAACTATGTTTTTGTAAAAACATGACAGTGGGACAAAGTGTTTTTTTTTTACTTAATGTTTTAAAAGCAAAAAAATTCTTTATATATATTTTCATTATTTTTATTACAATATTTCACTATTAAATTAGGTGTAGAATTCATTTTATTTTATCAAATTTTATTTTTCGCTTATAAGTATTTTTAGGGATTTCGGCATTTAGTTTCTTAATTCTAAAATACATTCGACACCTAAAAAAAGTTTTTTCACGTCTTCACTGGCTTCAATTTATTTTGCTTCCAATAATTGCTTTTGTAAATATCCGCTTGAAAGTAATAATTTGTACCATTTAATTTGAAACATATGGTGTAAGTCTGGAGACGATCTTCTTCAAAATCACTCAGCCTTGGAGCATTTTCCGCGACCAATTTTTCTTCAAAACTATTTGGAATATCATTTTGCTTTTTAGTTATACGTAGTCCTTCATATACATTTGCAACTTCAGTTTCATTAGCAGTTTTCGTTTCACTTTCAATAGCACTAGTGTCTAAAGACGGAACTGCATGGGATTTTAAAATTTTTGCACGCCGTTTGATAAGTTATATTTTTAATGCCTTAGTAATGTACTGCAAGAATTAATTTTGTTTTAACTTACCCATTTCAAATTTCAAGTTTCTTTCAAAATATTCTTGCTTGAAATGTAAAGCACAAATTTTTTCTTTATCCACATTTACAGGCTTCACTCGGTTACCCATAACTTCCTTCGAGCTTCATCTTTTGGAAAATTGTAAAATGATACAGCTGTTTGAAAACACAAACGTTTTATTAAATATACGCAAATTATAAGTTTTTAATATAATTTCTCACTTGTTTTTTTTTGCTGTTACTTTGCTTGCATTTGCCCACTGCACATTTCATATTTGCTCTCTTTCTTTTCTTTTCACTTTATTTTGTTTTCTGTTTTTATTAGTTTTGCGGCTTTTAAATAACCAAATTTAAACACTTTTTATATAATTTTAATAATTTTAATATTATTTATATGTATTTATTATAAAATATGACACGAAATTCGTTGTTTATTAAGCACCGATGTAATACTTATTTTTTAGAACTCTCTGAGTAAATTAATTACAGGGCTGCCAACTATTACAAAATACATAAATTTTTTGTAAGAAATTATAAATTTCACATATGATACAGACTTGGTAACCTTTCCGAGGGGATAACTACGTCATCTAACGGTAAATCATGCGCAAGGCGTAATCTTTATTTAATCATTCTTGGGTAGTACACACTTCTAGTAAACTGAAAAATGATCAGAAAATGACTTTTAAATGTGTTCAGAAATAACAGCGTATGTGGTTGTGTGTTTTTCTAAAAAAAATTAAATAATTTGCCATTAAGCACGCGTAAGTCAACATACTGCGTTAGTGCTGAACGCTTTTTGAATATATATAGAAGTTACGTTGCTATGCAATTAAAAAAATCGGAATGGCTCCATCTTATTTCAAACATTTTTAGAACCAAGTAAAGGGCGTTTAAAACCAAACAGTATGGCATTATTAACTCAAAATCATAAAAAATGAACATGAAAACCACAGATATTACCTTTTAGGATTTTGATAATAATCCTATTTGGATTTATTATAAAAAAATTGTATTACAGATTTTTTTCCCCTTGGAGATTTTTTTAAGAAATTAAGTTAAATACATACTTGTGGCAACTTGTTTTTTAATTTTTTTGCGACATGCCTAAATGCATACAAAATTTTATCACGAATATTTGGTGCTGGCAGAAACAATGTTTCATATGTAGGTTTTGTTTTTGTATGTCTTGCATTCATAAACGGAATACTTTTTTATTGTGTTTTGGTTTTTTAAACTGCTAAGCGGTACACAAACATCATACTTACAAACATTACACGTAAATATACAGTCGGATTCGGGTAAGGGAAATTGATAATTGAAGGGTTTTTTTTTTTGCTTATGGAAGATTTTCATTAATAAAAAACTTTGGATAAATTGAAACCATTTTGGTTAAATATATTGTCTACTTTTTATATTTTTTTAAAACAAAGTAATAGAAAATGTATATTAATGAGAAATTTTTTCTTCTAATCTGTGTTTGCTTTATTGAAGTTTGTAGCTTTAAAAACAAAAAAAAAACTGTAAAACTGATTTTCCCTTAAGCGAACTCATTTTCTTTCAAATAATATTAAAAATATTTCATTTTAGTTAAGTTATTCCTTTAATTAAACGGCGGCAGCTTAGCATTTTTTTTACACAGACATTTTTTTTATGTGGCCCCAAAAAAAATTTTGTGTTGTATTCCTCGCAAGGGATGATTTTCACATATACCTTTTTATACCCTTCACCTGTGGTGCACAAGGGTATATATAGCTTTGTCATTCCGTTTGTAATTTCTACAATTTTCATTTCCGACCCCATAAAGTATATATTTTCTGAAAGCTTATGAATAGAGGAGTCGATTAAGCCCTGACCGTCTGTCCGTCTGTCCGTGTGTTGGTTGAAATCAACTTTTAGAAGCAACTATATGTTCCTCAGATCTGTATATGGTATCAATCTCTTGGAAATATCCAGGAATGAATCGCTTTTGAAATTCAGCACAATCGCCCCATAACTTTCTGAGATATGAGCAAAAAACCACGACCACCTCGTTTTTTTTCACATTTACAACAACAACATACATACATACATACATGTAAAAAACATACCAAACAAAAAAAATTACAAAAAAAAAAAAATATTAAAAATAAGAAAAAATAATAAAAAAAATTACAAAAAAAAAGTTTTCAAAAAATTTAAAAAAAAATTTTTTAAAAATTTTTCTAAAAAAATTTTTTTAAAAAATTTAAAAAAAATATAAAAAAAAATAATAAAATATAAATAATATATTAAATAAAATAAAATAAAATTTTTTTGGCTCAGCTGGGATTCGATGTCACATTTATTCTAACGTGTACGTATGCACGTATTTTATATGGGATGAATGGTGATACAAACAATTGTTATTGCATGACTACACGTTGTGAAGGGTATATAAGATTCGGCACGGCCGAATATAGCACTGTTACTTGTTATTGATGCTGTTTGTTTTTTAGGTATTGTTGTTGTTAAAAGAGGCATTGGGTACAGTGTGACACACAACTTTTTACCTATAGGCGCTTGACGTATGCTTATTTATATATAAAGTAGCTTTTATACCGAGTTTCAATTTAAGACAAACAAGGATTTTTACTTTACCGAATAAAAAAAATTAGGATTATAATGAATTTTCTGTTTACATTTTCAGGTATATACATATGTTTAAATATGTATTTTGCTAATACGCATATCCTTTTAAGTCTTTACCTTTTTATATAAATGCCTAATTATTTTATTAGATCAATAAAGTTGTTTTTCTTGTCCGTATCTTTAAATCAATTATAATTCAATTTGTGAGCATAAAAATATTTTAAAAGGATATATGGACATATAAAATATAATATTTATATACGATACAGCTACTTATACATATAAGCAAAATCCAATCTGTTAAAAACGCATTGTGTGTTGTTTGAATTATTTTGGCTGCTACTGTACATTATTGAATGTAAAGATTTTTTCATACCACAAACAACAAATAAAGAGAGGAAATTTTTGAAAGGAATTATTCGTTTTTGATTCTATTTTGCTTAAAATAAAATATATTTAATTTGTGAGACGAATGAAAAACTGCGAATTTTAAAAATAAAATTTGTATTGCAAACGAATTAAATAAAAAACATATTTATTTTATTTGCGAAAAGAATGAAAAAACATAAAAATCCTAAATGGAATTTGTCTCGCAACTTTTATCTTTTTTAATTCGGAGCATAATTCAAAAAACGAGAGAAAAAAATTAAATTGCATTCGCAAACTTAATTTTTTGCGTACTATGGAAAACGGTCAATTTTTTTGCCCACAAAAAGTTTTTAGCCATACCTAAGTTGTAAAGAAGAAGAGCGATCAAATTTTATTTAAAAAATAGAATCTTGTTAATAAATATTGTTAAATCAAAAAAAAATCCTCCCATCATTGGCGACACCATAAATATTCCGAATAAATTTCGTTTCTCTTCATTAATGTCGGCGATTAGCAAAATTAATATCAACAAGTAAGAGAACTATATTCGGCTGTGCCGAATCTTTTATACCCACCACCAATTTTGTGTACATTTAAAGCACAATATTTATTATTTTGTTAATCGCTACGGAATAATCTATTTATAATAAAATATGTATTTCTTTCTTTGTAGAGGGTGGTTAAATTTTAAGGGCCCATCTTGAAGGTGAACTACACCTAGTCTTTAAATTTGTTGACTGCATTTCATTTGATATTTCTCAATCTCAAACTAACTCAATTTGATCCGTGGAAAGATACGCAAGTAAGCAACGCATTAAAGTTATTCAGGTTTTTTATAAAAATGGGTGTTCAAATCAAAATGCATTTTGTGCACTTCGTAATTCTTTTGATCAACATAATCGTTCAAATTCGTCCACAATCGGGAAAATTGTAAAAAATATTTAAATTTCTTCTTAGTTCGTTGAATTGGGAACCATTGAGCATCAACATTGTCGTTGAAAATTTGGATCATCAGATAGAGGAGTGGCGCCAAGGATGGGGGGGGCCATTTGACCGATTTTTTGTTAAATACATAATTGAACCATACAAATATTATCATTATAAAAAGAAATGATAATAATTTCTTAAATAATTTGTGTTTTATTTAAAATCAACATCGGCCTTTAAAATTTAACCACCCTTAATAACTTCGATATGATAGTAAAATGTTTTCTTGAATTTAGTCTTTTAGTGAAAGTGGGCGTTAAAGTAGGCGTGTAAATAAAGTTTCTGCTAATAAATACAACTTAGATATTTCAATATAGTCCTTTATTTTCCCAAAAACTTTGTCAATAGAGAAATTACACGAATTCAAGACAAACCGTTATATGGGAAGTAGGCGTTAAAGTGGGCGTGGCACCTTAATTTTCTGGCAGTAATGATGAAGTAATGATATTGCCTAGAAGGATATATGTAGCAAATTTCATCATCATACCTCTAATTTTGTCGGTTTTATGAGCTTTTAAATTTCATGAACGGTAGATAACGTGAAAAGTGGGCGTTATAGTAGGCGTGTCAAAGTTGTTTTTGCTAATGAGTACAACTTAGATATTTCAATATAGCGTTTTATTATTCCAAAATCTTTATTAATAGAGAAATTATATGAATTTTAGTTATTACGTTATATGGGAGGTGGGCGTGGCACATTGATTTTCCGTTACAGAAAAGCCACTCACTAAAAAGCAAAGTGTGCAAAATTTCAGAATCGTACATCTAATTTTGTCCGTTGTATTAGGTTTTAAATTTAAAATATACCTAAAAATACACTGCGCGGTATAAATTTTCGTACATTTTTATCTATAACTCCTTTCCTAAGGCATAGATATAAGCAATTTTTGGGGAGAGATATTGTTTTGACTCGAGAAATATATATTCGAAGTTTCATGACTGTACGTTAATGCGTTTGGACACCATTGCATTTTATTCGATGTTCGAAGGACACGGTTTTTTCGACCTACTCTTGTATTACAAGCTATAACTCACTTCCTAATATTCCGATTTAGCCCATATTTCAAAGAAACCTTGTCTATAAGAAAGATTCTGGCAAAATTTGAGCCCCCTAGCTTTTTCGGTGCGACCTCTATCGTGCTTTCAACAGACGGACGGACATAGCTAGATCGTCATCAAATCAAACCCTGATTCAGAATATATATACTTTATGGGGTCTAAAATGGATATTTCGATGTGTTACAAACGGAATGACAAAATGAATATACCCCCACCATTTTTTTGGTGGCGGGTATAAAAAATCACCCGGACCTGACAATATCACAGGTTCAATGATAATAAACCTCCTATACTCTTCATATTTAATGGTGTACTACGAGTGGGTTGTTTCCGAAATTTGTTGAAAAGGTTCACAATCGTTATGATTCCGAAGCAAGGAAAAGACCAAAGTCAAATTACTTCGTATAGACCGATTAGCTTGTTACCAATTCTATCGAAGTTATTTGAAAAATGCTTCTACAGAGCTTAGCTCCTTACCTTAGCATGCAAAATATTATTCCAGATCACCAGTTTGGTTTTCGTGAAGGACATGGCACCATCGAACAAGTCCACAGAATTGTCACCATGATTAAAACGGCATTCGAGAAAAAACAATACTGTTCAGCTTTGTTTATAGATATTTCTCAAGCATTCGACAAAGTTTGGCATAATGGCCTACTCGTAAAAATATTAGAGAAACTTCCACAAAACACACATAAACTCTTCCAGAGCTACTTGAGGGGTAGGTCGTTTACAGTAAGATGTAAGGATCAATTTTCCTCCATCAAGAAGGTTTCTGCTGGCGTCCCACAGGGCAGCATACTCGGCCCACTGTTATATGTTATCTTTACGGCAGATATGCCAACGAGCCCAAACATACACACGTCAACGTTTGCCGATGATACCGTCTTTATAAGTGTAAACAGTGACAGTGACATGAACTAGAGAAATGGTTGAGTCTATGGAAAATAAAAGTAAATCCGTCCAAATGTGCTCACGTGACTTTAACGCTTAGAAGAGACAATTGCCCAGCGATAAAAATAAACAACATCTCCGTCCCGGTGAAGAATCAAGTTAAGTATTTGGGAATTCATCTTGATCGTCGCCTAACATGGTCCCGTCACATTGAGGCTAAAATATCTGCTATGAAACTCAAAATCTCAAAGCCACATTGGCTTATTGGCCAAAAATCTACACTTGCTCTGGAATACAAAGTCCTCTTGTATAAGACCATTATAAAGCCAATATGGACTTACGGCATCCAGCTATGGGGTACAGCCTGTGCATCAAATATCCAAAAACTTCAAAGAAGACAATCTAAGATACTCAGACAAATTGTCGGCGCACCATGGTTCGTACGTAATACCTACATTCACCGAGATCTAAATATTCCCACTGTTTCTGAAGAAACAATAAAGTATTCGCGCAAGTACGTAAACAGACTGACGGTCCATCCCAATCCTCTCGCCAGGGACCTCTTGCTATTCGAAGGACATAAGCGGTTAAAAAAAGCCGATACATTGAGCCTCGCGAGAAGGCTCCCATAACTCCAATCACGTAACACTAGTTTCTAAGATTTGAATACGATCAGTTAGTTATAACAGTGGTAGTAATTAATATATAATTAGTATTAGATTTAAGATTTGTATACATATTGTAAATTTCTATTAGAAAGATTCAATATTTTATTATAAAAGAAAAAAAAAATTTTAATTTTTAATACTAAATTAAAAATATACATACATACATACATATTTTCATTTATTTACATAAATTAAAATGCTGTAACACGGGCTTATATAAACGTTGCAATTGGTTTTATAACTGGTTTATATTTTACAACAAATCGCAACACGCATAATAAATATAATTCAAAAAATTAATATTTATGATCTTCATGTACATTTCAAACAAAAAATATAGTAAACGTTCACGCACGGAGTAATCTTCATATTCTTTTAATCACGCATGGTCACGAAGGACATTTTTTAATCACGCACATTCTCTCATTATTTTTTTCTCGAGCGCTCATGAAAAAATTATTATAAGCCGGAACTTCTTGATTATGGCGTAGATAAACAAAGTTACCCAATTTCTTTTGGTTTGAAGCACAACCATTTAATATTTTATCCTGAGCTTTGCGAGATTTTTCAATCACGCATACTTATGCTTGATTAATTTTTCATCTTGTCACAAAAATTTTACTACATGCATACACATCCACTTAAACGTCACAATTGATTTTAAAACTGGTATTAATCGTACAACAAATCGCAACACTTCCATAAAAATAAAATTTATAAGATAAGTTTTGTATGCTATGTTTTGCAAAATATTTAAAGCAAGGTTTTATATAATATACGTTTTATATATAAAATTCTATTCAAGAAACTTTAAAAAGCCGCATTTAAATGTTTTAAGCTGTTTTTAAAAAATCGCTGTAAAACGTTTTCATAAATTCTAAAGCACTGTATTGACAACACCTTTTGTTTTTGGTTGTTTATGTAATAATCATATGGCACGTTTTTAAACTACACTACAGTCGTACGTTAAGTAAACGGTGCGGTTACATTCCATCAACAGTCGGCTAACCAAGCCTTTAGGGTATAAGTAATAATAATCTTGACAACAGCAACAAAGCCTTTCATTAACAAAGTGATGACTTGTAGATATTCACTGATTTTTTAAATTTACGTATCGCAGAATAATCAAACCGAATTTTCGTCCTTTAAAGAACCGAAAGACTTTTGCAAGTCCATAATTTTAAAGGGGGTTTTTAGGCTATTACAATTAAATACTTATTTCTTGCTATAAAAGTAAGTACTTATTTTAGTCTCTATTTATAAGCGATCGTTATTAGTCCTTATACGAGTCCCTATTGATAAACGAGAATGGTAAATACTTATTTTAGTTCATATTTGTAAGCGTGCATGGTAAGTACTTGCCTCCAATGACATCGCTGTGTCAAAATAATGGGTTCAGATGCCAATTTGTAAGTAGTGAATAACTGTTTTTTAGTACACTCAACTAATTATTTTGTAATGAGTCTTTGCTGGGCAGCAAGACTTCTAATTTTCGAAAAAGAAAACTTTTAAATCATCAGCATATAGTAAGAATTTATAGTAATGAAAACATAAATATATGTCAGTAATGAAAAGATTAAACAATAGAGGACCTAATACGCCATCCTGAGGAACTCCAGATATGTGAGTATATGGAAAAGCTTTATGAGTATCAATTTTTAAAATGCAGGTTCTATTTTCAAGATAGGATGACAGTCAGAAGCTTCAAAAAGAATGAGTGAATACATAAATAAAGCAATTTTTTAATAAAATAAAATAAAATGTGAAATTTTATCACATGCTTTTGTGAAATCACCTTTGAGTCCTAATTCAAATAGTGACAAACAGAAATAGGTGAAAACAGTGAGATGAGAAATTGTATATATAATAAAATGTATGTAAATATAATATATAAAATATTGCATATTCAAAAACTTAGGAGATTCTTGATAATCAGGAAATAGATCTATAATTAGGAACATCATTTCGATTACCAGATTTATAACAAGTAAGAGTGCTATATTCGGCCGTGCCGAATCTTATATACCCTTCACAACGTGTAGTCATGCAATAACAGTAGTTTGTATCACCATTCATCCCATATGAAATACGTACATACATACATATGTACATATAAAAAACATACATATTGTTACAGATTTATTTTTAAGTAGCTTAATTTACATTATAATTTATTTTAGTTGTAGTAGTTTAAGTTACTGTAGTATTATTTGTATTAGTTTATTTCGTTGGTTGTTCGAAAATGATGTTTGTTATTATGTGTAGCATACTTTTAGGCACTTCTATTATTCGTGCATATTACTTAACGTCTTAATTTAAATGTAACGGTTTTCGAATGTACTAGAATGTACAAACGAGAACTTTGTCGAATGTTACCGAATACCACTATGTTACTATAAATAGCCGAACAACACAGCTAACATAATCAGTATTACAATAGAGCTTGTTAAGTGCGTATCAAAGTGAGTTTGATAATAAAAGTGTATATAAGTGATATAAAAACAATATTTGAGTATATTTAAATAAATAAAGTGCTCTTAATTTTATAACGAATTTAAAGTGTTTTTAATTGCAATAAAAGAACTCAAGTGGTTTATTTAAAGAAAATAATCCAACGTTTATAAAAGGTATAAACGTAACAACTGGTGTCAGAAGTGAAATTGCATTAAAAAAAAAATAATAATAATAATAAAAAGCAGACATGAAATTTGAGGAACTTAAAGTTGAACAACTCAAGAAAGAATTGAGTAAGCTGGCATTGCCGACAACAGGTAATAAAGTAGAATTGCAAAAGAGACTTCTAGATGAATTTAAGCGGCGTAATATTGACATTGATGGTTACGAGTTTGACGAAAAAGAAGAAATGGAAGTCTCCACTCGTGCAACCACAAACATGGATTTCAGTACAATGCTTGCTGCTATGATGGAAAAGATGGAAATTAAATTCCAGGAAGCTCAAGAAACTTCTAGAGCTAATAATGAAAAATTATTAGCCGAAGTTCAAGAATCTTCTAGAGCTAATAATGAAAAATTATTAGCCGAAGTTCAAGAATCTTCTAGAGCTAATAATGAAAAATTATTAGCTGAAGTTAAAGAAGAAGTGCAAGAAACAGCTAGAGCTACAAACGAGAAACTTCAAGAAATTTCTGAAGCTGTAAATAACCGAGTAGAGGGCATTGAAAAGCAAGTTAATAAAATTGATAAAAAAACTAGCTAACCTGGAAGATGGCATAGTTGCACAAGCAACTGACTTCAATAGCAAATTGCAATTACAAGACGAAAAATTTAAAAATCCAGAAACAAAAGATCTTCAATGTCATGAGGGACCAGTGCAAATAATTCCAGAAATCTCGAGTAGAATAAAGGCCCCTACTTTTGATGGCAGTGCACCATTTAATGTTTTTAAGTTTCAGTTTGAGACAGTTGCCAATAGAAATATGTGGAACAATGAAGAAAAGCACAGCACAAGTTCTAGAAAGTATACCTATTGGCTGCAGAGAAAACTACGATGACATAATGGTGGCGCTACAACGTAAGTATGGCGGCGAGCACAAACGAGATATATACCAAATGGAACTACGAGGCAGAACACAGAAAGCGAATGAGTCGTTACAAGATTTCGCAACGGAGATCGAGCGTTTGGTGCAGCTGACATATCCAGGTGAAAATCACCCATTTTTGGATCAGTTTAAAATTGAAACATTTGTAAATGGAATACGTGATCCAGAAATAAAGCACGCGGTGTTTGGCACACACAAATCAACGTTTGCAGAAACCGTATCATACGCTCTGACACAGGAGACCGCAAAATTACTCTCTAAGCCGCAAATATGTAAGGTGAGAAATCTCGAAATTACCGCAGAAAAAGACGGAGATATATTCACCGAAATTAAAAATGCAGTTATACAGGCGTTAGAGGAGAAGCAAGGTAAAGCCAGAGCCAAATGCTATCGCAAAAACCAACAATGGTTCCCATTCAACGAACTAAGAAGGCATTCACAGATTTTCTAACATTTTATACAGATCAGTTCTCCCGATTGTGGACGAATTTGGACGATTATGTTGATTAAAAGAAATACGAAGTGCACAAAATGCATTTTGATTTGAACGCCCATTTTTATAAAAAAAAACCTGAATAACTTTAAAGCGTTGCTCACTCACCGTATCTTTCCACGGATCAAATTGAGTAAGTTTGAGATTGAGAAATGTCAAATGAAATGCAGAAAACAAATTTAAAGACTAGGTGTAGTTCACCTTCAACATGGGCCCTTAGTATTTAAGCACCCTCTACAAAGAAAGTGATTCATATTTTATTATAAAGAGATTATTCCATAATAATTAACAAAATAATAAATATTGTGCTTTAAATGTACACAAAATTGGTGGTGGGTATAAAAGATTCGGCACAGCCGAATATAGTGCTCTTACTTGTTTTTTTTCCAACAACATACAATGCATACATACAAACGTGGTATACTGGTCAGAGTAAACGTGGCTCGAATCCCAGCTTAGCCAAAAAATTTTTGTTTATATTCTTATATTATTTTAATTCTTTATATTTTTATTTTTTTTTAATTTGTTTTACATATTTTTTTTATTATTTTTTTTTTTTTTTCAAACATATATGCGAAAACTCAATTTATAATTTTACAGTGGGATGCTTTTATATATGCATGTTTTTATATGTATGTACGTGTTTCATATGAGATGAAAGGTGATGCAAACAATTGTTATTGCATGACTACACGTTGTGAAGGGTACATAAGATTCGGCACGGCCAAATATAGCACTGTTACTTGTTCTTTCTTGATATTAAAATCTGACGTTAGTAGTTGTGTACATATATATAAAAAATAAAACTTTCTGCAATAAAAATTGCTATATGTAAACGTAAAAGCAAGTATGTATGTATGTATACTGATATTGACATTAAATTTACTTTGCCAGTAAATTTTTACTGATTATTGAAAAATATGCAGTAATCAATAAATTTTTACTGCTAATGAAATTTATTTTACATTTCCAGTAAAATCTTACTGATTAATAAAATTTTTTCAGTAATCGGTAAAAATTTGAGGCTTGCTACCTGTCAGATTAAATGGAATAGATGAACCAATTAAATTAATTTATTAATAATTATGAAACCATTGTATGTAAAAGAAAGATAATCTTCTGACATTATAATTTAAATGTAGTAGTCTTTTTAAACATTTGTGGCCGTATAACAGCAATAACGCAGGGAATGTTGTCTTGCAAGTGGTCAATCGTTTCGGGTTTAAGTATCGGCATAGACTTGGGACTTCACATATCCCCACAGAAAATCGTGTAGCGGCGTTAAATCGCACGATCTCGAAGGCCAATTCACGGGTACGAAACGTAAAACTATGCGATTACCAAACGTTTCCTTCAATAAATCAATTGTGCGTCATCTTGTTGAAACCACAGCTACTTCACATCATAGTTGTTCAATTAATAAACGAAAAAGTCAGTAAACATGGCTCTATATGACTAGCATCGTTTTTAAAGAAGTTGGAACCAATGATTTCACCAACCCACAAATCACACCGAACAGGCAGTTCAGAATGTACGCCATTCGGTGATTCGGTTCAAACATAAACACATAAATCACTTGACAGCTGACAAAATGGCCGCCAGTTTAAAAAAGGTTTTTATAAAAAACACCCGCTAAATTAACTAAATTTTTATAAACGCAGTGCTAGTTTTCGATTATACTTATGGATGTTAAGTTAAGAATATAAGTTTTAATTACTTTTATATTATAGTAATAGTAATAGGATCCCAATCCAGCGGCAAATGCTCCAATTATAAAATGTATTAATGTTTTGGTGACCATTTTCTCTATTTTTCTGTGTCTACAAATTGTAAAAAAGAATTAATTTAATTAATTTATTATAGAAAAAGTATTATTTTAAGGTGTGTATTATTTTTATGTAAAGGCTAAGTTAGCTTTAAACTTAAGATGAATTAAACCATTTATTTTGAATAAAATTTTTGACATGGCAAATTTTTTTTATATATATATATACGAAGTATGACGATTCTCTTCTTTAGACAGGCAAATAAATTTTGTTGCGGAAGATCTCAGCTTGATTTTTTATATCATAAAATTTTGTTTAAAACATATGTATATGTAGGTGCATCCTCTTCAGAATAAAACCACTGATAAAAAGTAGGTTTTTAATTTTTTTTAATTCAAAAAAAGTTCTTAGTTACAAAAAATTAAAAATGGTCTTCTTATACCCTTCACAGACGAGTGTAAAAGGGTATATATAAGTTTGTCATTCCATTTGTAATTTCTACAATTTTTATTTAAGAACCTATAAAGTATATATTCTGAATCATCATAGATAGAAGAATTGAATTAACTAAGTCATTCTGTCCTTGTGTATGTTAAAAACAACATTTTCAAGCTCCCACGTATACTTCCGATTTGTCAGATATGCCTTCGAGAATTATTGAAAATCTGTTATTTGGGTATATTACGAGCTAAGATAAACACTGATGGCCAAAACTAAAGCAACTCATATTACACTTCAAAATAATTGGAAATTAGTGCTCTTAAAAAAACTTAGACGAAAAGTTTTTCTTTAAAATTATTGATAATTTATTCCTTAAAACATAGGTATAAAGAAATTATAATTTATCATTTTAAAATATTTTTTTTTCAAAAAAAAAAAAAACAAAAAAACTATAAAATATGACTGGTCAAAACTAAAGCAACTTCTGTATTTTTGTTACAAAACTTAAAAATAAAATCAGTAATCGATGGCGTAACCTTTGTTTTTGATGATGGCGGCACATCTGCGGGGCATTGAATCAATAAGCCGTTCAATTTGACCTCTAGGAATGCTGAACCATGCCTCCTGAATGCGGTCAAAAATGGAGTGTTTGTTTGTGTTAGAATCCCTTTTTATCTTGCGATCTACGATGCTCCATAGGTTTTTTATAGGGTTCAGGTCAGGCGATTGAGCTGGTCACCCGAGAACTCTCACTTTTGATTCACCCAACCATTCTCTGACAAATTTTGAAGCATGTTTGGGATCATTATCATGTTAAAACCCCAAATCAAAGGCATATTTTCTTCCGCATAAGGCAACATTACGTTTTCTAATACATTTTTATAAACAAATCGATCCATTTTTTCTGATATTTGATGAATCGGTCCAACTCCAGCGTATGAAAAGCAGCCCCATACCATTATTGAGCCTCCACCATGTTTTACGTTGCCTTTACAATATTGAGGTTTCAGCCGTTCGATTTTTGGTCTTCTTACCGTAAAATTTTTCATATCAGAGCCTTTTATATTAAATTTAGACTCATCTGAGAACAATATGTTTTACAGTGTACCTCTGTTTTTTACACAAGCAAATTCAGATTTTGCAGATCCCATGGAACTTCTTACAACGTTTGTTACGTATAAATAAAATATGCACCTTTGGCAGCATCTACAGAAAATCTTGGTTCAATAGTATCTACAAATTTAAGAACAAAAATGATAGGAAGGAGAAAAGACACGCCAACACCGACGATGATGTGGAACTGATAGAAAGTCGGACGGATACTCCCCTGGCGTTACTCCAGTGGAGGACGCTTGACGATCTTTGGAATTGTCGGGTAATTCCCTGACTGAGATAAGCAACATGCAGAGATTAAGAGATCTTACGCTGAGTTCGGACAAGGATATGGACATCGATGTGATATCCGTACCTGGTTCGGCTTCAAAGGTGGGTATTTCAGGGTCTGACATCGACGCCCTAACATGGGACAATAATAGCAGAACGAAGGACGACTAAACAAAAATAAGCACAAGGAGCTCTTTTACCTATTTGTCCTGAAGCTGTTCAATGCAAGTAAGAGACATTTGTTGAAGAAACACAGGCAGAGCCTTAGAGAGAACCTCCTTACCTACCGTAGTGTTATCTTTGGCATTTCCTCCTCAGAGATTCAAATCGACACTAGACATCCATGATAAGTCTGCCAAGATTTTAGAGACGGCTGAAATGTGCCTTCGGGACGAGCTGCTATGGCAACTGGCAAGCTATTGATCTTGGCGAAAAAAGTTAGTGCAGTTCTCCTACGAATCTTCCCAAAAAGGAGTTGACAAAGAGAGCGATCAGACCACCACATCATATAATGTTAAGAAGTCTTTAAGCCTAGAAGGCTTTCTGACCTTCGGATAGTAGGATTAGCGTGGAGATGACAGCTAACAAAAGTTAGGATAGACCAAATAGCGTCTTTTGGAAAAAAACCTGAGGACGGATTCTTCAATAATGCGGAGTACTCAAAAGGAGTCAAGGTCATCAACTGAGCTAAAAATAATTCTTTTGACTTCTTAAGAACCTCGGTTGAAGGCTCTGGTGATTTGTGTTCAGAGGCAAAACTTAAGAAATACCTGTTACTACAAATAGAGATTACTAACCCGTAAGACAGTTGGATACTGTAATTGTTAGCTAAACAGAATGAAAATACCTATAACAACCAATGAAAGTTGGTTGCCCTGTAAATAGAATACGAGACGGGATATCAGATTTGCTTTGGTTCAAGTATCCCCGAGAAAGGAGGGGGCAGTGGCCAGGTTTGGTCTTGAATCTTTGAGATTTTGATTCTCGAAGACTGAAAGAGACATGGAAGCTTTGATTAATACAAATAAACATGCAATGCAGCGAAGCAGCTTCAAGAAACCTAATAATCCACCTCCAAGTTTTAAAGGGGGCGTGGCTCTGATCCATGTACCTTGTATTAATAACAATAATTTGCGGATTTAGAATTACTTGCTAAGAAAGATTTAATTTTCTTGGTGGAAGTTATAAGACGGCTTGTCTCTTACCCCTCTATAGCTCATCAACTTCAAATTACACATTTTTAATGAATTCGCAAAGATGTACAAATTTAATTAAACACGTATTTTGTAAAATTTTAAATTTTTTTAATAAAAAGGAATAAATTCATAAAAAGGGATTGTAGCTTACAGGAACAACAAGCCACATGGACACAAAAAAATTAAGAAATATATGAAAAAACTTAAACATTGAAAATTTTTAGGAATTCAGATTTCATTTATATTTTTCGTCTAAACTCAGTTAAGACGAGTTATAATTCTTAAAACAGTTTTTTGTGTTTATGTAGCATAAAGATACTCCGCATTTCTCACAAACTGTATTAGTAAAACCAGCACATTTTGGATACTTGCATCGGATTTTATTCTCTGCTGGCTTGGCGGACTGCTTGCGGAGGCACGTGTTGCACAGGTCCTCTATGTTTCTTTGCTTGAATCTCATCTTCCAAAAATCGACGTGTTTTTATTGTGGGTTTTGTCCCTAACTTACACAGAGTTTCGCCAACTTCCAAGCGAAAATTTGCCGAGGACATGATGGCCTTTACTAGTGGATCTTTTGAGCATATTTCGTGCCTTCGTCGAGCATATTTGCTCATCTACACAAAGTCGTGTTTCTAGCGGAAAAGCCTTAACAACTGGCCGAATTTTGAAGATTCTATCATTATCAGGATTGTTTCTTGGAGGACATTTGCTGTTGTAATTAAAGTGCAGGTACTGTCTAATAATTTCAAATTTATTAGCAGGCATGGTCTGTTGAATAAGCAAAGTACCAAGGACGGAATTCCAATGGTTGGTTACTCTGGGCAGTTAAATCAGTGACATAATGTACACCATACAAATTAATTGTTGGATATCTACTTAAAATATATGAAAAGTATTGTTTGGATCTTTTTGTACCAAATACAGATTTGTCTCTTCAGAAATTTTGTTTATATTTTTTTTTTTTAAATATGTAAATAAATAACTGTACAGGAGTTTTCAGATCTAAGATATCAGAACTCAAAAAAATCGTTGCCGACAAAAGCCAGCTGATGTGCGTTGAGCTCAAGATTCCTTTTTTCCACTGTAATATTCTCTTTCAGATTTTTGGCGTTTTTCGGGTAGGCCCGTAGAATTTGAAAGATTTTCACTGGATGGTACTAGTTCTTCGCCAGGATTAAAGCCAAGATCATCGTCTTCTAAATTGTTCAGTAGCGGGAGATCAATTTCATCTTCTAATGACCCTTTAATAAATTCTCCGAATTCCGGATCGAAATCTAAATCAGCCAAACTGTAATCATCAAAGTCAACACCATCTTTACTTTCTTCACCTGCTTGTAGTATACAGGCGATCTCGTCGTCATTGAGCTGGTATCGGCAAGCTATTCTAAAATACAAAAAAAGAACTTCAAATTTTCTAAGTGTGCATACAAGATAGATCTTCTTTTCACTTAATGTAGCCCAGAAAATTGTATATTATACACAAACAACTATAAAATTCAAAAGTACTAAAGTCAAAACTGATCTCTTAACACTTATCTTACAGATTTAAAAAAAACCAAACAGCAACCACAAAACTATTTTTTATTATTTATTTTGAACACATTCGCACTCTTTGAAAGTTTGCAACTCACTAATGGGATCGCAAAATTTAAAACAACAAGAAATAACTAACTTATACCTTTTGCACTTTTTGCAATGAAAAGAGTGTAAACAGCAACTTACATTAGCGGAAATCACTCTTTGTTGCAAACATGATTCGGGAGTAGATCGGTATTGAAAATCAGAAGCATTGGTACATAAACATAACAACAAAGATATGAGCAAAATACCACGACCACCTCGTTTTTTTTTCACAACAACATACATACATACAAACGTGGTATAATGGTTTTTTTTAATTTTTATTTATTATTTGTACTTTTATTATTTTTTTTAATTTTTTTTGTTATACCCTTTACACAGTGAAAAAGGGTATATATAGGTTTGTCATTCCGTGTGAAATTTCTACAATTTTCATTTCCGACCCCATAAAGTATATATTTTCTGAAAGCCTATGAATAGGGGAGTCGATTAAGCTCTCGATTCAGAAACATCGGTACATAAGCAACTGAGATATGAGCAAAAACCCACGACCACCTCGATTTTTTTTTTTTCACAAAAACAACATTACAACAACAACATACATACATACATACAAACGTGTATACTGGTTAGAGAAAACGTGGCATCGAATCCCAAGCTGAGCCAAAAAAAATTTTTTTTATATATTTTTTATACCCTTCACACAGTGAAAAAGGGTATATAAAGGTTTGTCATTCCGTGTGAAATTTCTACAATTTTGATTTCCGACCCCATAAAGTATATATTTTCTGAAAGCTTATGAATAGGGGAGTCGATTAAGCCCTGTCAGTCTGTCAGTCTGACCGTCTGTCCGTGTGTATGTTGAAATCAACTTTTTGAAGCCCCCCGACATCGCTTGGACTCGGGTGAGGTATTAAAATATCAGAAATATTCGGGAGTAGATCGGTATTGAAAATCAGAAACATCGGTACATAAACAACTGAGATATGAGCAAAAACCCACGACCACCTCGATTTTTTTTCACAAAAACAACATTACAACAACAACATACATACATACAAACGTGTATACTGGTTAGAGAAAACGTGGCATCGCATCCCAGCTGAGCCAAAAAAAAATTTTTTTTATTTATTTTATATTTTTTTTTTTTAATTTTTTTTTTATTTTTTATTTAATATATTATTTATATTTTTATTATTTTTTTTTTTATTTTTTTTTTTTTAATATTTTTTTTTTGTTTTGTATTTATTATATATATTTTAATTATTTTTTTTTAAAAAATTTTTTAAACATACATACTTTTTATAATCTCCACAATGCATTGAATTGACAGCATCAATAACACAGTATAAAAAAGAAAACAAGAATTAAAGTAAAACTGACCACAGAGCATAAAACTTTCATTTTTCACGCAACGCTACTATGCTGCCATAAGAAAAAATCGTTAAATCGTTCAGTGCATTCAATCAGCAGGCCAATGGCCAGCATCTTGTTTTTCTTCTTTCACAGACTGACTCAGTAAGTGATGAACGCTTTTTTTCCCTTGGATTTTCAGTTTGGCTTCTTTTGCAACATTTGACAATGAGATGTTGTCATGTACATAATGTGTCTGTGTGTGAAAGTGTGCAAAAACTGTATCAATGGTTTAACTGTTATACATTTTAACAAATGACATTAAGAAAAGCAATTGATTTCACTGCCAAAAAATCAACATTATTAGACAAACATATGAACAAACGGGACACATGTATGAGAATGATTTCAAACATAGAAATATACAGAAAATATTAAGAAAAAGCTAAACTTAAAACCAGCTGCAAGTTGCTTATAATTTATTGCTAAAGTACTGATAAAAGCAAAAGTATATGGTACAGAGATATTTACCAAAACGGTTAAGAGAAACTTTATGAAAATAAAATAAAATTGTTAAATTTAACTCAAACCTGAATAAAGATTAAATATTAGTTTAAAACCAAAAGTTTGAAAATGAAATTTAAAATTATAAATAATACAATGGCACTAATGGTCTGTCTCCAATACTGGTGAAATAACATAGAACTTTAACATGTACTTGTTCTTTTGAGGCAACAGCTATCAGGTGCATGTTAAAATATCTAGCCTTCTAATAAGTATTGTAGATGGTCGTTCCGTTTAAAACTGTTTGGTAGGTAAAATTTGTATTACTTTTAAAAAAGAACTGACTTCTATACTTGTCGAGCTTGGCAAGCAAGGTCCGAAGCAGACAAAAACAAGTAAAAGTGCTATATTCGACTGTGCCGAATCTTATATACCCTTCGCAACGTGTAGTCATGCAATAACAATTGTTTGTATCACCATTCATCCCATATGAAATACGTACGTACATATATAAAAAACATACATATATAAAAACATCCCATGGTAAAATTATAACTTTACGTATGTATGTTAAAAAAATAAAAATAAAAAAAAAATAAAAAAATAAAAAAAAAATAATAATAAAAATATAAATAATATATAAAATAAAAATTAAAAACTAATAAAAAAGCATATATAAAAAAAAATTTAAATAAAAGTAAAAAAATAATCAAAATATAAATCTATATACATATATAAAAGTGAAACTCTGTCTGTGTGTGTGTCTTAGCTATAGACTCCGAAACTGTAAAACCGATCGGACTCAAACTTGGGCAAGTTGTTGTACACATTCGAGGGAGTGTTTATGGGTGGCAAAAAGTGGGCGGGGCCACGCCCATAAAAATCAGTTATAATTTTGAGGTACTTGCACTGGACCGATTTGTCTGAAACCTTGCACACATATTGAGCTGTTATGACTTTACATTTTCGTGATTAAAAAAGTGGGCAGTGCCACGCCCATATAAAAAGTTATAATTTTTAGCTGCTTGCACTTGACAGATTTTTCTAAAACTTTGCACACACATATTGAGCTGTCATGACTATATAGTTTCATGATTAGAAAAGTGGGCAATGCCACGCCCATTAAAAAAGTTATAATTTGTAGCTTTTTGCACTTGATATTAAGTTTCAATTCAGAATGCATTTTTATTCATTAAGGGGCATAGCAACGCGCGCCGGGCTTTTCTAGTAATGTATAAAATACAAAATAAAAGAAAACAAATTTTTTTTTTTGCTCAACTGGGATTTGATGTTACGTTTACTCTAACCAGTATACCACGATGGTATGTATGTTGTTGTGAAAACAACGTGGTGGTCGTGGTTTTTTCCTCATATCTCAGTTGTTTATGTAGCGATGTTTCTGATTTTGAATACCGATCTACTCCCGAATATTTCCAATATTTTAGTACTTCACGCGGGTCCAAGCAAGGTCAGGGGGCTTGAAAAAGTTGATTTCAACATTCACACAGACAGAACAACAGACTGAGAGAGTTTAATCAACTCCCCTATTCATTAGCTTTCAGAAAATATTATACATATATACTTTATAAGGTCGGAAATGAAAATTGTAGAAATTTCAAACGGAATGACACTTTCACTGTGTGAAGGGTATACAAATATTGAATGAAACCAGATCAAAAACACAAGTAGAGTTCAGGCAAAAAACCGGACTTATGACAGACCTGCCAAAAACAGGGCTTAGAAACTCAAACGACGGGTGTACAACTAGACGATTTTTTCAAAATCTCAAAGATTCAGCGGAAATCACAAAAATCAACGTTTAGCTGATGAAAAAGTTGCATACTTTTTTAGTTTCCTTAATGTATGGTCAACAGATTAATGTTGAAAATGTTAGAATTTTACTTTATCGACCGCGTTCAACATTTTCCTCAATATAATTTTTTCCATTGTATTTTTTTAAGTAAGCAGCATTCATTGAACAAAACTTAATAATGCCAACCAACTATTCCGCGAAAAACAACACTATCAACAAGACTATCAACAATTTTTCTAATTGCCATTAATAACTTTAAGTTGGAAGATTATGTTCAAGGTAAAATAAAGGAAAAACTTTTACAACAAAATACCACACATTCATCAACTTTGCTAAAACAACAAACACACAAAAATCACATTACATACAGAGAATTGCTTATATACATACATATGTGTGTATGTATGTAAATACAATTAGCAAAAAAATAAACAGAAATGCCGGTTGCTTTGTTTGTTTTGCTAACATTATTCTCTACTAATTTACAAAGAAAATACCAGAAAAGAAAAACACATCTAAAGCGTCACAACAGATTATGGCATGCAACAAAACTTCTCAGAAACCACAACATCACCCCTTTCTGACTAGGCAAGTCACTTGCTCAAGTTAGTTTTTTATTTTCTTTTATTTTTCTTTGAACTTGCTTTCATGTTCAGACTCAGCAACTGACTTGCCCAAGTTTCGTTCTCTTTTAATTATTATACTCTTCACACAGTGAAAAAGGGTATATATAGGTTTGTCATTCCGTTTGAAATTTCTACAATTATCAATTATCTACACATACATACAAACGTGGTATACTGGTTAGAGTGAGCCAAAAAATTTTTTTTATTTTATATTTTATTCAAATTTTTATTGTTTTATTTTTAATTTTTCTTTTAATTTATTTTTTTTAAGCACATAAGTAAACTAAATGTATAATATTACAATGGGATGTTTTTATATATGTATGTTTTGTATGTACGTATTTCATATGAGATAAATGGTGACATAAACAATTGTTGTTGCATGACAACACGTTGTGAAGGGTATATAAGATTCGGCATGACCGAATATAGCACTCTTGTTTGTTTTTATTACTCTTTTGTTTTTGGTTTCTCAACAAAAACTTGCTCGTACTTGCCGAGTACAGGCAAGTGTGTACTCAAAAATGAGCAAGTTTCTTCCTCTTAACCCGACCTTACCCCTTTTACCTATAAACACAACACTTGCGCAAGTCACTTGCGCAAGTGACTTGCCTAGTCTGAAAGCCGTGCATGCTTTAGAGAAAAACTTCAATTTACAGAGAGTCTGCATGAGTGTACATACCGTTAAGTTTACGGTTATTTGTACTAAAAATTGCTACAACAATAAGAGTGAGTAGGACATTTTTTTACGCCATTATTCATAGACTTTTTTGGTCACAATACATGTCAAGTTGTGGCAGGACAAGAGTGTAAACTAGAAAACAAGAGAAACAAAAACACAATACTTTGTCACAAATATACGAGGCACACACAAAATATTTACATAAACAGCAATGTTTTAAATACAAAACCTAAAAGGATTGTCGTATGTAAATAAATATAAGTGTGTATGTACGTAAACTACTGTGGTGAAATGTTAAAGCTGCAACAAAAAGTTCTTCAACATAAATAAAAACAAAAACATTAAACTTAACAGTAAAAATGCTTAGGTAATAAAGAACGAAACTGTTAAAAACAATATTTATTGCGCACGTCTCATTTTAAGACTTTTTATACCCGCCACCAAAAAAATGGTGGGGGTATATTCATTTTGTCATTCCGTTTGTAACACATCGAAATATCCATTTTAGACCCCATAAAGTATATATATTCTGAATCAGGGTTTGATTTTATGACGATCTAGCTATGTCCGTCCGTCTGTCCGTCTGTTGAAAGCACGATAGAGGTCGCACCGAAAAAGCTAGGGGGCTCAAATTTTGCCAGAATCTTTCTTATAGACAAGGTTTGTTTGGTATTGAAAATGGGCTAAATCGGAATATTAGGAAGAGAGTTATAGCTCGAAAAGCAAGAGTAGGTCGAAAAAACCGTGTCCTTCAAACATCGAATAAAATGGAATTGTGTCCAAACGCATTAACGTAGACTCATGAAACTTCGAATATATATTTCCTGAGTAAAAACAATATTTTTCCCCGAAAATTATCTAAATCTATGCATTAGGAGAGGAGTTATCGATCAAAATGTACGAAAATTTATACCGCACAGTGTACTTTTCGGTATATTTAAAAACAAAAACGTCATAAAAGCAACAAAATTGGATGTACGACTCTGAAATTTTGCACACTTTGCTTATTGGTGAGACGCTTTTTTGTAACGGAAAATCAATGTGCCACGCCCACTTTTACGCCCACCTCCCATATAACGTTTTACCCAAAATTCATATAATTTCTAAATTTATGTAGATTTTGGAATAATAAAGGGCTATATTGAAACATCTCAGTTGTACTCATTCGAAAATACAACTTTGACACGCCCACTATAACGCCCACTTTTCACGTTATATACCGTTAATGACATTTAAAAGCTCATAAAACCGCCAAAATTAGAGGTATGATGATCAAATTCGCTACGTATATCCTTTTAGGCAATGTCATTACTGCGCCAGAAAATTAAGGCGCCACGCCCACTTTTACGCCCACCTCCCATATAACGTTTTACTTAAAATTCATATAATTCCTCTATTAATAAAGATTTTGGAATAATAAAGAACTATATTGAAACACCTAAGTTGTACTCATTCGCAAAAATAACTTTGACACGCCTACTATAACGCCCACTTATCACGTTATATACCGTTAATGAAATTTAAAAGCTCATAAAACCGCCAAAATAAGAGGTATGATGATAAAATTTGCTACGTATATCCCCCTAGGCAATGTCATTACTGTGCTAGAAAATTGAGTTGCCACGCCCACTTTTACGCCCACCTCCCATATAACGTTTTACTCAAAATTCCTCTAATTTCTCTATTAATAATGATTTTGGAATAAGAAAGGGCTATATTAAAACACCTAAGTTGTACTCATTCGCCAAAACAACTTTGACACGCCTACTATAACGCCCACTTTTCACGTAATCTACCGTAAATGAAATTTTAAAGCTCATAAAACCGCCAAAATTAGAGGTATGATGATCAAATTTGCTGTGTATATCCTTCTAATCAATGTTATTGTTGTGCCAAAAAGTTTAGGTGACACGGCCACTTTAACGCCTACCTCCCATACAACGGCTTACCTTAAATTCATGTAATTTCTCTATTGACAAAGTTTTTGGGAAAATAAAGGGCTATATTGAAATATTTAAGTTGTATTTATTAGTAGAAACTTTATTGACACAGCTACTTTAACACACTTTCATTGAATTTAATTTCATTTAAGGACCGATGTTGTATTTAAATAAAACACAAATTATTTAGGATATTATTATTTCTTTTTATAATGATAATATTTGTATGGTTCAATTATGTATTTAACAAAATATCGGCCAAATGCCCCCCCCCCCCCCATCCTTGGCGCCACTCCTCTATCTGATGGTCCAAATTTTCAATGACAATGTTGATGCTCAATTATTGTGCATGATGATGAGTCGAGGTTGACTGCTCTTTTGCCACACTATCGCAAAAAACAGCAATAGTTCCCATTCAACGAACTAAGAAGGCATTCACAGATTTTCTAACATTTTATACAGACCTGTTTTGCAGAAATTTAAATATTTTTTACAATTCTCCCGATTGTGGACGAATTTGAACGATTATGTTGATCAAAAGAATTACGAAGTGCACAAAATGCATTTTGATTTGAACGCCCATTTTTATAAAAAACCTGAATAACTTTAAAGCGTTGCTCATTTGCGTATCTTTCCACGGATCAAATTGAGTAAGTTTGAGATTGAGAAATGTCAAGTGAAATGCAGAAAACAAACTTAAAGACTAGGTGTAGTTCACCTTCAACATGGGCCCTTAAAATTTAACCACCCTCTACAAAGAAAGTGATACATATTTTATTATAAAGATATTATTCCATAATGATTAACAAAATAATAAATATTGTGCTTTAAATGTACACAAAATTGGTGGTGGGTATAAAAGATTCGGCACAGCCGAATATAGTGCTCTTACTTGTTCTCTTATATGTTGTTTTTGAAGAGAATTAGAAATATGATATGGGATAAAATTATTTATATTTTAATTTAAATTCATATGATATCATAATATCACTTGATCACAAAATAGTTTTATATGATAAAATGATTAAAAATAAAAAAGAGTGCTATATTTGGCTGTGCCGAATTTTATATACCCTTCACAACGTGTACGTGCAATAACAATTCTTATTATATTTATAAAAACATATATTAAAAAAATAAAAAAAAATAAAAAAAAATATTATTATTTTTGGCTCAGCTGGGACTCAATACCACGTATTTATGTAGGTATGTGTGTATGAATTTATGTATGTGTTGTTTGTTGTTGTTTTGAAAAAAAACGTGGTGGTCGTGGTTTTTGCTCATATCTGAGTTATACATACATATACATATGTATCGATTTTTCTGATTTTAAATACCGATCTGCTCCCGAATATTTGCGATATTTTGGTACCTTACTCGAGTCTAGGAGATGTCTAGGAGCTTCGGAAAGTTCATTTCAACATACACAAGGAAAGATGTACAGACAAACAGACGGACGGAAATTTTACACTGAATAACAAACCTATATAAACCCTTGCACTTACTGTGTAGGGAATAAAAAATTATAATGAAATTTATTAAAAACCTATCTATGCGAAATTTCATTATCTAATACAGTGCTATTCAATCTTTTTGGCTCGTGTACCACTAAATTCACGACAAACTTTTCGCGTACCACCAAAAAAAATATAATGTAAACAATTTTAAAATGTTTAATCTATTTTATTTATTAATAATAAAAAACAATAAAATTAAAAAAAAAATAATAAAAATTACAAAAAACGTAAGAACATGTACATTAAAGGTATACTTTTAGGATGATTTTTCTTTTTGTTTCCAATTGCAAAATAGAAATCGTTAAAATTTTAAAAGAATTCGCGTACCAACTGGAAATTTTTCGCGTACCACCAAGTGGTACGCGTACCATAGGTTGAATAGCACTGATCTAATACATATATGTAATTCTATCGATTTTATGCGCTTTTAAACAGACTCTGTCAGTCTGTCCGTCTGACCGTGTGTATGTTGAAATCAACTTTTTGAAGCCCCCCGAGATGGCCTGGACCCGCGTGAAGTACTCAAATATTGGAAATAGTCGGAAATAGTTTGGTATTAAAAATCAGAAATATCAGTACATAAACAACTGAGATATGAGGAAAAAACCACGACCACCTCGTTTTTTTTACAACAACAACATACATGCATACAAACGTGGTATACTGGTTAGAGTAAACGTGGAATCGAATCCCTGCTGAGCCAAAAAAAATTTTTTTTTTAATTTTTTTTTATTTTTTTATTTTATTTTATTTTTTATTTTTTTATTTTATTTTATTTTTTATTTAATATATTATTTATATTTTTATTATTTTTTTTTTAATTTTATTTTTTTTTTGTTTTATATTTATTATTTATTTTTTAATTGTTTTTATACCCTTCACACAGTGAAAAAGGGTATATATAGGTTTGTCATTCCGTGTGAAATTTCTACAATTTTCATTTCCGACCCCATAAAGTATATATTTTTTTAAAGCTTATGAATAGGGGAGTCGATTAAGCTCTGTCAGTTTGTCCATCTGACCGTCTGTCCGTGTGCATGTTGAAATCAACTTTTTGAAGCCCCCCGACATAGGTTGGACCCGGGTAAGGTATTAAAATATCAGAAATATTCGGGAGTAGATCGGTATTGAAAATCAGAAACAGAAAACAAACAACTGAGATATGTGCAAAAACCCACGACCACCTCGATTTTTTTTCACAAAAACAACATTACAACAACAACATACATACATACAAACGTGTATACTGATTAGAGAAACCGTGGCATCGAATCCCAGCTGAGCCAAAAAAAAAATTTTTTTAATTTTTTTAAAAATTTTTTAAAAATTTTTTTTTTATATTATATATTATTTATATTTTTATTATTATTTTTCGTTTTTTTAACATACATACGTGAATTTATAATTTTACAATGGGATGTTTTTATATATGTATGTACGTATTTCATATGGGATGAATGGTGACACAAACTACTGTTATTTCATGACTACACGTTGTGAAGGGTATATAAGATTCGGCACGGCCGAATATAGCACTCTTACTTGTTTTAAATTTATTTTTTATTTTTTTTTATTTTTTATTTAATATATTATTTATATTTTTATTATTTTTTTTTTAATTTTTTTTAATATTTTTTTGTTTTATATTTATTATATATATTTTAATTATTTTTTAAAAATTTTTTTTTAAAAAATTTTTTTTTTTAATTTTTTTTTTTTACATTTTTTTTTAAATTTTTTTTTTTTTTTTAACATACATACGTAAAGTTATAATTTTAAAATGGGAAAAAGTTTAAATGGGTTGTACGTATTTCATATGGGATGAATGGTGATACAAACTACTGTTATTGCATGACTACACGTTGTGAAGGGTATATAAGATTCGGCACGGCCGAATATAGCGCTCTTACTTGTTTCTTGTTTAAATTTTTTTATTTATTTATTTTTTTTAACATACATACGTAAATTTATAATTTTACAATGGGCTGTTTTTATATATGTATTTCATATGGGATGAGTGGTGATACAAACTATTGTTATTGCATGACTACAGGTTGTGAAGGGTATATAAGATTCGGCACGGTCGAATATAGCACTCTTACTTGTTTCAATACTAATAAAATAGATTGCGCACGTATTTCAACTTAACTCTATTCTACAACATCAAATGCCAAGGAAAGTAAGAGACGATTTGTTACCGCTATGCGATGAATTTGCCGACATTTTTACCAAAAATTACGTCTAAATAACCCTACCCCTGTCTATATAAAAAAATATCGTCTCCCATATACTCAACGAAATGAGATAAATACCCAAGTCAAAAAACTACTAGCAAATGATTTAATAGAAGCAAGCAATTTCAACTACAAAGTCCTTTGATATTAGTTCCAAAAAAGAGTTCAAATGATACAAAATCTTACAGAATGTGCGTTGATTTTCGAGCAGTGAATAAAAAGTAAAGTGCAGACAAATTTCCCTTACCAAGAATCGATGATATCTTGGACAATTTTGGGCGAGCAAAATATTTTTCAATAGTCGATTTATACTCAGGTTTCCATCAAATTCCGTTACATGCTGATTCCCATGATATCACCTCGTTCAGCACCAGTGTTGCCAATTCAGCTATTTTATGGCTAGATTTAGCTATTTTTGAACACGCTGAGCTAGGAAAATCTACTTTTAACTATAAGCCATTCCTAGATATTTTTTAGCTTTTTTTAGCCATTTTTTGTTTTTAGCTTTTAAGTGTTGTTGTTGTTGTTGTTTCGTTTCCTAAATAGTGAAAAACGCTTCTATAAAACAATGTTTTTTTAACTTAAAAATTGCATCGATGGGAACCTCTTTAAAATATTACATAAACAAACAAACAATCAATCAGTAAAAAAAACCAACCAAGCATGTGTATTTAAGAAATAAATAAAAAAAGAAATTTAAGAAAAATAAACAAAATTTTCCCAGAAGTGTATGAAGGCATGGTTATCCCACCCAAAATTAAAAGAATGTATTACAGAAGTTAAAAAGTTTTTGTGAATATTGTAAATGTGAAATTAATGCAAAATTATATGGTTTAATTGTTCACTTTGAAACAAATAAATGGTATCGGATATACATATTATAAAGACCAAGCCTTTACCTTTAATTTCAGTGAATTTTAAGCTACAACAGCAGGAAGATACATTAGCTATGTAAAAGGGTTTTCAATAAGAGTGATATGATTTCTTTAAAAAATAAACAGACTTATTGTTACGGAAGTTGTATGTCATGAACGGCACGTTCAATATTGACTTATAAAGATTGAAGAGAGTTTGGTTTATTTTGAAAGACCAATATTTTATTTTTTCTTTATACTTTTTTTAAGATACGGCTTAAAAAGGATTGATAAATGCTGTTATCAATATGAAGTAACATAGATACTTTTTTTTATTTTTTAAAGTCATATATCTCCGATCTGAAATAAATTCTGAATATAGACTATATGGTTCTGAAATCTCTAGAATGATAGCTTTCGAGCACTAAAGGTCTGATTCGAGCACAATTTCTAGATTTAGCCTTTTTTTGCAAATTTCAAAGTGTCCATATAGCAAAAATGTTAAAATTTTTATTTGTCAAAGTCATATACAAATATCAGATCTGAAATAAATTCTGAATAAAGACTATATGGTTCTGAGATCTCTAGAATGATAGCTTTCGAGCACTAAAGGTCTGATTGGAGCACAATTTCTAGATTTAGCCTTTTTTTGCAAATTTCAAAGTGTCCATATAGCAAAAATGTTAAAATTTTTATTTGTGAAAGTCATATATCTCCGATCTGAAATAAATTCTGAATATAGACTATATGGTTCTGAAATCTCTAGAATGATAGCTTTCGAGCACTAAAGGTCCGATTCGAGCACAGTTTATAGATTTAGCCTTTTTTTGCAAATTTCAAATTGTCCATATAGCAAAAATGTTAAAAATTTTTTTTAAGTCATATATCTCCGTTCTGAAATAAATTCTGAATAAAGATTACATAGTTTCAAAATTATTAAATGATTTTTTCGATCTTATTTGTTTTATAAAATTTTTAAGGTGTGCGAAATTGCAATAGACATATGTATGTTCATATAGATTTTACTTAATATTAACATTCTGTTACGCATACATTTTTGATTTGTATGCACACAATGTTTTTAAACTAAAAATAGGTTTGTTCGACGTAAATCCGGGTAATGTCCGGTAAAATGAGAGTAAACAAAAAATTCTCTCAGAAAACGATAAATTTACCAAAATTTGCTGGAACGCAAAAAACCACATATCAAGCCCGAAAAAAAACGTCAAAGTTGTACAGCTGTTGTTTAATGTTTTAATTGTTTAATTGTTAATTTTAGAAAGAATATTCCTAAAAATGGTTACAATTTAATTTAATTTTAAATTATAAAATTAAATAAAAGAATAAATAAACTTAAGCCAAAATAAAAATGATTCACATTAAAATTTAATATATTGAGTTTTACTAAAATATATCCTGGATCAATATTCTTGTTATATAAAATAGTGGAATGCTAAGTTTTTGTAATCGTAAAGATATGACTGCACAGAATGATTTACGCAAAACCTACTTATTTCGTTAAAACACTTATTTTCCGTTTTATTTTATTTTAATAATTTCTTAAACCAGCTTCAATCTACCGCCGGTAATTTTTGCACTTAGCCGCCACCACGCCGTTTTTACACAAACAGCTTGGACCTCTGCTTTTGCTACAAAAAAATTGTTCAACAAATTTTACAATTTAAAAACAGCTGATTTAGTGATCTGACAGTTTTCCCATTTTACACGCAAAAAAGTACGGGTAAAGTCTGGTAAAAAGAGAAACACAAATTACTCTCTCATGAACGTTCTCATTTACCCAATTTTTAACACAAGAAACGCTTTTCGGTAAAATTGGGAGCCCGCGGTAACGTACGTCGAACAAACCTAATATACTGTTCTGTTAAAGTAGCAGACAAAGAGTGAGAGTAATGTTAAGTTACCATGTAACTTAGGTAAACTTAAAAAACGAAGCTAACTTACGGAGCTAACTTCACACACATACAAACAAATGCAAAACAGAATATTTTCGCTGATGTTGCACACGCGCCACTTCAACCTGTGGGAAATAAAGAATCAACATTTTCGCAACAAAATAATTAATGTTGATTCAGCGGTTTGGGAAAAGACAAAAAATAATATAATAATAAGAATATATTGTAAAAGTACTTAGTAACATTTTTATCAATAAAGTGAACACAACGTGTTGCAAGAGCAACAAGTCTTTTTTAAAAAAATCAAATAATAGTTGTTAATTTATATACCCTTGTGCACCACATGTGAAGGGTATAAAAAAATAATAATAATCAAAACAAATTCATCATTTTAACCAACATTTTAATACTTCTCTCAACGTGAACAAAGAGGCTGCCTCCATAAGAAAGATAATTAGGCTTTCCGCAAACGAAAGCATCACTATATCATCTAACCTTGGACCTTGGTGGTTCCATGACCTCCAACTGCTTAGAAATAACAAGCAAAAATCTTGGAAAGAGTTCCGTCGTAATAAAAAATAACGCTGTTTTTATCCGGGCAAAAAGTCCACAGATAACCTTAATCCAACAGCATCTTCAACTATTCAAAAAAGAAAACATGAGAAAATTAACAGGGAACTGTTAATAACCCCCTCGCGATGGGTAGTCATCTTGAAGCGATGCGGGGGCTTGCGTGCAGTGTTGCACAACTAAGAACTACCTTTTCCCTGTCTGTCAGCGTCTGTTTTCTCCTATGTGGGGACGGCTGATGGACTCGGCCACTGGGTGGTTTTCCCTCTCTCGTTCAGATTGGACCACCCAGTGTTGCTGTAATTGGCCCTATGGACCACGGCTGGTCTTCACGACCCCGCCAGGGAGTTGTAGACTCGTATGAATCTACCCTAATCCACGGTGAGACTACATACGCCAAGGGATGCGTGGCCAGGAGGGAGCCTGGTCGCTAGTATGTGAACTCTGGATACCGGTTGACCTCCAGTTTCAATTTAGACTTGCCTGTGCATGTGGGGCTCTGTGCGGGTCGACTTTTCTTTCCCCAATACTCGTGGGAACAAGATTGATTCAACGAAGGTTTCGAATGAAAATTGTGATAATCGGGGAACTTCGAAAGGGACGGACAATGAAGCCTTGCAAAAGGTGGAGAGGTTAGTCTCTGAAGATACTCCGATTAGACGTGGCCAATGGAGAGATCGGATTGAGATGGACTTTGAAGCCTCGCAAGAGGTGGAGAGGTTAATCTCTGAAGATACTCCAATGGGTAGAGAGGTAACGGTGAAGGACATTGATGTATCCGCCCCAGCAGGAGTGGAGGCATCTGTCCAGATCACGGAAACCTCGGACCGCGACGCGAACTCTGAGTCTATGCCTTTGGGTAAGACCGAGAGGCAGAGACTAAAGAGGAAACGTCGGAGGGGCAGGAAGGCTATTGAAAGGATATCAAATCGGATCGATGGCCTTATGAATGAGGAGACGACACCTGAAGTAGAGGGAACAGGGAAAAAGTTTAAGGGTGATAAATCCAGGAACTTTGACCCGAACCAACTACGGAAGGTGGAAACTCTGAGTGTATATCAACTGAATCTGCATCATAGCAGAGCGGCTTCGGCGGTGATGATGCGATGTTTTGTGGAGGATGGGTTGGATATAGCCTTGCTACAGGAACCATGGATTGTTAGGGATAACATCATGGGCCTGTCTCGTCAGACCGCCAGTCTGTTTCACTCACAGACGGGGGGGAGGTTGAGGACGTGTATCATGGTGCGTCACGGTGTGTGTGCTGTGCCGATGACGCATCTCTGTTCGCCGGATCTTACGGTGGTAATGATAGGCGCGGGTTCGGGATCGTTTCTGGTGGCGTCGGCTTACCTACCCTATGACACACCGGACTCCCATCCTTCGGAGGAGGTTAGGAATCTGGTGGAGTTCTGTAGGTTGAGGGGTATGCCTCTTGTAATGGGCTGTGATGCTAACTCACACAGTACTGTATGGTGCAGTACGGATGATAACCACAGGGGACGGCAGTTGCTGGAGTTTGTGGAGTGTCATGACCTGCTGGTCCTGAACAGGGGTGTCGAGCCCACCTTCGTGGATGCACGTAGGGCGGAGGTAATCGACATCACTTTATGCTCTGTCGGGATGCTGGATAGAGTTGGCAATTGGAGAGTGGTGGACAGATTGACCATGTCTGATCACAGGGCTATCCAGTTTGAGATTCTATATGGTAGGAGGCGGAGGAAGGCGCGTAGGCGTATCAGGGTGCCGAGGGATACGGATCGCACTAAGTACGAGGAGTGCCTCTCGGGACTTTCGGGGAGTGTTCCACACCGGGCACTCCGGAACACGCAGGATGTTGAGCGGACGGTGGAGTGGGTAAACTCTACTGTCGGACTTGCCTTCGAGAATGCGTGTCCTCTCACGGTAGTGGATGAAAAGGATTATACTCCATGGTGGAGTAGTGGATTGGAATCCATGAAGAGGGACACGAGGAGGGCCTTTAATCGTTACATGAGGGAGCGGAATCCTAGCTTATGGGACGAGTATAAGGCGAAGAAGAAGGAGCTGAAGAGAACTATACGTCTTCGGAAACGAAGTACGTGGAGGGAATTCTGCTCCGGCGTGATGGATACATCTGAAGTGGGGCGACTGCAGAAGATGGTGTCTAGAGACCCTGTCTCCAGAATGGGGCTTATTCGCAGGAGCGATGGCGGCATGACGGAGACGATGGGGGGGACATTTTCCTGGAAGTTTCATTTCGAATGACTCATGGGTTCCCGTTAACAGGGGAGCCAGTGAGGTAAGGCGGAGAGATGCTGAAAGGATAGTAAGTCTTAATGGGGTTAGAAGTGCGATTTTGTCTTTTGCCCCATTTAAGGCGGCTGGGATGGATGGGATATTTCCTGCATTACTACAGTGGGGTATGAACACTCTACTTGTGGTGATTAGGGAAATATTTGTTGCCTGTCTTTCGACAGGGTATATTCCGGTGGCATGGAGGGAGACCAGGGTGGTTTTTCTTCCCAAACCGGGGAAGAGGGACTATACGGAGGCTAAGTCGTTCAGGCCGATCAGTCTTACATCCTTTCTATTGAAGGCAATGGAAAGGGTGTTGGTTGACTTCCTGGAGGAGACTACGCTGATGGATAGGCCATTGAGTGGGAGTCAGCACGCTTACAGGGCTGGGAGGTCTACTGAGACTGCCCTGCACGAATTGGTGAGGGTTGCTGAGAGGGAGGTTTTCAATGGTGATCTTGCTTTGTCCGTATTTATGGACATAGAGGGCGCTTTTGATAGGATCTCTTTTGATAAACTGGGAAATGCTCTCGATGAGCGAGGGGTCGATTCTGTTGTGGTGAAGTGGATCGGCGCCATGCTCAGATGTAGGGCGGTGAATCTCAGGAGCGGAAGCACCAGGATTCGGGGAAGGGTGGTCAGGGGATGTCCGCAAGGAGGGGTCTTATTACCTCTGCTGTGGAACATAACTGTGGACAGCCTTCTCAGGAGACTGGAGGTAATTGGCATACATACGGTGGGGTATGCGGATGATGTGGCAATTATGGTTGGTGGTAAGTTCATGGAGACCATTTTAGGTTGCATGAGACAGGCGCTCAGAGTAACCGAAGAATGGTGTTGTGAACAGGGACTAACCATAAATGCTGGCAAGTCGGATGCTATGCTCTTCACGCGGAGAAGGAAGGGCATAGAGATTGAATCCTTAATGCTTTTTGGAACCGAGATCAACGTGTCCAGGAAGGTGAAATATCTGGGGGTAACGCTGGATATGAAACTAACCTGGAATGATCATGTTGAGGCAAGGGTACAGAAGGCAAAGAGGATTCTGCATCAGTGTAAACGGGTTTGCGGTCGGAAGTGGGGAATCTCACCTAAGGCTGCACACTGGATTTACACAGTGGTGGTGAGACCGACGATCACTTACGCATCTGTTGTCTGGTGGCCGAAGGCCTCCCAGGCGACGATTAGGCAGAAGTTGGACGGGGTTCAAAGGATTGCTTGCATTGGTATATGTGGCGCGATACGTACCACACCAACGCAAGCGATGGAGGCAATGCTGGGATTGCTGCCGTTGGACTTATTTGTAAGGGAGACGGCGGCAAGATCGGCGATTCGGATGCGAAGCGATGGCATGTGGTATCGCTTTGGATCGGTTTTGGGGCATAGGAGAATCCTGGACCTCGTGGATGAAGAGGTTAGGGAGGCTCAGATGCCGATGGAGCGCATGAGTCGAGTGAAGGTGGTCGAAAGGCTACATCACACGCTTATAGCGGATGGATTCATGCACGATGAGTGCATGGAGAATGACATCAGTATCTTTACTGATGGGTCCTTTATGGACGGAAGGGCAGGTGCTGGTGTGTACTCATCTGAGTTGAACTTATCCTGCACCCTGAATCTGGGGGAGTACGTGTCAGTCTATCAGGCAGAAATGCTTGGTTTGCTGCACGCGTTGGACCACCTGTTGGAATGTCGAATGTATGGGAAGAGAATTCTTATTGCACTTGACAACCAGTCGGTTATAAAACGTATGCAGCGGATAGATGTGAACTCCTCTTTGGTACTTGAGTGTGTTCTAAAGCTCAATAGGTGTGCCTCTACAAATGAGGTAACGCTGATGTGGGTTAAGGGACACGTGGGCATAGCTGGGAATGAGGCTGCTGACGAACTTGCGAAGAAGGGGTCTGAGGCTGCATTCTGCGGACCGGAACCCAGAACTGCTCTGGGTAATGGGTTGGTGCGGGCGTGGATCTTTCAATGGGTGAACTCTATAAACTTGCGAAGGTGGATGGAGGGAACCACGTGTAGACAGGCCCGTATGGTGCTCAGGGAGCCACTTGGCAGGGGTGCAGTGAAGATACTCGGTTTTAATCGGAGTATGATGAGCTGGATCACTGCGTTGATTACAGGACATGGTAACTTCAAATATCATCTGAAGAGGATGCAAATCGTGGATGATGATATTTGTAGAATGTGCCTGGAGGATGCCGAGACGGCAGCGCATGTAGTATGCGAGTGTCCGGCGTTGGCGAGCGGAAGATTAAGGATCACAGGCAAGCACACTTTAAGTGTGAGTGCGATGGGGGACCTTAGTCTGAGGGAGATGCTGGCGATTACAAAGGACTGTGCGATGAGGATTGTCGACAATCACCAGTCGGCAGTGTGAAATCGTTTTCCTAGTCCAGAGCAAACGCCGGTTGTGGCGCGGGACTCAGTGATTGAAGGTATACTGATCGGTAGACACGAAATCACTGAGGAGCGAAGGGGGTCGAAAAGGGACCCGTGATAGTAGTGGTCTGCTTCGATATTCCCCCTACATGTGTGTAACAGGGAACTATATTCCTAAAACCATTTCATCTATCTCTTTTAATGGTAATACGATAACAGCAGCCAACCAAATATCTGAAATTTTCGCTAAATATTGGTCAGATACATCCAAAGACTCGAATTTTTTTAAATTTGTTCAAATCAGAAAAATCACTAAAATTATCTTTAACAGCTATAACATCATGTCCTCCTAAATCTATGAACATAGAGTAACCTCTTACAATTCAGGACCCAGCAAAAGTTAGGTAATGACTTGCTCTTACTAAACAACATACTTCTCAATGACTATTACATAACGTCTGTATTTTAGTAAAGACTTTATATGTTGCTTACATACACAAACAATACACGCTTAGGGTATAAGTAATAATTATTTTGACAACAGCGGCAAAGCATTTCATTAAAAAGTGATGACTTATAGATTTTCACTGATTGCTAAATTTCAAATTGCAGATTAATCTAACCGAAATTTCGTAGTAAGAAGAACGGAACGACTTCTGTAATTCCATAATAGTAATGAATTATTTAGGTTATTAAAATCAAGTTCTTACTTATGTATTGCTATAAAGGTAAGTACTTATACGAGTCCCTATTTGTAAGCGAGCGTAGTAAGTACTTGCCTCCAATGACATCGCCGTGTTAATATAATGGGTTTAGATGCCAAATTGTAAGTAGTGATAAACTGTTTTCTAGTACTTTCAATTCATGATTTTGTAATGTGTTATTTTGCGGGGGAATTAACACATATTCTTAAAACATCCAAAGGAAAAACACCAGGACTGTATAAAATATCTTACCCTATGATTAAAATGGTACCAGATTTTTTTAAATATCGTATATTAAGCCTATATAAGAATATATTTGATTCGGGGATTATCCCCCAATTTTTAAAGCAATAAGCCATTAGACAATATAGATTCATATCGACCGATCTCTCTACTCCCATGCATTGTTAAAATGCTTGAAAAAATTATCTGTTGCCTAATGTGGTTTATTAAAAAACACAAACTCTTATCACGTAGCCAAACTGGCTTTTAATCTGGCCTCAGCACCACTGATGCCCTTTTATATTTAGACCACATCATATGCAAAAACCAATCAAATAGAAAATATACCTTTATACTTTCGATTGACTTTATTAAAGCTTTTGACAGAATAGTTATTCACGTCGTACTTCAGAAACTGTCAAAATGGTAAATTGGGCCAAATATGTACAACTTCATTAAATCATTCCTAACTAATAGAAAATTGTCTGTTCGTGCCAACAACACGTCCTCAAATATTTTGCTACTTGAAAACGGCATTCCTCAAGGATCATCGTTATCAGTAACCTTTTTTATAATTGATTTCGACGACCTAAGTAACCCCCTAAACATGGACAAAAGAGTCGACCACTGCATTAATGCCTACGATCTCTATGTTATAGCAAAGGAACAGAAAAATGACAAAATTAAACAAGTATTTCATGAAATTTTACTTAAAATTGAAAACTGGTCAACAACTTCAAGTGCAGGTTTTTCGTTTGAAAAACCAAACAACTGCATGTCTACAGAAAACGTAACTGTAATGAAATCAACATAATTTTAAGAAACCTATCTATTAAAAATGTAAACCACTGTAAAATCCTAGGACTTAACATTGATTATAAATATAATTTTTAATATCATTGTAATTATTTAAAAAAAGATTTAACTAGTAGACTAAACATTATTAAGTCTTGTTATATTTATTTTTAAGAGAAAAATGTAATTTTTATTCAACAAGGTTTTATGTTATTTTTCAAACTAAAAACTTTTTACAACAAAATTTTCCAAAAACATAAAAACCAATGAACAAATTATATTTATAAACATAAAAATAATTACAAAGTATTTTTACAAAACAAGTTTATAATTTAACATTAAGTATTTATCATCTACTCCGAGCCGAATGCATACAAACAGCCTGCGTAGATTAGTAAACGTCATTATATTGTCAAAAATTGATTATGGTTTAGTCATCTACAATAAGAGTTCCAGAACAACTTTAATAACACCCCTTTCTGACTAGGCAAGTCACTTGCGCAAGTCTTGTGTTTATAGACAAAAGGGGTAAGGTCGGGTTAAGAGGAAGAAACTTGCTCATATTTGAGTACACACTTGCCTGTACTCAGCAAGTACGAGCAAGTTTTTGTTGAGAAACCAAAAACAAAAAAGAAATAAAAACAAACAAGAGTGCTATATTCACAACGTGTAGTCATGCAACAACAATTTTTTATATCACCATTTATCTCATATGAAATACGTACATACATACATATAAAAAACATACATATATAAAAACATCCCATTGTAATATTATAAATTTCGTTTACTTATGTTTTTAAAAAACAAAATAAATTAAAAGAAAAATTAAAAATAAAACAATAAAAATTTTAATAATTTATATATTATTATAAAAAAAAAAATTTTGGCTCACTTTAACCAGTATACCACGTTTGTATGTATGTGTAGATAATTGATAATTGTAGAAATTTCAAAGGGAATGACAAATATACCCTTTTTCACTGTGTGAAGAGTATAATAAGTAAAAGAGAAAGAAACTTGGTCAAGTCAATTGCTAAGTGTGAACGTGAAAGCAAGTTCAAAGAAAAATAAAAGAAAATAAAAAACTAACTTGCGCAAGTGACTTGCCTAGTCAGAAAGGGGTGTGCCATTTTTGGCACTTTTTCAAACAATTAAAAAAATATAATTTTACTTACTTTTTAAGAATTATATTTTTTATTAAAAAGAAATAAATGCTTTTTATCCCTGTTGTAAATACTAAAATGCGAAACTACGGACTGCACAGTATCAAAAATTTTGCCATTTTAGTACTTTTATATGTTCGAAAATGTGTTGATCCATTTTTGACCTTAGTTCAAGTACCTGATGGTTCCGCTTAATCGATTTGTAATGCCATTATGAACGTTTTACAGGATAATGAAATTCATATAAAAAATTTAATCAGATAATTGTTCGGTTATGATGGGAAAGAATAATGGTTTGAAGGCTCTGCTTAAAGAAGTTCAATTTGAATTTAATGTTTGGCTTCAGGTAAACACTTTATCATCATTAATTTAATCTCAGGATTTATTAAAATCCAACTCAAAATGTTGTTATGACAGTGATGTCTTAAACGTCTTTGTAAACGAGGTTTTACTAGAATTTTATAACTACATATACATATTTAATGTTATTTAACAATATATATTTAATATATCCCTATTTTGGAATAATTATTTAACATTACATATAAATACATATGAGTATATTTAATAAATAATAATAATATTTATATATTATTTATCTGTATAAATATAATAATAAAACTGAATAAATGAATTTAATTTTTTTAAATATGTAGGCATGACATGTTTGTTATGGCACTTTTTATCTAAAATTTTGGCACAAGACTGAAATTTTCATATACATACAACCATCACTGATGTATACCATTTCAAAACGCCGCCGCCAAGTATTTTTAACGCGGTAAGAAAGCAAACAATGTATCGATTTTATAGTTGATGCATTGTTTCGGAACTTTGCATATGTATGTGATTTAAATACAGTAGCAATCAAGGCGAATTCAATAAGGTGAACTTATTAGATCAGTTGATCATTGATCATCAATTTTTGTGTATTTTTGACATATTGTTTTGTTTTACACTAACAAAATACACGTTTGTATTTTTTCACTTTGTAGTTGTTTTAGCGACGAGTTCACCTTATTGAATTCGCCTTGGTAGCAATACTGTATACAAACTTTGTATACGAACCAGAGATCTGCAACGAATACTAATGAAGTAAGTCAAATTGAATCATTTCGTTGATTTATACGCATTCAAACTTATTGAAAAGTCTTCACTACCTATACGCACTTTTCAATGAAAGGTACTTTCAGTACTCATATTCATCAACATGTATGACTTAGTTGATTGCTATTGTCGTTCATGCAAAATAAAAAGACGACCAAAAGCACGTATGACTCGCGTAGTCATTATTAAGTTGTGTGTTTTAACTAAGTAGGCAGAGATACTTGCTTTCTCCGACCTGGCAACATTGTTTATTCTTCATACAAATGACAGCTGTTTATGTTTTTGTTGTTGAGTCAACTTGCATCATTTTATGAAGATAAGTAGTTTGTTCAAAATATGAATCAACGTGAGTAGTCTTGCAAATCATATAAATATGGGACGCTATAAATATAAGTACGACGTAGTACTTATGTTCATTGTGTGTTGTGCTTATAAATCAACGTTGTTGTGGGTATGTGTACGTCAGCTCAGTTAAATTTCAATGATTTATACGCACTTATACTCAAATTTTATGACTAAATATTAATATTAAAAAAACGACTCAAAGCCGATCACTGATACGAACGTTTTGAAAGTCAGTCATCCTTAACGCTTCTCTTCTCTATAAACATGTTAAACTGTTAAAAAAAAAGAGAAAAACAACACTTAAGTACCCATCAACTCTAAGCAACATTATTAAAACTGCAAGGAAGCACAATATAAGTGATTATGCTCCATTGTTTCATCCTCCGTGGCTACTAGAATCAATTATTTCTTAAAACAATCTCAAACCATCAACATCATTATTCAATGAAATATTCAACGAATACAACAAAAAAAACTGGGACTTTATCTTCACAGATGGTTCAAAGACTACAAACCATGTAGGCTTTGCCATAACTGATGCAGCTGGAAGTATCCAAAAAATAGAAATATTACCTCAGGAGGCAACGATATTTTAAGCCGAAGCAATAACAAAAATTGAAGCCTTAAAGCTATATATTATCTGCACAGATAGCCGTTCGGTATTTGATGCTGCCTTAAATCAAAATAATAAAAATTAAATTATTACCTCTATACAACAAATTATAAAGATGAATAGGAAGATTAAACTACTTTGAATCCCAATCTACCTCATTATCACAGGCAATGAGGAAGCAGACCTAGCTGCAAAAACAGTAAACAGATGTGCTACCTCAAAACTTAATACGTCCCTAGAACTAGAATGGATGAAATACAATAATCCATACAGAATCCTTAATCCTACAAAACAGACAACATTTCTACCAACATCAACCAACTGCTTACATAATAAATATTTCACAAGGCTACGCCTTACACACACAAAAATTACTCACCAATATTTGATGAGCAGAACTGCACAACCTATATGTTCCTTCTGTTGCTCCTCACCTCTAACAGCCTTTCACATATTAGCAGACTGACCAGTCCTAGCCAACCTACGGCTATCTATTTGCAACTCTTCCAACATGATCGATTTGTTGAAATTTCCATTCAATAAAAACATTAACAAAGTCTTTAATTTAAAAAAATATATCCCTGCATAACCAAATTTGATATGTATTATAATTCCCATTATCTTAATATCCCATTTACATTTACTTACTTAAGATTTATTGTAATTTTAATTGTAAAAAATACGAAAATAAATAAAAAATATATAGAAGTGAAAATATTGAAGCAGACAAGTTTGGTCACTCCGCTTGTTTCAATGCTTTCTATAAGAAGGGGAGACACATAGGTACGACCAATGTCTATAATGTCAAACTTTTTACTGTGCAACAGAATTACGTACATATATAGAAATTCAATCCAAAAAAAAAATTTTGTAAAAACCAATTCAAATAAATTCAACATAGATTTAATACATTTAGAAACTTCAGACTTTCTATTACAAGAAGTTATATAAAATAAAAAATTAAAAAAAGTGAAGGTGTAGTGTCATCCCTCACTATATATAAATAACGTGAGAAACCCTACTTTATTCGAATTTTCGTTATTAGTATTTTAAGATGTGAAGTCAATTGACTGTTAATAAAAGAAAATAAGTATTTTTATTAAAAATGATTACTATATACATACATACATACATATAGGCTGACTTCCAAAACGTCGATTGCTTTGCGTTTAAACAAAACATCATATTTCATAACGCCTCAGTACAATAATTATACCATGTATACCATTTCAAAGCGCCGCCGCCAAGTATTTTTAACGCAGTAAGAAAGAAAACAATGCATCGGTTTTATAGTTGATGCATTGCCATTTAACTGTTGACGCGCCATTAATAAAACAAAAATTAGGAAAAATTACTCACATATGTAAGTTAACTTTTTTTTGTAAATATTTATAAAAATACCAAATAAATATTTTTGTAATTATATTTTAGCGAAAATAAATGGAATTATCAACAGAAAAAATTGCTTCTTGTAACAAGGTTGAAAAACGAAGCAGATTTATGTGCAAAACGCAAGAAGAGGACCGTTGTATGGGAAAAAGTCTTGCAGGAAATCAAGAAAGTTGATGATTCCTTTCCGTTCACTCGTGATGATATGAATATAGTATTGCAGTGACTGATGCCCTCCCGTAGTGGTTGCGAAATTCGAATATGGGTTCCATCTATGCAACCGAGTACAAAAGGGAACGGAAGTGCGCGGCTAGCCTCAAACTGCTCCATAGTTACTCTTTAGCTAATCGCTGTCGATGGAAATGTAATTACCTTACTTTTAAGTAATAAAATCACCTGAAGTGTTATTTTAAATGATCTATGTATATGCCGTTGCTGCTCCTATACCAAATCAATCAGCCAGTTCCCTGAAGCTGTTTTGATTGCTTAGCTTCCATAGGGTTACGTAGATTGATTTGGTCAAGGATAAACAAGGCCGTCCTGTATCGCGCTTAGGCCACAAAGGCTCTAGCAACATTTTCAATAACTAAAAAAGCAAAATATTTAGAAATAGCATCAATAAAAACACTAAAATATTACCTGAAATGTACTAATTTTTATTCTAAAATGGCTGCTAAATACGTCGTCTGACATTTTTGAAATAACCTTCCAAAAGTCAACAGTTTTTGGTACCTTTCTCCGTTTGAGTTTGTTTTGCTGCATTAATAAAACACTTCTTCTTCTTTTAATACGCTGTAGCAAAGCTATCGAAGTTTGCACAGAGTTTTCATGAGAAACCTCTGATAAATTAAAGTAATTATCAAACAAAATTTTAAATGTTGCACTCTCCATTTTTGTTTATTGCTAATACAAAAATTAATTTTCGAATATGATGCATCGTATCATTTTCATTTCAAAACGTTAAAGTAAACAAAACACATAAGGCCAATTCAAAGTAGACTCTCATATTGTACTATGTCATATAATTCATATTAATATGACAAGTGACTTTGAACACCTTTTGTTAACAAATTATGTATTTAATACAAGAAATAAGACAAAAAGATGATGCTGTTAAAAATTGTGTGTATACAGGAAAGAAGAAAATATTCTCTCTGAGAGGTGAGAAGCGAAGAAATTCTCTCTGAGAGACAGTATGGTTAAAAATGTAACATAAACAATTTCTTATACATAGGAAACAAATGTGTAAAGTCATATTATCTTTTTGAATGGAAATTACTAACAAAAATTTTATGCATGCATAAAATAATATGAAATAGTACAAATATGACTTATATGCAACCACTTTGAATTGGTCCATAGTTGCATTGTTTTGGAACTTTGCATATGTATGTGATTTAAATACAGTAGCAATACTTTATACAAACTTTGTATACGAACTTTTTGGAAGTCAGCCATATTGCTTAAAATAAATTTTTCAACTACGAATCTTCTATCTATATCTATAAAAGTGAAACTCTTTCTGTGTGTGTGTTAGCTATACACTCTGAAACCGAAAAGCCGATCGGACTTAAACTTTGGAAAGTTGTTGTACACATTCCAGGGAGTGTGGCTGGTAGAAAGTGGGCGGGGCTACGCCCATAAAGAAAAAGTAATAATTTTTAGCTACTTGCACTAAATCGATTTTTCTGAAACTTTGCACACATATTGAGGTGTCATGACCTAATAATTTCGTGATTAGAAAAGTGGGCAGGGCCAGCCATGCCCATAAAAAGTTATAATTTTGAGGAACTTGCACAGGACCGATTTTTCTGCAACTTTGCACACATTAAGCTGTCATGACTATATAATATCATTATTAAAAAAGTGAGCAGGGCCACGCCCATTAAAAATAAGTTATTATTTTCAGCCATTTCCACGCATTCCAATGGTTTCTACTGGTTTGCTTTTCAACTTCACTACAGTTTCCAGTTCGCCTTGCCATCGCTGTTACCATCAACAAAGCACAAGGACAATCTCTGCGTGTTGCAGAATTGAATTTGGAAAATTCATGCTTTTCACGTGGCCAGCTGTACGTTGCATGCGCGCCGGTATATATATATATATATAGGGTCCGCCAAATAACTTTTTTTTTTAAATGCTATAAAAAAAAGTGCAGCTTCGGCTGTGTGGCACGTAGCGCTGTCCTGTTGAAACCAAATGTTGCCAATATCCTCCTCTTCAATATTTGTGAACAAAAATTCGTTCAACATGGCCCGATAACGATCGCCATTGACTACGGCCACTCCTTGCTCATTTTCGAAGAAAAATTACCCAATTATGCCTCAGGACCAAAATCCACCAAACAGTGACTCGTTTTGTGTGTATTCTGTGCCCCAAATGCGACAATGTTGCTTGTTTACATACCCGCCAAGATCAAAATGAGCTTCATCTGAAAAGATGATTTTTTTGGCAAGTCAGCCAAAGTAATGTCGCAATATTTCCCAGCGTTGTTCAAGCGTATACACAACCATATTCGTTCAGCGGAAGGATAAAACTAATTATCTGTCAAATCAGACATGAGCTAAGTGTTACCATTCACGAAACAAGCACTAGTTGAAAAAGAACGTTAGAAGGCGGACCCTTTATAAAGGAGTAACGTCACTGACTGATTCATCATCGCGCAGCCCAAACGCAAAGAGCTAGAGACATGAAATTTGGACAATCCGTCCCTCTTTCAATGTATAGCTCCATTAAGAAGGGATATTTGGAAATTCGTACTTTAAGGGGATAAAAAGGTTAAAATCGGTAATCTTATATCTGCTAAATTAAAAATGATACAAATTAAATTGAAAAAGTATTGTAATTTGCACTAAAAATAAGCTGACAGGTGTCTGGCCTTTTATGGATTTTTTAACCCCTAAGGGGAAAAAACGGGTAAAAACTATAATTTGGTACTTTCCTAGTACGTTATATAGCTTCCAAACACATAAAGCTAGGAAAAAGTTTAAACTGTAGTAAAAAAATATTAATAGGATTTCGGCATTATTTTTGAGTTCGTATGTATAAAGGTTAAAATTGTCCCTATTTATGGTACATTTTTTAAAAACAACTTTTCTAATGGGACAAAATTTGATAATTACACTATGCAACATATGGAAAAAAAATTTTTTCCCAGAATAACCACTATATTTTTTTTTAATCCGCTATAGTCACCTAACTACAAAAATCATCAAAATTTTAAATTCTATGGTAAGGTTTCTTTTAAAAAAATTTTTTATAAAATTTGAGATTTTTGAAGAGGCTGCTCCATACATCTTGGCGTAACTTTGGAACGACTTAAACACTTTAAATACAACAGCGCGGCAATAGAAATGTCAAAAGTGTGCCAATATTTATTGTGTTCTTTAGCGGCAATCAAAGTTTACAATACGCGCCAACATTTTAATTTTTTTTGCGTGCTTCAAATATTTGTGGTTTGTGATTAAAAAGTTTTTCTTTGCATGATTATACTTTTTAATTACACAAATTTAAGCCAGTTTAGCTTTGCGTACCCCCAGCATATCTATTTTGTCTTAAGTGTGGACATTTCTTTTTGTAGGTATATTTCTACAAAACCATAAATAAATTTTCTTTTATACCAAATAAACACACAATATACAAAGAAGATGCAATTTTCTTTCTTTTTAAAAAACAAACCATTTTGATGCACAAAAAACAAAAGACACAACAAAATAAGCTAGCGTTGCTACAAGCAGGAACAATCGTGTGACGGGAATGCGGCGATTTTTGTCACTATAGCATTTTACGCCATCTTGCAACAATCAAATTTGTATAAAGTGATTACAAAGTATTTGATTGGAACAATCTCATTATTGTGCGCCAACTAAGCACAATAAAAATTGTGTCAGATTGGTGCATTTGCGGCAATCGTGTGATCCCATCTTTACTCGATTTTGTTTAACAATCCGTCTGAAAACTTTAAATTACACCAGCTTTAAGTTTTTTTAATATCATTTTCTGATCTAGCCATCAGTTTTGGAGTTATCGAGGAACAAGTCGGAAAAAAAATTTTGTGATTTTTTTTTTTGTAATTGAAAAATTAATTTCAAATTATTTTCGGACGTTAATAAGTCTAGAAAGTTAGATGAGATCTTAAAAAGTACCAAAGTTAAAATTTTTAACGGTTTTTCCCTTAAGCCTATCGATTTTAAAAAAAGTACCAGATGCCTGTCCGTTTATTTTATTTCTGCCTTTTTAAAAAATTATCTTTCTATTCAATTGAAACATAAAACAAAATACACCAACATTATCATGGTGGCTTCGCTTATCGGTCTTTTCTTATTTGGGTTAAGATTCTCGTCTTCCTTCATATTTCCCTCTAACGCTTATCAGATGGTAATATACTTCAAAGTATAATTCAGTTTGTGCGACCAATAACAAAACTCAGTAAAGATGAATTCAATGTTCTGCAATCTCAGGTAATATATTTTTAGCTCTAACTACTGCACAAGAAAATTCCAGGAACTGCATCCTTATCGCTTTCTGAATTTCCCGTAATTGCACTTCAGTATTACCTGGGTATTTACGTTTTTGCTTGCTGTTCAAAATAATATTGGGATTATTTTTCAAGCAAATTCCAAGAATTATTTTTTAGATATTTTTTCGCTTTAAATTTCTTTGGCAATGAACTTCACACGTTCATTGTAAACTCTAGTTTCAGCTCACATCTATAGCACTAATACTGATGCATTTACGGCGACAATAGCGCCTTTTCTTAAAACCCCTGGCAAAAATACAAAATTTCATGACAAAATTTTTTTGAATGAATGAAAGCATCGAATAAATAACTATTTACGAATCACAATTCAAAAACGTTTTCCTTAATTGCAATAAAAATTATCTTGTAAAAATAAATGCACTTTAGAATTAAAGTGTCAGAAACATTGCCGTTTGATTACTACTTTTTTGATATTTTCTTAAAGGTATGTTTGTTTTTTATTAAAAGAAGTAGTAAAATGTTTAGCAGATGCCCTACTTTTTCGGCAGTAGCCGCTTTTTAGACACCCTATATTTAGATCATTTTTACAAATAAAATAAAGCATATCTAAAAATGGTCTCGCCTATATTTTCTGAGCATATTTGCTACATAATACTTTAAATAATTTAACTAAGTTTGGCTGCCGCAAGTTGCCCCTGTAGGTGAAATAAGAAGAAAACTTACAACCTCATAACGATAACGAGAAAAATTTTTTTCTCATTTTTAAAGAATGTAACAAAGATGTGTGCAAAATGTGAAAAGAAATAAAAATGGGTTTCCAAAGTTACTTGTTGCATATTTTTATTGCTTCTCCTTAAATAGTAAACAATATTTTGCTCTGCCAATCAGATAGGCACCTGTTATAAAAGTAGGCAGGTAGTTTTAAAACTTTTTTATACTGAACAAAATATAAACTGCAGGTACATATATATTCCAGTTAATTTTTTTTTCGCTCAAATTAGGTAGTTGAAACCCTTTTTTATTTTTGGGTATAAATTAAACCGCAATTTTATAATGCCGCCAGTTAAGTTTCTACTTTTTAAAAATAGTGATCAGTAACAGAACTTATACAATTTTATTTTAAAGTGCGATAATGTCATTTACCAATTTAGAATTGTTGAAGTTATTCACAAACTCAGATAATGAAAATGAATTTAAATTGGCTATTGTGGAAAAACTACACGATTTACCAGGATAGCACGAAATTGATGTTCATAGCAAAATTCACTTCGTTTTGCTAACAAAAAAAATTCTGAGTACACAAGATAACGTAAACTTGAAAATGCCACAAAAGATATATCTAAATCGCATCTTTCAGAAGCATTATGTCTTAAGTTTGCAAAATATAAAGATAAATCAAGGTCCGACATTACAAAAGCTGTGCTACTTGCAAGTCCAGATCGACAGCAGAGAATCAAAGGGAGTATTCTTCCTGGATACAAAAAGATTACATCTGCCAAAAAAGAAGCAGTGCCACCTAATATAATATAAAGGTTACTGAAGTATCGGTAGAGGAGGTGTAGGATCATACAGCCAAACGCCTTATTCAAAGTTTGCCTGAAATGGAAGCAGTATCACTTCCAGATAGGCTTAAATTGATAAATAGGTGGGGATGTGATGGATCATCCGGTCAAAGTGCTTACAAACAAACAATATCGACAAATGACACAACTATTACAGATACAAATATGTTTATGGCTTCTGTAGTTCCTTTACGACTGAGAAGTGAAATCGCTGAGCATTGGAAAAATCCTCGCCCATCATCAGTTCATTTTTGCCGTCCGATATTTTTTCAATATGCAAAGGAGTCTTCAGAAATAATCAAATCTACAGTGAACGATATAAAAAAGCTAATTTCGGAACTAAAGCCTTCTGTTATTGAAATAAAGAATGAAAAAAGTGTTTCGATTGATTATGAATTTTTTCTTACAATGATTGATGGCAAAGTCTTACATATAATAACACATACCTCGTCAACTTTAATGTGTGCAATTTGCAAAAAGTCACAGAAAGACTTTCAAAATTGTTATGACTCAAGTGATGAGGAAAATTATGAATATGGAATTTCTCCATTACATGCCAGAATTAGGTGCATGGAGTTTATTTTAAAATTAGCGTATACAATTTCGCGTGAAGGTGAATGTTTTTATATGAACGCAAAACAAAAAGAAAAACTATCTGCTCGAAAAAAAATTATACAAAATGAATTTCTTAAGAAGCTTGGGCTGAAAGTAGACTGCCCAAAGCAGGGGTATGGAAATACTAGCGATGGTAATATGTCCAGAGCATTTTTTTTAAATGATGAGGTAACAGCCCGAATTACTGGGGTCGACAATAAAATTATAAAAAGGTTGGCAGTTATCCTAAATATTATAAACTCTAGAGAAATGGTAAATAGCCCAGTTTGATAATTATGCATCAAAACCTGCCTAACTTTTAGCTAAAATGTGCCCTGAGAAGGAACTTATTCCTACGGTTCATAAGATTTTCGCTCATGGTAAAAGTTTAATTGAATATCAATGCTTACCGATTGGAGAGTTGTCAGAAGAAGCCCAGTAATGCAAAAACAAAGACTACAAAAAATTTAGTTACACGAATACTTGAAAAATTTAACGGATTAGACAGAATGCAGACCTTTTTAATATGTTGGCGGCCTTTTCAGACCCACTAATTTCATCACGAAGACATGTAAGATCTCGAAAGGATTTGGAAGAACATAATTATAGCTCCGATATGTTAAGTCTATTAGATAACGCTCCCAATTTTAATGACTATTTCAAAAAGAACTAACTAATAAAAGCCAATTATTCTAGCTAAATAAAAAATATACTAAATAACATTATATCTATAGCATAAATAAATTAAATATATCGTCTATATTTCTTGATATTTCTTCCAAAAAATGGGTAGCTTGTTCAGGGTAAATATGTATACAAATTGAATTTAAATTGAATTGCTTACTTAGATTTAGATATTAAAAGTATATAAAAATGTGTATTTGCGATACATACAAAAACCTTATATTTTAAAAAAACATGTTAATATTTAAATGGAAAAATTATCGCATTTTTTGGAGCACCCTGTACCCCAACAGTAGCTTGTAAGCACTGTTTTGAAGCCTAAACTGTCTTCTGTCAATGTCTTTAAATCTTTAAAATATCTTACTTATTTCAAAAGTTATGATTTTTCAACGAAAAAATTCAAAAGGCACCACTGTGCGCAAACGCATGCCTTTATATACCACTTTGTACACTTAGTATTACTCAACAAGTGATTGTGGACAAGACAAGTGTTTATTTAAAAATAAAAAAATTAGCAATAAACTTAGAAAAATGTTGTGTAAAAATGAGCCGGATATATTTTGTTATGTGTGCGGCAAAGTTATGACAAAAAAAACGGCGCTATTTCTCAATTTCTTACCAAATGAAATACGAAGATTATCTTTAAATAAAGGTAAACAACATTGTCCAATACTGGACACCCAGTTCAATATGCGATAATTGCCGAGTAAATACTTTTAAATAAAGTTTTAAGAATATGTATGTATATATCCGTTTTCTCAATGCAACATTTTTTCTACTTACAGAACACACAAGAAAACTGTACAACCTATGCTCTGGAGAGCAACGTCGAGCCATGAATCTAATTGCTTTTTTTGTTTAAGTACTAAAAATGGTTTTGGAAAACCCATCATTTTAGCCGGTGGATTTGAATTTCAGATTTTAAATCAAGATAGAAAGTCCGTGTGATATTCCACGTAGTGACGTTTTATCATCACCCCAACCGTCGTCTTCGAGCATGTGTAGTACATCAGATGATCTAAGACTAAAGCTTTACAATCAACTTGATCTAACTGACCTCATAAAAGTCCTCGAGCTAACCAAAGAGAAATCGGAGCTTTTAGCATCTCTCTTAAGAGAGCAAAATTTCTTACAAAACGACGCCCAGTCAACAGAATACCGGAAACGATATAAGCCATATGCCAATTTTTATACAACAAAAGATAATGTGTGTTTTTGTTATGACATAAATGGTCTTTTTGAGAAGATCGGCCAAAGTGAGTGACGGCTATTTATTGATAGTAGCAAAGAAAGCCTTAAGGCCGTTTTACTACATATAGGCAATGAGAAGCCATCTATACCTATTGCACATGCCGTGAATTTAAAAGAAACAAATGAATCTATGACCACTTTATTAGGAAACTAAAACTATGAAAAGTACATTTGGAAAGTATGTTTCGACTTAAAAGTCGTTGCTATATTAACCGGCCTCCAAGGTGGCTATACAAAGTATTGTCGTTTCCTATGCCCCTGGGATAGCCGAGATCGTGAAAATCACTACATAAAAAAGGATTGGAAAGCAAGATCCGAAATGACCCTAGGTCTACATAATGTAAAGTATCCTGCATTGATTAAAAAGGACAATGTAATCTTACCACCACTTCATATAAAGCTGGGCTTAGTTAAAAATTTTGTTAAACAACTAGACAAAGAGAGTAGAGCCTTTGCTTATTTAAAAACAATATTTCTGAATCTTTCATCTGCGAAAATTGGTGAAGGAGTTTTGGATGATCCTCAAATTCGAAAATTGCTTCTAAGCACTATATTTTAAGATTTGTTATTACCAGATGGAAAAGCTGCGTGGAATTCATTTCGACAAATTGTTTGTAACTTTCTGGCGTGCCGTACCTCTCCAGAAGTATGGTTGTTCACAAACCCTTGATTGTGAAATATTAAATGCAACTATAGAATTACTGTAATTAATAATGGTGTTATCGAATGATAGATATAATATACAAGTAAACATATGTTCGATGTTTTTCTCAAGCTACCTCCTGGGTGAAAATCTTGCCGCGATGTGGTGGCTCTTCTGTGGGCAGTCATTCTCTCAAGATATATTACTAAAGGTCAACACAACGAAAGGTCATCCGATCTCATCCCTTCATCCTTCCCTATTTTATGATCCCGTCTATACTCCTCTCCCTATCCCCCACTTTTAAGGTCAAGGTGGTTGAGAGCTGTGCCGAGGACCTGTATGGCTAGTTAGTGGTGAAAGAAACTAGTCGTTAACGGCTTCCCTCTGATGCCGATGGCAAAGGTCAGTTGTACTTTTAGCCTAGTCCGCACAATCCGTCACTGTGCGAGACGGTCGTTTATTACGGATTACTCGTGGGAACAAAAGCTGTACAATTTTAAACTTAAAAAATAAAAGGAAATAAGAGAAGTAAGTGTAGGGGATATCACTGACTGCTCAGTAGGTTCGGTGTCAGATTCAGACTCGGAGCTGTTGGGTATTCACAGAGCTACAGGAGAGTCAGTAAGCAACAGAACTGACAATGATGGAGAAGATTGGCTCCCCAATCGACTCCCTATCGCGTACTGGGCCCTCTATAAGACTTGGCGATCTGGGGATGAGCATGAAATAACTGTGATCTCGGCTTATTGTCAGGACCAGGAAACTATAGCGCCAGTTTCGGGGGTCACACTCGGGACAGTGAGTGGGTTGGCGAGTGAATTGAATAGTATTGTTCGACAGGAAGCGACAGAACAGGTCGCTTCTGTAGGACGCCTTGAGAAAGCCAAGAGTGGTGTAAAGGTCTCCTTAGCCTTTCTGGAAGAGATAGCTAAGAAGGACTCTACACTATGGGCGGGATAAGTATATGCTCAAGAAGCACCGGAAGAATGTGGCAAGATTCGAACGAATCTACGGTTCTATCGATGCTATCCTTGGGATTCCCTATCCTGCGGGATATACAGCCAGGGCTGCTGGATAGTCAATTGCAAGGACAACAGTTCCTCAGCATCCTCCGCTGTTGTATCCTCTGTAGACGTGACAGATGTTGTGAAGAAGGGGGAAAAGAGTTCACTATCTGGACCTCTTAATAGTGACAGTTTGGTTACAATTAAGGGAGCTAGGCCTCGTGACAATTTACCCTCTACTAGCTGCGCTATGAAAACTGGAAAGGTCTAAGTGATCTCCGGAGGTGATTTCCAAAAGGGACTTGCCAAAGGAGTTTCAACTGGGTCTAACCAGTCTTCATCTGCAGGAAAACTTCTCGACGAAATCTTTAGCGTGAAGGGACGGCATGACGAGGTAGCGTTTACGGGGGCCGATTGGACAAGGGGTTTCAAAACCGTCAGTTGTGGCAATCAAAACACCTTTGAGTTTTTGAAGGCTGCAATTGTCAGGTGTGGCAGCGTTTGTCCTGACGCCAGTCTAGACGTCATACCAGCGTCAGAGTTGCCATTGAGGCCAATGGTCACACAACTTGCGAAGTCATGCAAGTGGCGCTGGACGATCTGTCAGCTTGCGCTACTGATAAGGGTCTGGGAGTAAATCCGGAAAAGACAGAGTTGGTTCTTTTTACTAGAAGGTACAAGGTGGTAGGGTTGAGGCTGCCAGTACTAGGAGGTGTAGAGCTTAGACTATCTAATAGTGCTAAGTATTTTGTAGTTTTTCTGGACAGCAAGCTGTCCTGGGGGAAGAACACTCAGGAAAGGCTGAGAAAGGGTCTTAATGCCTACTATGCTTGCAGATCATCGATAGGTAGGAGTTGGGGACTCCGGCCGTCAGTAGTAGGATGGCTTTACACTTCGGTTCTCACATATAGATGTTGTGTTAAGTGGGAGGCATTGGGGCTGGCTAGTCGTAGGAACCTTCTGTCTAAGGCTCAAAAGTTTTTCGATCGGCATGACAGGTGCCATGAGAAGTACTCCTCAGGCGGCCCTGGATGTTATTCTTCACTTTCTGCCTATGAGCAGAATGTAAGGGGAATAGCAGCCAGGAGCATTCTTAGACTGAGTTAGGATTGTTGGGAAATTTCAGGCAGGGTCATTAACGGATCTTGAGTGAATTTAGTGGTGGTGGTTATTACCTGGGCTTGCCCGGCTCCAGATTATGTGGGTGCTAGGGTAGATTTTAGGAGTCTGCCGAGGGTGGTCATGCCATTGAGAGGGGACAGGGTAGGCAAGGGCAGACTGTTTAGTGGCGTTGCTGTCTTTACTGATGGCTCGAAGATGGGGGGCACTGGTGCTGGGGTCTATATTAAGGATCTGGACATCAGAAAATTATACAGACTTCCTGACGACTGTAGTGTGTTTCAAGCGGAGGTTCTAGGGATCATGAGGACTAGCCAGGGATAACATCGATACGGGCTCGGAGGTCACTATAAACGTAGATAGCCAGGCGGCTCTTAGTGCCATGAGGGGCTATTATGTGGATTCCGGGCTGGTCTATGACTACAGGAGAGCTCTACGAGAGATTTTAAGGGAATACAAGTTGAAAAAATGCTGTGTGTTGGGTCACTCCAACATAAGCGGCAATGGCTGATGAGTTGGCAAGACTGGACTCGAAGATAGTGGATTCTGATAGGGTCGAGGCGGTTAGGCCTTCTTTGGGTTTCTATTTTAGTAGGATCAGGGAATGGGTTCTGAGCGAGACGAACGCTGTGGCCGATACTCAGTAAATATGATTCGGATTTGCTTCTGGACAGAGATAAGGTCTGCGTGGGAACTATAATAGGGATGATTACGAGCCACTGCATGTTGGGCAGGGTGGCGGTAAGAATGGGGCGAAGCCTCTCGGATTTGTGCAGGCTGTGCGAGGATCCAGAGGATTTGGAGACAGTTGAGCACATTCTGTGCAATTGTTCGAGAATCTGATAGGATTCGTAATGGGAATGACCTGGCATCGTGACTTGAGACTGGGAATGGGTCGATTGTAGGATCTTGGCTCTTTTTGACATTAGTTTTTTATCCACTTCTTCACCTTTTTTCAGTTTTCTTTATTTCTTCCATTCTCTTCTATCCGTATTCTAATTCTAATTCTTATCTCTATTTATTAATTTTAAGGCGTCAGAATGGACCGTATTGGTCTCTGGGTGAGGGTGTGAGAGTTACTTCACACCGGCCTTACTTACATACCTACCAAACTACCTACCTTCTAACTTTCTAGGGAACATCAGGAGTCCAAATTACAAAAATCGTCCGTAATTTGCTTAATAACTATTCAAAATCGGTAAATATTAATTCAATGAATTTTCTTTACCATGTTTGTTTGTTTTTCTAAATTTCTAATTTTAGGTGCAAACATTTCACTAAAATACATACATACATTTCTTGCATTTTTTCTAATTTTAGGTGTAAAAATGTCACCCAAAATACATTTATTGCATTCGCATTTGGACCTTTTTCTGTAAAACCTTGCCGTAAGTGACCAGCATGGTGAACAATTTCATCAGCAACTTAAGACCATGGAGCAACGTTATCGGGGACTATGGCATGAAAATATGATGGGAGATTTTATTTGGTTCCTTATAAGAGAATCAAACTCAAAAAATTATAGGAGACAAAACAAAAGTCGAAATTATTTTTAGATTATTCTTTGTTAATCTTGTTGATCTATATATATAAAAGAGTAACGTGACTGACTGACTGACTGATTCATCATCGCACAGCCCAAACGCAAAGAGCTAAAGACAATCGGTTCCTCTTTCAATGTATAGCTCCACTAAGAAGGGATTTTCGGAAATTCGTACTTTAAGGGGGTAAAAAAGGGTAAAATCGGTAATCTTATATCTGCTAAGCTTAAAATGATACAAATTAAATTGAAAAAGTATTGTAATTTGCACAAAAAATTAGCTGACAGGTGTCTGGCCTTTTTTGGAATTTTCAACCCCTAAGGGGAAAAATGGATAAAAACTATAATTTGGTACTGTTTTGGTACCCTATGTAACTTCCAAACGCATAAAGGTAGGAAAAAAATTATATATTTATATTTTATTTGAACTTTTTCTATATATTAAATTTTAATAAGAACCATTTTTTTATTTTGGCTTAAGTTCATTTGTTATTTTTATTTTTATTTTATTTTTTTTTTAATTTAATTTTATAATTCAAATTTAATTAAATTGTAACCATTTTTAGGAATATTCTTTCTAAAAATTATTTCCGATATTAGGTAGGAAAAAAATTTAAACTGTATTAAGTAATCCGCGAAAAAAATATTAATAGGAATTCGGCACTTTTTTCAAATTCATATGTATAAGGGGTAAAAATTGTCCCTTTTTTGGTACTTTTTTTTAAAGAAACTTTTCTTATATTATTCAATGGGACAAAATTCGACAATTATTATTTCCTAATAGAATATAGACAATTATTTAGGTGAAATTTTTGAAAACTTTTTTGGGGACAAAAAAGGTACCAAAAAGGGGAAAATTCCGGAAAATGTATGTAATTCCTAATTATACGGCCAATTTTTACAAAATTTTTAACTGGGATTTCACCAGACATAAAAAAATATGTAATTAAGTAAAAATTGAAACACATTCATAACAGGGTAGACAGGGTACTTTTTTAGAACATAATTACTTTTATGCAAAAAAGAGTAGATTTACTGACTTCAAATCACGTCTATTTAAATATTTTGTTACATAGATATTTGAACATTTTAAACTTTGGAATTTGGAACTTGGACCAAAAAAGTACTTTTTCGCTTTTCTATGGTACTTTTCGTATTTTCTACGTTTATAAAGGTAGGATTGTACAATTAAGGACTTTTGATTCCAAGTGAGACTAAAAATGTTATGGGCGACCAAAAAGGTACTTTTTTGAATTTGTATGGTACTTTTTGTATTTTCAACGTTTGCGAAGCTAGAATTTTGAAATTAGTGGCTATTGATACAAGGTGAGACTGAAAATGTTATGATTGACCAAAAAGGTACTTTTTGAATTTTTTTGGTACTTTTTGTATTTTCTACGTTTATGAAGGTAGGATTGTACAATCAAGGACTATTGATTCCAGGTGAGACTAAAAATGTTATGGGCAACCAAAAAGGTACTTTTTTGAATTTGTATGGTACTTTTTGTATTTTCAACGTTTGCGAAGCTAGAATTTTGAAATTAGTGGCTATTGATACAAGGTGAGACTGAAAATGTTATGATTGACCAAAACGGTACTTTTTTGAATTTTTTTGGTACTTTTTGTATTTTCTACGTTTATGAAGGTGAGACTAAAAATGTTATGGTCGATCAAAAAGGTACTTTTTTGAATTTTTGTTGTACTTTTTGTATTTTTAACGTTTGCGAAGCAAGAATTTCGAAATAAGTGACTATTGATACAAGGTAAGACTAAATATGTTATGGGCGACCAAGAAGGTACTTTTCTGAATTTTAATGGGAATTTTTGTATTTCCTACTTTTATAAAGCTAAAATAGTGAAATAAAGGATTGTTGATTCAATTTGAAAATTAAAATTATATTGGAGACACAAAGAAAGCGTTATCGCATTTTTATTGTACTCTTTGTAATTTTACGTTTGTAAACATAGATTCTTAAAATAAGTGTTTTTTGATCCGAGGTCTAACTCCTAATAGTATGGACGACCAAAATTACTTTTTCTCATTTTTTATATTTTGTATACATAGAATTCTGAATAAGGGTTATAATAAACCAAGTGGAAGTTTTAGTGAAGGAAAAAATGTTACTTTTATTATTTTAAGGGTAATTTTTGCAAAATATGAATCTTAATTTTTGAAACTCAGTAGCATTTATCTTGGTTTTAGCCAGAAAATATATGCTCGATATATCCTTACTCTACTTTTTAAGTAAATTGAATCAGAGATACAAATTTTCATAAATTGAACCAAAGATATTTAATAATTATAAATAGAACTTGAGTATTCAATAAATAGTAAGAACTGCGCTAACGAAGTAGCGGGTTAAATGCTAGTTTAAATATAACTACTTGTTAACTTTGTATATACTTTCACTTTTTCGGGAATAAAACTCGAATATATCGATGGATTTTAATGCAATCAAATTTATTTTACTTTTAATAGATGCAGCTTTAAGACTTAGTACTTAAACGCATGTTTTCAATTGAATAGAAAGATGACATTATAAAAGAGCAAAAATAAAATAAGCGGACAGGTGTCTGGTACTTTTTTTTTTAATCGATAGGCTAAGGGACAAAAACCGGTAAAAAACTTTATCTTTGTTACATTTTAAGATATCGTCTAACTTCTAGACTAATTAACGCCGGAAAATAATTTGAAATTAATTTTTCATTTAAAAAAAAAATCACAAAATTTTTTGCTTTACACTAATTTGTGATAAAAAATATTAAAACTAGGTACTTTCAGTTTCTCGGGAATAAAGCACGAATTTATTCATGGATTTTCATGTAATAAAATTTAATTTATTTCTAATATATGCAGTTTTAAGATTAAGTAATTATTTGTTGTTTTTTTCCAACTTGTTGCTCGATAACTCCAAAGCTGGCGTAATTAAAAGTTTTCAGACGGATTGTTAAACAAAATCGTTTTAAAGTTACGACAAGATGTATGGAGCAGCCTCTTCAAAAATCTCAAATTTTATTAAAAAAAAACCTTACCATAGAATTTGAAATTATGATGATTTTTGTAGTTAGGTGACTATAGCGGATCAAAAAATATAGTGGTTATTCTGGGAATTTTTGCATGTTGCATAGTGTTATTATTGCCTAATAGAATATGGACAATTATTTACTTTAAGGGAAAGACGAAAAAGGTACCAAAAAGGGGGAAAATGTGTTTAATTCCTAATTAGACGGCAAATTTTCATAAAATTTGTGATCGGGATTTCACCAGACAAAAAATTATGTAATTTAGTAAAAATTTAAACACATTCCTAACAGGGTAGAAAGGGGAAAAATGGGGAAAAGAGTTGGTACTTTTTAAAACATAATTACTTTTATGCAAAAAAGAGTAGATTTACTGACTTTAAATCATGTCTATTAAAATATTTTGTTACATTGATATTTGAACATTTTAAACTTGCAATTTAGAACTTGAACCAAAAATGTACTTTTTCGCATTTCTATGGTACTTTTTTTATTTTCTAAGTTTATAAAGGTAGAATTGTAAAATAAAGGACTATTAATTCCAGGTAGGACTGAAAATGTTATGGGTGACCAAAAAGGTACTTTTTTGAATTTTTATGGTACTTTTTGTATTTTCAACATTTGTGAACCTGGGATTTTAAAATAAGTGACTATTGATACGAGGTGAGACTGAATATGTTATGTGCGACCAAAAAGGTACTGTTTTGAATTTTTTGGACCCTTTTGTATATTCAACATTTGTGAACCTAGTATTTCAAAATAAGTGACTATTAATACGAGGTGAAACTGAAAATGTTATGTGCGATCAAAAAGTTACTGTTTATATTTTTATAGTACTTTTTGTATTTTCAACATTTGCAAGCTAGAATTTCGAAATTAATGACTATTGATACGAGGTGAGACTGATAATGTTATAGGCGACCAAAAGGGTTTTTTTTTTGATTTATTATTAAACTTTTTTGTGTTATACGTTTATGATGATAGTATTTTGAAATAAGGGACTATTGATTTAAATTGAGAAAAAAATATGATAAGGACAAAACAAAAGGTGCACTTTCGCATTTCTATGGTCCTTTTTGGCTTTTCTCATTTTAATTGTCCTTTTTGTATCATTACGTTTGTAAAGATAGATCTTAAAATTAGTAATTTTTAATCCGAATTTTAACTCTAATGTTATGGACCCCAAAAGAAAATCTAATTTGTATGGCTTTTTCAGTTTTTATATTTTGTATTAGAGACCTGCATTAACTCATGAATGCTTTAAATAACAGTGGATTAAGCTTAATACTGTGACACAATTCATCACACAGCACACACTAATGAAGAAAGTAAATGTGATTGAGAAAAACATGATTAAAAAATATTGCATTCACTTAAATATGATCGTATTTTTTCTGTACACTACACAGCACAGCAATTAAACAAAAAGCTATACACCACTTTAAAATCATGCATTCACTCAAAAAAATAATGTACACTTTTTTTCTTTGGCTTTTCAACAAAGAAAAAAAAGAGCAAAAAAATGTGTAAAGCGAGAATAGATTGCAAGAGAAATTAACATTGAATGGAATTTTTTGCAGGGATGCCACTTTGGTGCGACAGATTTTTTTATTTGTGCATAACTTGGCGCTTGGTTAATTTTTTTATGTTTTGGAAGAATATTATTATTTTTAGTTGTAATATATAAAGTTTACTTATTTTTTAACTTACTATTTTAAATTAATAATAATAATTTAAGAAAGATGTTAGCTTTTGGTAGATTTATTTAAATTGTTTTAAACAAATTTGGTAGGAAATTTATTTTTGTTGTGGCATCCCCAATTGTTTTATTACGTTTTTGTATGCACAGTTTATTATACGCGTTTGAAGTTGAAGTATCAGGTGAATATTGTGTTTTTACTATTAATTAAAATTGAAAGATTAATTACTTCAATGGAGAACGTAAGTCCTTTATAACACTTTTATGTTTATTATCTTTGTGATAATTTGGTGTGTCAACGTTTTTGTGTTTATACCTAAGTTTTTTTTATACCTAATACCCAGTTTTTGAATTCCAATTCATTCCCAAAAATTCACATATGATTTATTTTATTATACTTAAAAATACATATGCATGTAAGTTTCTTCTTAAATAAAATGAAATATCATTCACAAGTAATACTTGTATTAAAAAGGTTTTCTTTCTTAATAAATTTTTTAATATATGTAGATCAGTTTAAAAATTAGTTTGATTTATATGTATTTAAAAAAAAAATAATTTTATCAGTACTTAAAAAAATTTTTCAGTTATCAAAAACAAAAAAAAAGATAAAAAAAATTAAATAAAAATAAATAAAATAAAATAATAATTATAAATTAAATTAAAAGAAAAAACAGTTTTAGCAATTATATTGTTATCTACGAAATTTCCAATCCCAATTACGTTAAAAATTTCGTAAACTGGCAACGCTTTACCTCTATTGATATCTTCCCAATGTGCAAAAAAACGGATGCGGATCCGTTACGGACCCGTTCCGGATCTGTAAAAAAGTTAGAAACGGAATCAGTGTAATCGCAATTTGACTGATGCGTTTCTGACCCGTTTTGGATTCGTAAAAAAGTTAAAAACGGAATCAGTGTAATCACGAATTTACGGATCCGTTTCTGACTCGTTACGGATCCGTAAAAAAGTTAAAAACGGAATCAGTGTAATCGCGATTTTATTTAATATTTTCCGTTTATTTTTCAGGTTTATATAATTGTTATAGTTTATATTTACTCTTTTATTTGCCCCCAGCCGCCTACGGCGACCATTATGCGTAGGTGGTTGACGTCGTTAAAACACGTCGCGATAGGCATCGATTTAGTTTGTTCACGTTTTCTTCTTCGCGTTCTAATAATTATTTCTTACTTTCAAAAGTGTGCAGACGTCTTCCAATACGAAAATAAAACAAGAAATAAATTAACAATAAATAAAATAAAACAAGAAATAAATTAACAATAAATAAATAAATAAAAGTGAAGACAACGAAAATGAAAAAGAAAGTGATATTGAGAGACTCCTCCAGTCCGGAATCAATCCAAAACCAAGGTTAAGTTTATGAGGCAAAAATGTTTGCCTAGCGGCCCGTGACAAAAAAAAACCAAAATTAGAGTAAAAAAAAAAGAACGCTAAGACAGACAATTTGTGTGGCTTAAGTCAAGTTTATGGGCCACTCTCGCATCGCATTCAAATTAGCATCACTCAACAGATATTATAATCCAAAGTAAAACATTTGTAAAATCGAGCGTTTTTGTTCAAATACTTTTTTCCCGACAAAAATACAAAATTATTTTAAACAAAACGCCCGACAAAACAACTTTAATTTGGTTTTTTTGTTACGGGCCACTAGGCAAACAACACCATTTTACCCTTTTTCGAAACTTTTAAATAACTATTTAAATAAATTCAAAAAAGTTTCAGTTGCCGAAGCTCATAGTATCAATGATGAGCTCCAGCAAATAAGGAAGGAGCTTGCCAGCATGCGAAAAATGACCGAGGAGGGGTTAAATAGCATGCGCCATGCAGTGGAGGAAGTGTTTTCCCTTCGTAATGAAGTGAAGAGGAAAAGACGATTCGAAGATGTGGCGGTGGCCCCACAAACATTTTTTGAACATCCCCTTTCGACGGAGGATGGTTTAATGGAGTTGGAGCAAAGACTAACGGATGATGAGAGTTTCCAGTCAATGGTTAGAATCTATTAGGGTGACCGTTAAAAATCGCTTTTAAATTTTTTGTTAACGCTAACTGCACAAAATGATAAGTTTGCAGATTTTACGGTAGTCACAGTTTGAGCACGATTCGTGTATGTTACCCCGTGCTGCTGAGGGGTTCAAAGCCCTACATACTCGAATCGTGCTCAAACTGTGACTACCGTAAAATCTGCAAACTTATCATTTTGTGCAGTTAGCGTTCCAAAAATTCAAAATCGATTTTTAACTGTCGCCCTAGTACTCATAAATTTGCACATACGCTTAACTTTACCTATTTTTTATCATCACAATATTAAATCTTTTTTATTAAAAACACGCAGTGGATTCCGTTTTATTAAAATACACGGGTCCGCAACGGATCCTAACATGACGTCCGTAACGGATCCAAAAAACGGACATAAAATCCGTTTTTGGATCCGTGTTTTTTAAAGAATTTCTCCCGCTTGCGGATCCAAAGCTGATACGTAACGGATTCCGCTACGGATCCGTTATATGAAAACAAACGGATCCCAATATGATGTCCGTAACGAGTCCGTAACGTATCCAAAAAACGGATATAAAATCCGTTTTTGAATCCGTTTTTTCGAGAGGAATTTCTCCCGCTTGCGGATCAGTAACGGATTCCGTTACGGATAGAAAATACGAAGATGCGGATCCGTTTGGCACACTGGGTTTATTTAAAAGAAACGGTAAAACACAGTGAATGCATACTGTGTTGTGTGTGTATTCATTGCTGTTTTAAGTTACTGTGCTAATGATTCACTTAACAAACAACATGTGGCTGAATGCAAAGAATTATGAACATAAAAGTGTACGATGTGTTTCAAAGAGAGCAACACACAGTATTCACATTCAACAATATATGTGACACGGCAAGCAAGATTCATTTTGAGAATGAATGTACAATTTTTCAATTTAATGTCATTCATGCAGGAGTCTATTTTGTATACATAGAATTCTGAAAGTAGGTAATAATAACACTGTGCAAGAAATTTACACTTTTTTTTCGTGACAAGCTGGGCACCTGGCGTTTTAACATAATTCGGGTACGCTGAATTCAGTGGTGCCCACGGTTTTTTAAGATTAAAAACGCTTTAGCTTATTGAAAAAACTTAAAAAACCGAAATTCCGCAATCAAATTTCCTTTAAGAAAAGTAAAACTTATTTCTAATATCCGCAGTCGTTTTAGAAACATAATTTTTTTTATTTTTTTTTAATTAATTTTTTTATCAAAATTTCAAAATTTTTGTTTTTTAAAAATTCATAAAAAATCAAAAAATGCAGCTAGGCTTCTAATTTTTTGCAGACATATAAAAAATGAAGCTGATAACAAAACAAGCCATAAATCTTTCAAATCTGTTAGCAACTTTTGATTCTATTCACAAAAGTCGACAAATTTTAATTAATTTAAGAATTTCATAAAACGCATTTGTATGGGAGCCCCCCTAAGAAGTGAAGTTACCGATTAAAAAATTCTTAGAATTAAGAAATAAAGTCATAAATGCTTACATCTTTGTATTTTATTGTGCTTACAAAACCATACAAATCGGTTGTTTATTGTGCAGTCAAAACCGCACTAATCGGTCTTGTAAAAAACTTACTTATTACTACTAATATACATAAATACAATCAATTCCTCAATAATTGCATTTAAACTTTTAACCAAACACCGAAGTATAAAAAGATGAACCGTTTTTTTTTCTCTTCTGAAAAATTTTATTTTTAAAGATACGAGGTTGAGGAATTAAGGCATCGATATTCTTTTGTTATACCTGGAACAGGTAGAAACATTATTCGTCCTGTTTTTTTTTTTAAACATGGTCATGAAGGTCTCGACAGGTACTTTAATTAAAACAATTACAGTATAAATAAGAGTTCCTCAACCCGTTCACTGTCATGTGGAAAGTGCTTGCGAAAGTGATCAGTGAAGTTTAAAGCCTTTGACAGTCTTGTATCTAATCAGTTATATTGAAATATCTTAGATGGAGGCGTGTAAAAAGTTTAATTGCTTTTGTTATGTGTGTGGGAAATATAAAAATATGCCAAGTCGCCGTAAAATCACTACTGAAACAAGTACCTTGTATGAATCACATTTTTCTTTAAGTGATATATGGTAAGAGTTGGACATCATCAATAGTGTGTACACAATGCATTTGCCATTTAAATAAGTAGGGAAAAAATGGAGACGCCATGCCATTTGGTGTTCCAATGATTTCGAGATATCCCATAGTTCATGGTGAAGATGAGTGTTATGCGTGCATAAATTATACAGCGGGTATGAACAGAAGAAAAATTACTTATATATATTATACTGAAACAGCATATGCTCGATTTCCGCTGCCACATTCTGATGAAATTCCTGTTCCGTATAGCCATATACCAACAGAACATATTCCCTCAATAATTAATTCTGTTGAAGCGGGTGGACCAGCTACTTCAATGTATCAACCGTCATGTGTCACGGTTCCATGCAGTCACAATGAAATCATGCAATATCGTCTGGATATAATGGTACGGCGTCTAAAACTCTTGACAAAAGAGTTAAAACGAGCTAATATTTAAGCACCAGGTGTAGAAATATACGGGGCTATCAATCGTCATAGACGATTTACGACTTTTTTTTTAAATCTATTGAGAATAATTCTATCGCGTATTGTACTGACATCCGCGGCTTGGTTTTAACAATGCAAAATGAATATAATGCTGGAGATTGGCGCTTATTTATTGATTCTTCCAAAAGTAGCTTAAAGACAGTTTTGCTACATGTCACTAATTTAAAAAGTCCTATTCCGATAGCACTAAGCACAAATACTAAAGAGACTTACGCATCAATGAAAAAAGTAATGCATTAAATTAAATATAAGGACCACAAGTAAAAATATGCGCAGATTTAAAAGTGGTAGCACTTTTAAGAGGCATGCAATTGGGCTATACTAAAAATATGTGCTTATGGAATACGCGTTTCGATGGCGGCCAGTAAAATAAACGGGATTGGGCTTTACGTGAGGAAAGCAGATTGCATAGAAACAATGTTATTGAATTACCACTTGTGCCGATGGAAAAGAGTTTGCTTCCTCCATTTCACATCAAACTGGGTATTGTAAAAAATTTTATAAAAGCATTGAGCCCAGTTGGTGTTGCTTTTACCGAATCGCACCGAATTTTTCCTCGATTAAGCGGCATGAAAGTAAAAGAAGTTATGAACTCTAGCTACTTTATTAAATTAGATTAATATTTCATATCATAATGTTAAAAACTTAAATGTTATAGGTACAATGTCATTGAAAATACATTTTTTGCATTACCATGCCGAAAAATTTAATGAACAATCACCAGCCGAGTCTGATAAACATGGCGGGTATAGCGGCAAACAACTTGATTCGCTATTAGGGGATATTTGTTGGAATCTGCAGGAGGAAGAAGAATAAATTTCTAAATAAAAACTTCAACTTTAGCTACTTAACAACAAAAATTTTTTAGTTTGGTTATTATAAAAAATTAAATCTTTTCTGAAAAAATCAAAAGTTGTAGACAGACTTTGATCACTAATAGCTTATTTTGTTTGGAAATTTGCTTTTAATACGCGTAGAACCCTAGCCTTAAATTTTGCACCTGCGGCGCCTGAGATACCCCTAGACGGGCCAAATGACCAGCGCAACTTTTTTTTTCATTCCCATCATTTGTTTCTAAGGCCTAGGATTCACTCCTAGGGGGATAAAATGTATGACCGACTTCCAATGTTTTTTTGTTCTTAACATTTCCTCAAATTATACTTTCCCTTTATCACCATCCCTTAGGGGGTTTCGTTTTATGAAATTCTTAAATTAACTAAAATTGGTCGACTTTTGTGAATAGAATCAAAAGTCGCTAACAGATTTTAAAGATTTATCAGCTTCATTTTTTATATGTCTGCAAAAAATTAGAAGCCTAGCTGCATTTTTTGATTTTTTATGAATTTTTAAAAAACAAAATTTTCGAAATTTTGATAAAAAAAAATTAATTTTTTTTTTTTTTTTTAAATTATGTTTCTAAAACGACTGCGGATATTAGAAATAAGTTTTACTTTTCTTAAAGGAAATTTTATTGCGGAATCTCGGTTTTCAATAAGCTAAAGCGTTTTTGAGTTACGCGAACATATGTTGTGCAACCTCCTCCATTTTCGAAATAACGGTATATCTCGAAAACCAGAGCCAATCTTAAAAAACCGTGGGCACCACTGGATTCAACGTACCCGAATTATGTTAAAACGCCAGGTGCCCGGCTTGTCTGTTTTTTCAACTAGCATAGTGTAATTGAATTAAATGTTGAATTAAAGTTAGAATGCATTTCCCTGCATAATGTAAATTCTTATTTGCTTTAAACTTTTCATCTTTTGAGAAAAGTAAACTGAATAGTTTTTAAAATGTGCTATATTTGTGAATATGAGCAAGGGCCATAATTTTTAACTTACAAAATATTAATGAAAATTCCTTATTACTTTAGTTCTGATTAGTTTTTTTTTCTGCTATTTGTTGTGTATGTATTAAAAAAATATATTTAATTTTTATTTGCAAATTTGTACAACAGGGAAGGAAAATAGCTTTTATAATTTTGTACCAAGTATGAAAACAAAATGTACTTTTTAGGCCATGACGGTACCATTTTTTCAATATTTATTAATAAAAACATAAACTTAACAAAAATATTTATAAAAATTCAGAAATATACAATAAAAAACAAAAACTTAACAAAAATGTGATTAAAAATACAGTACACAATAAAAAATATTAAATATTACATTCATAGGTACATACGTAGAGATCGGTTGTTTAACAAATTTTATTTATTAAATACTTTTAGATAAGTTTTATTTTTAAATTAAAACAACAAGAATTTGTTGACTTTAATAAATCTTTTGTCTGTATCAAATTTGAAACAGTAGAAACGTGTATTCTTTTTCTTTTATTTGTTTTAGTTAGCTTTTGAAAATAAAAAACTCGTTCGACGTTAGCCGATGAATGTGGAATAGACAGAACTCCTCTTACAATTCTTGAAATATCTGGGAACATGAACTCATTTAATTAATTTTTCATCTGTGATACTTTAGACCAAAAATAGATAATATTTAAATCTTTGTGTGATCTAAGTTCAATCACATCGGCTAGTGCTCTGTGTTGATTATTTATTGCTTCAAAGTTTGTTTGTTCGTGTGGATATATTTTCACCAGAAGAGGTAGGTACTATTGAATTAATAATAACTTTTTCTTGAGTAAACTTATCGAACCATTTTAGTACTTTATTATTAAAGTACACCTTAGGCCCCTTTCGCATTAGGCAACTATAATTGATCAATTCTTGTGTTTGTTGGTGTGAGAGAAAAGGTCGGTGTGAAGGGGAAAGAATTGCCGAGATTTGAGTACAGACTTGCTTGTACTTGGCAATTCTTCTTCTGCTGTCATTCTTGTCTTGGAATATTTATTTCTTTTTGACATTGTCTTTTATTTCTTCTTCGGTGTGTTGTGTAATTTTGTGAGTGTGAAAATTTTATTTGTTTATAAGTGAATCAAATATTTAAAAAAGATGAGAAATTGGAAGAAACTGGAAGAAATTGAGCAACCAAGTTGCTTAATGTGAACATAAAAGCAAGTTCAAAAGAAAATAAATAAAAATTATACTTGCGCCTTACATGCCTACGCTGGGTCTCCACGTAGCAAATTTCATTGCTAAGCATAAGCAAAAACGTCGGCAGAATAACGGCACTTTATTGCTAAAGTGTGTTTATTTTCATATGGTTAGAGAACACGACACAAGTAATTTATTTATAAAATTTAATATTTTTGTTTTAATTTTTATGGGTTTTTTTGAAATACCTCACTCTAAATTATTATCAGGTAAAATTATTTTAATTTTCCTTTGTTTCTGCAAAGAAAAACAAAAACTTCAAAGAAAATTAAAAGGATTTTGACAGCTAATTGCAGCAATAATTGCTCAAGCAATCAGCAGAGCAATAATTGCTCAAGCAATCAGCAGAGCAATGATTGCGCAATGCATTGCTACATATATCAATTTGCGGTCTACACATCGCAATTTCTATGGACGCAATCAAATTTGACAATTGCGGTAATAAATATTACTACTTGGATACCCCGGTTTACGAACCATAAGTAAAATAAAATACATATACCAACAGCCAAGTCGAATTCATGTACCAGGTGGTGCCAAATTAACAGGTGATTTTTGTAAGAAGTTTGCAATAGTGTACTAGGCAGATTTTGTTGTTGCAGACTTGACACCACCTGGTACATGAATTCGCTTTGAAAACAGCATTGCAATAAAAACAGACAAGCTGACAGAATAAAATATAACACACCCAAACAAAATATGAGAGAACATGGACAAATTTTTAAATTGTACCAAATAGCTCGCAGTAGTACCACGGTACCAACAAGCTCAAAAATGAACCATAAAAAGTAGAATTGTACCGTGATTTCCATCCGTGATATACAATTAATGTTTATTTTAATTCCGTTAGGGTAATATCTTAAAATTTCTAGATCCCAACAGTTTGACAGACAACCGTGTACTGTACATTTTTCATTCTCTTTCCCACTCGGACAATTCTCGACAGCCATTCCAGTTTCGCAAATTCTCATACAAATTTCTTGTCTGCCCATCGGGCCATATGGAATCATTTTTGTTTTTAAATTATTTGCGTTTTTCAAGAAAATTTCTGGCAACGCTGCTGTCAGTAAACGCAAAAATACTTGCAAATCATGATAAGCGTTACTGATTTTACTATACATTTTAATACAAGAATATTTTAATAAAATTTTTATAAAGCAACCTTTAAAATATTGGAAAAATATAATTTAACTCACTATTACTTAAATATTTCTTTCCGGCCGGTAACAAACTCACACTCTATAGACTATTAACGATTTACACAACGAAGCCGGTTAAGTACAAATTATAACGTCGGGCACATTATTACAAGATAGACTCAAGACAACAAATACATGACTACGTTTGACATTGACATGAAACTGCGAAATGAATTTACCTTGTTAAGTGTACCTTGTTTTCTACTTAGTTAAGCCCCCGACCACACGAGCAATATGTTTGGCAAATATTCCATACCACCTCGTTTTTTTTCACAATTACAACACCATACATACATACATACATACATGTAAAAAACATACCAAACAAAAAAAATTACAAAAAAAAAATATTAAAAATAAGAAAAATATAATAAAAAAAAACTACAAAAAAAAATTTTAAAAAAATTTAAAAAAAAAATTAAAAAAATTTTTCTAAAAAAATTTTTTAAAAAAATTTAAAAAAATATATAAAAAAAATAATAAAATATAAATAATATATTAAATAAATTATAATAAAATTTTTTTGGCTCAGCTGGGATTCGATGCCACATTTATTCTAACGTGTACGTATGCACGTATTTTATATGGGATGAATGGTGATACAAACAATTGTTATTGCATGACTACACGTTGTAAAGGGTATATAAGATTCGGCACGGCCGAATATAGCACTTTTTACTTGTTTGACTTAAAGTTTTCGAAATCTCCCGTTTTCTTTTTTTGGTTGTGACTTATTTTGACAGTTTAAAGTGAGAAATTCTCGTCTGAAGCCTTTACAGAAACACACACATGAATAGTTACAGAAACACATGAATGGTTACAGTATTTCACCAAAGCCACTTGATTAAAACGATTCTTTTGCCATTATGTAATCAAATATTTTTAAAAACTCAAATTTTTGTATAACTACAATGTTAATTTTTGTTTTCTTTTTTTTTGCAGCGTTTTCTTATACATTAGTGTTGTTGTTACATAATATTTTTGCAATTGAATTTGACAACTTGTGTTGAAAGATTAATGCTCAGCAATGTATTATAACATTTATTGTTAACTATATGTTCTTTTACTTCAGCTTCTTCAAATGCAAACAGATGCAGTCAATGCACAAGCAAAAAACGAAGAGTTATACAATACAATACAATACAATACAATACAAAAAGATCTCATTTGTGTGATGGTTTGACCCCTTTCTGACTAGGCAAGTCTCTGGCGCAAGTTAGTTTTTTATTTTCTTTTATTTTACTTGCTTTCACGTTCAGACTCAGCAAATAACTTGCCCAAGTTTCGTTCTCTTTTACTTATTATACCCCTCACACAGTGAAAAAGGGTATATATAGGTTTGTCACTCCGTGTTAAATTTATACAATTATCATTTTGTTGAAATCAACTTTCTGAAGCCCCATAACATCGCCTGGACCCGGTATATAAATATCAGAAATATTCGGGAATAGATCGGTATTGAAAATCAAAAACATCGGTACATAAACAACTGTGATATGAGCAAAAAAACACGGCCACCTCGTTTTTTTTTAACACAATAACAACATACATATGTATATACAAACGTGATATACTGGTTAGAGTGAGCCAAACAAAATTTTTTTAGTTTATATAATATTTATATTTTAAATTTTAATGTGAACCATTTTTTATTTTGGCTTAAGTTCATTTGTTCTTTTTATTTAATTTTATAATTCAAATTAATTTAAATTGTAACCATTTTAGGAATATTCTTTCTAAAAATTATTTCCGATATTAGCCGAGTGGAATGCATTTTCGAAATCAGCTACGATTTCATCATCAGCACTCTTTTATCGGTATACTACTATGTAACTTAAAATTCCTATTTTTGATAGGTGAAATTAAATATTCAACAAAATATGAAAATTAATACTAAGATTCACTAATTCAAATTTCATTCAATTGTAACATAAATAGGAATTTTAAGTTACATAGTAGTATACCGATAAAAGAGTGCTGATGATGAAATCGTAGCTGATTTCGAAAATGCATTCCACTCGGCTAATATCGGAAATAATTTTTAGAAAGAATATTCCTAAAATGGTTACAATTTAATTTAATTTGAATTATAAAATTAAATAAAAAGAACAAATGAACTTAAGCCAAAATAAAAAATGGTTCACATTAAAATTTAATATATAGAAAAAAGTTCGAATAAAATATAAATATATAATATTTATATTTTTATTGTTTTATTTTTTTTTTTTTTTTTTTGAAACACATAAGTAAACTTAATTTATATTACAATGGGATGTTTTTATATAAGTATGTATGTATTTCATATGAGATAAATGTTGATATAAACAATTGTTGTTTCATGACTACACGTTGTGAAGGGTATATAAGATTCGGCACGGCCGAATATAGCACTCTTGTTTCTTTTGAATTTTTTGACATTTTTTTTTGTTTTTGGTTTCTCAATAAAAACTTGCTCGTACTTGCCGAGTACAGGCAAGTGTATACTCAAATATGAGCAAGTTTCTTCCTCTTAACCCGACCTTACCCCTTTTAACTATAAACACAAGACTTGCCTAGTCAGAAAGGGGTCTTTTTGCTTCTGCTTAGACTTCTTTCTGATTTTTAAAGTGCAAACCAAGGCGAATTTATTTTCAGGTGGTGGTAATTCTACAACAAATACAACATTAAAAAAACAACATGGTTTTTTATTGTTGCTTTCGACTGTCGATGTGTCAAAAACGACATGGTTTTTGTTTGTGTTTTTTTGCGCGGGAAGGAGTAATCTATGTAAACATAAATAATATCAATCATCATTTTTGCAAATAAAAAAGTAGATCAGCTGCGTTGTCAACACCACCTGATAATAATTTCGCCTTGGTGCAAACAGTCGCAGTCAAAGAACAAGAAAAAAACGAAAAGTTATACAATAAAAAGAACTTCTGCAGTTCACATAATCTAACAGGTTTTGGTTTGACTGACTGAGTCTTTTAATAAATTCCGAAGTTAAAGCAGTTAAGATGTTGTGTGTTATTTCTTTTCGATTTTACTATATGAATTTGTAAGCTACTCAGTAAAGTGATATTCTTTTGTTTTTAGTAATTTATTTCAAGTAAGCGTATGCAGAAAAATAACAGCGAAACAAAATAAAACAGTTTCTTTTATTTCTTCCAGCAAGCAATTAAATTATAGGAAATTACATCTTAACTTAAAAAAAAAAAATTTTGTAGTACATTTGCGCCTTTCATTTATTTTAAAAAGCACATATTACTTCAAAATAGAATTGATCATAATAAGAAAAACGCAAATAAGTGTATAAATAAACATAGAAAATATTTCTATGGCCTTGTATGCAAATACGCATATATAAAAATAATAAGAACCAGGCAATCAAAAACATGTATTTATTAATTTAACAAAGTGTCGTATAGTCATAATTTTTAAAAATTAAACAGTACGCAATTAATTGTGTTTAAATTTAACCTGGAAATCCATTGAAGTATTATTGTTTAAAGCAATAATGCTATAGCAATTTCAAACGATTTAATTTTACGCCAATCATTTCTAATTGTTGTATAGTAGGAAGGTAGGTAAGGCTGGTGCAAAGTTACCCTCACCTAGAGAACAATACGGTCCATTGTGAGACCTTAATATAGAACTAAAAAAAAGAATAGAAGAAAGAAAAGTGGTAAAGAAGTGGACATCAAATCAATACCAAAAAAATGCTTAAACCCTACAAACGACCTATTCTCGGTTTCGTGTCACGAAGCCAGGTCATTTCCAATTCGAATCCTATCAGATTCTTGAGTCCACAGCTCGAGACATCCTCTTATTCGCCTAAGAATCTGCCATTTCAACCTGATAATTATTGTTATTAATTTCGTTTCTTCTACGTTTTTCTAGAGTACTACGACAAATATAAAACACGAACACGCAATTGTCTTTTCAATTCAGTTTATTAAGAACTAAAAAACACTAGAGTAAATCACTAATAAGAAAGTAAAATACAACATCAATTTAACTGTCAATGTTAAAGTAAAAGAAATAGAGAAATATAAATTAGGATTGCCATAATGTAAGAGTTTCAACACCCTTCCACAAACCAAATTTATATTTTTACAAAAAAATAGTTAAATAAATCCTAGCATCTTCACCAGTTTACAATGTTTGTTCCTCATTAAACATTTTGTTAGAACATCAGCTACCATGTTCTCGGTAGGAACATATTTTAATTCAACTTCGTTGTTTTCAACTACTTCTCGTACGAAATGATATCGAATATCAATATGTTTTGACCTCGAGTGATAAACCGGGTTCTTCGCAAGTTGTTGAGCGCTTAGGTTGTCGCCATGTATAACGATAGTATCACCCTTGTTCGTGCATCCAATTTCGCACAAAAGATTTTTTAGATACACAGCTTCCTTTGCAGCAGTAGATAGGGCCATATATTCTGCTTTGGTGCTACTTAAAGCCACAGAATTTTGTTTTTTCGATTCCCAGATATCTGGCCTTGTTGTCAACGCGAGATACATTAGTGACCCGATCATTGACTGGTACATTTTTGGTTCTATTCTAGGACAATTTTCGTCAACATAATTAAGATTAGCACTGGGATCTAATGGGGTTGCTGCGGTTCTACAATCAGTCATACCGTATTGGGCCAATAATTGTTTTATATATGCGGAATGATCGATAGAAATAGATCCACATTCGCCGTCTCGGGTTATTCTCATGCCCAAAAACAATTTAAGTTGACCCGAATCCACACATTCAAACTTGTTCATAATTGTGGCCTTAACTTGTAGTAGGTCTTGCTTTGACGCACAACCTATAATGATATCGTCAACATATATAATTATAATACATAATTTACCGTTTTTAAGCATAAAATATAGACACGGCTCATGATTTGATCTTTTAAACCCAGTTTTCCTCAACACGTTGTCTATTTTTGAGTTCCACGCCCTTCCAGATTGTTTCAATCCATATATCGCACATATCACATACCTAGGGTTGCCAGACGGGCTTGATTTGGCTTGATTGTCAAGCTTTTTTAGTACGTGTCAAGAATCAAGCCAAAATGTCATTTGTCAAGCTAAAACGGAATTTTTCAAAATTTTCCATCAAATTGTCAAGAAAAAATAATCATTATCAAAAAAAAAAAAAATGTTTTTAAATGTACTATTACTATTTTTACCCTCCTTAACTCAACACTATTTAGATGTTTTAGCCCAACACTAACAAAATAGTTCAAAACAAAACGTCAGCTTATTAGTTTGTTTTTATAGCAACCCTCACAACAGCTGATTTAAAAATACGAAAACGACAAAGAAATGTGAGTTAAAATTTATTTGTTTGTTTAAAATACATTTGTTAAAAAATATAAATTTAAACCTAGAATTAATTAATCGGTAAAGTGAGCTGTTATTAACAGCCTGTTAAACATGGAAAACAACGGGGAAGCTGGACCATCGAAGAAAGCGAGATATACAACTTTTTCTGAAAGATGGAATCAAATACCTGAATATTCCGCATGGATAAAAAAGAAGGATGATTTCACTGCAATGTGCAAATTGTGCCAAACGGAAATTGTTATCAACTACGAAGGAACCCGTTCTCTGGATAAACACAAGGCCACTAAAAAACATCAAAAAATATTGAATTGTCAAAAGGTGTCTCAGAGTATTGCCAGTTTTGCTAAGCCTAAAGAAACTAACGAAGAAACTCAAATTGCTCGTGCTGAGCTCGTAAGTGTATTCCATAATGTTGTTCATGGTCTTAGCTACAACAGTTTGGATTGCCAACTAAAACTATGCTCGTCCATTTACTGTGATAGCAACATCGCCAGCAAAATTTCATGTGGTAGAACCAAATCAGCAGCTATAACGCGAAACGTTTTAGCTCCATATGCGCAGAAAAAAGTTGCTAACGCCTTAAAAGAGAGTTGGTACTACTCTGTTAGCAGCGACGCGTCAAACATTGGAAATGTTAAAACATATCCTTACGCAGTTCAGTATTTTGATGTCGACAATGGAATATGTAAAAAGATATTGGATTTTTATGAGGATCCTGCAGAAGCATCGAAAGATATTTTCGCCAATATAATACGAATTACTAAAGAAAATTATCTAAAAATTCAACAAATATCTTCTTATAGTGCTGACAATGCAGCCGTTAATTACGGAGTTCGCAATTCAGTTTTTCAAAAATTAACAAATGAAAATGAGCAAATAGTTAAGGCGAATTGCAATTGTCATATCATAAATAATTGCATTAAATACGCTTTAAATGTTTTATCCGTCGATATAGAAAACATTGTAATAAAAACATTCAATGAATTTAGCTCATCTGCTCAGACAACTGAAAAGTTGAAACAATGTTTTGAATTCGCTTCTATTGAGTACAAAAATCTTCTCCGACACGTGCCGACAAGATGGCTTTCGCTCTTGCCGGCAATTGATCGTTTAATTTATAGTTGGCCAGCAGTCGGAAAGAGCTATGGGAATTTGTATCCAAAGGAATATTAGATTTTGATCTGTTAAAAGAAGATGAGGAATGTTTAGCAGAAGGACTATCAGAAGCTTATTTGTTTTTCATTCATAATATAATGCATGAATTTCATGCATCCATATTGGCTTTAGAAAACGATTCATGCACAATTTTGGATTTACATGGTATAATGACTAAGCTAATGAATGGACTAAATCAGCGGGTAAATTATTGTTTCTATGGTAGTAAAGCTAATTCCATCATAAAAAGTCTCTCTTTAAATGAAAGGGAAACTTTTGAGTTAGAAGCTAACCAATTTTTACAAAATGCTGTAAAATATTTAGAAAAAAGATATGATTTTGGAGAAAAGTCAATTTTTAAGCAAATTGCTGTTTTAAATATAAAAAACTCGTTATTGTCATGGAATAATTTAGCAGAGCTGCAAAATATTTTAAAAATATCAAATTCGATTGATATAGACATGCTGTATTCAGATTACTGCTGCCTTCGTAAAGTTTTTGAAGAACTACCAAAAGACATTTCCGTTGACAAAATATGGGCCCTTTTCTTTAAAAAATGTAAAAGAAAAAACGTAGAAAATCTATATAAATTAATATCATTTGTATTTTCAATTCCAATAAGCAATGCTTATTGCGAAAGAACGTTTAGCATTTTAAATAATTTGTACACCAAAGACAGAAATAGAATGTCGTTTGATTTCATAAAGGCGGAACTAATAATCAGACAAAATTTTGATGAAAATTTTAAAAATTTTCAGCAATATCTACTTACACCAGATGCTGCGTGTTTGATTAAATCTGTCACTAAAAACACCAAATATATGTGGCAAAATAAATAGGTTTACAAATTTACTGTGCTTTAATTTAAATGTTATTCAACGAAGAGACTGCATTTTAAATGTTTTTTTTTATTAGTGTAGTAATGAAAAGTCTGAATTAAATATAATTTTGTTACCTGTTTTTGTTAATAAAAAAATTGTTTACGTATTAACGTAATTGTATGTTGAATTGTTTTACTCGAAATACACTTCTTATATCCTTAAACAATGAAAAATATTGAAAAATGTACCAAATTTGTTTAAATTAAAACCAAATGAAAAACTTTTTTTATTTTTTTGTTAATTTAACTGAATTTTAAAGTGTCAAGAAAAATCAAGCTTTTTCATCTGAATGTCAAGCTTTTTGCTGATTTCGATCTGGCAAGCCTACATACCCCTCAGGCTGCTTCATGTATACGTCTTCAGTCAACTCACTATTAAGATATGCTGTCCAGACGTCCATTTGATGAAGATACATATTTTTTTTGTCTACAGCAATCGCCAATATCATTCTTATGGTTGCGAAACGGCATACAGGAGAAAACGTTTCACTATAATTTACGCCATATTTCTGGCTACACCCCTTAGCTACAAGTCGGGCTTTGTATCTCTTAATCGCATTATCTTCTCCACGCTTTACTGCACCCATTTACAACCAACCGCTTTTTGCCCAACTGGCAATTATGTCAAACTCCAGGTTTTATTAGCCGTTAAGGAATTGTACTCATCTTTCATTGCATCGCGCCAACGCTTTGATTCACAACTGTTCATGGCCTCTAATACAGTTTGCGGTACTAATACACCACTGTTTTTAATCATGACATTTACAGTATTAATTTTCCTTGGTCGACCTGGTTTACCAGTACGGTCAATTCTGGGTCTACCTCAACTTAAGGAACCTGTATCATTAGTACTTGGGAAATATTCCAAATCTTCCATGTCGTCGGCACTATCATAATCTTTACTTTGGGAATCTTCAGTTTTTCCCTCAGGATTAACGTCTTTTTCCATTTCATGGATTTTACTCAACTTCTTATTTATATCAACCATATTACTATAATCAATTAAATCAAACGATACGTTATTGTCATCATTTCCCTTTTGATCAGCTTCGTTAAAGAGTACGTCTCTCCTCACAATTACATCGTTTCTTTTTGTATTTACGTTAATGAATAGCCCACCATGCGATATTCTTTGCCTTTCGCCTTAAATTTGCCATGATGTTTCTTATCAAGGGCTACTGCTTGACAATCAAAAATTTTAAAATGTTTTACTGATGGGACCTTACCACTCCAAGCTTCATACGGTGTCATGCCTGTTAACGCTCTTGTCGGTGATCGGTTACGTAGATATACGGCTGTAGCAATTGCCTCTGCCCATAGGAATTCACTCATGTTCGCATATATCAGCATACTTCTGGCCATCTCGACTAAAGTTCGGTTTAAACGTTCGGCTACACAATTTTGGGCTGGACTGTATGGTACAGTTGTCGTTCGATACCGTTCTCTTCCAAAAATTTATTAAAATTTTTATTGACAAACTCACCACCATTGTCACTTCTTATTTTCTTTATTTTACGGCCTGTTTGCTTTTCTGCCATATTTTTAAATAAAATAAATTTGTCAAACGCCTGATCTTTTGTTGCCAGAAAATAAGTAAATACCATTCTAGACTTATCGTCTATGAATGTTAAAAAATATTTAGATCCGGAAATGGATGCTTTTTCAAAAGGGCCACAAAGATCCGTGTGTTTTAAGTCCAAAAGATTTTCCGCTCTATTTTCCGATGCTTTCGGGTAAGGTTTGGTACACACTTTGGCCTTCATACACGTAACACATTTTTCCTGATTTGTAAAATTTTCATTTTCAATACCACTTACCATTTCTTTAGCATCACCCAAACTTTTGTAATTTAAATTTTCATATCTTTTATGCCACAATACTGCAGAATAGCATTCGATTGTCATTACGTGCTCAATAACATACAATTTGTGTTTCTTCTCAAATGTTAATATAACATTTTTCCCACAGAAAACATTTGCTGATTTCATTAAAAACTTTACAGAGAAACCTTTACTAGTTATTTTTTCAACAGACAAAAAATTACACTTTAATGTTGGTACATACAGAACATCACTGCAAACGAACTCTGAGCCGTTAAGTTTCAACTTAATTTCACCTTTACCCTCAGCAACATTGAAATTTTCGCCAGCCAATTGAATATGCTCTTTATGTTGCTCAAACTTAGAAAACACTCTCCTATCACTACACATATGTGCAGTTGCGCCGCTGTCCAAAACGTATGTGTGTGTGCCAATCATTTCAACATCTGCCGCAGCTAGCATTGTTAATGCGTAACTCTTCTTTGTAATTGTCTCATCATTTTTCTTTGCTGTGCACTTTGCCGCTACATGACCTTGCATACCACATTTAAAACACTTGCCGTTAAATTTGTTTTTCTGTTGCTTGTTGCCATGTTTTTTGAGGTTACGTTTGCCTTCATGTGCAAAAAATGCTAATAGCCCGTTGTCACCATCCGATGTTTTATATTCTTCACGTCTACGTTCGCCTTCTTCCAAGAGTTTTACCTTTAAAACTTTAAGCGAAGGAAGCTCGTCTCTCGTTTCCATGGCGATTACGAAATTTCCATATGACTTTGGCAGACTTTATCTCTATATTTACTTCAGCCAATTTTCCAATAGTATCTGTAAACAGATTTAAATATTCCGTCATGCTTGTGCCACCAGTCATATTCAATGACATCAACTTTTTATAGAGAGTTACCTTTCTGCCTGGTCCACTAGGCTTGTAGATTTCTTCCAGACGCGTGCACGCTTCAAGAGCTGTAACAAGATTTTTAACGTAGTTCAACTGGGATGGTTTTAAGCTTAATACAATTGCCGCCAATGCCTTATCGTTGGCCGTATCCCATTTTGCATCACCAACTACCTTCGTATAGGTACCGTTAGTAACATTCCACAACTCAGAATGAACTAAAACACTTGTCATCTGGACACTCCAGCAGTCATAGTTAGTTTCATCCAACTTTTCTATTTGATATAATGAGCTCATCGCGACCTCTACAACACAAAGCCAAAAAACACAAAAAAAAATTCTCCTTTCTTATAAAACTTCACATGGGAACTGGGCCCATAACCTATTGTTCTTAATTTCGTTTCTTTTACGTTTTTCTAGAGTACTGCGACAAATATAAAACACGAACACGCAATTGTCTTTTCAATTCAGTGGTTTATTAAGAACTAAAAAACACTAGAGTAAATCACTAATAAGAAAGTAAAATACAACATCAATTCAACTGTCAATGCATGGTACAATTATCAGGTAGCCTCACTAAAACAGCTGATTTTTTTTCTCTACCTTAAGGTTTAACTAAAATGTCAAATTTTGCTTATGTATGTGTAAATATTGTGTACGTATATATTCTACCGCCAAAAAAACACGCACACACATTTGCTTTTTGACATTTAAATCGTCGTTTTCCAACAACAAAATACATGTAGAATTTTGTTGTTGCAGAACTGAGGCTACCTGATGATTGTACCATGTGTCAATGTTAAAGTAAAAGAAATAGAGAAATATAAATTAGGATTGCCATCATGTAAGAGTTTCAACACTAATCTGCAGTCTAGGACATTGGCACAGAATGTGCTCAACTGTCTCCAAATCCTCCGGATTCTCGCACAGAATGCACATATCCGACAGGTTCAGTCCCATTCTTACCGCCATCCTGCCCAACATACAGTGGCCCGTAATCATCCCTATTATAGTTCTCACGCATACCCTATCTCTGTCAAGATGCAAATCCGAATCAGATTTACTGAGCATCGGTCACAACGTCCGTGATACTCTGCAGTTCGTTCGGTTACTCCAGACTCGATTAGTATCGCTCAGAACCCATTCCCTGATCCTACTCAAATAGAAACCCAATGGAGGCCTAAACGCCTCCACTTTATCAGGATCCACTATTTCCGAGCCTAGTCTTGCCAACTCATCAGCCATTTTATTGCTGCTAATGTTGGAGTGACCCGGCACCCAGCATAGTCTCAACCGGTGATGGTATATGCGAATTTCAGCCTTGTGCCAAAATTTTAGCTAAAAAGTGCCAAAACATCTTAAAAAGTGCCATAACAAACATGTCATGTCTACATATTTAAAAAAAATGAAATCCATTTATTCAGTTTTATTATTATATATTAAAAAATTTTCGGACTTCAATATTTAAAAAATGTATACAGATAAATTATATATAAATACTGGCTTGCGCCAGCGACTTCGTCTGCGTAGTTATCGGGATAAAAGGTAGACTTAGTATTAACAACAAAAACAAAAATATTTACAACACAAACAATCCGTTTAGGATGTGTTATGATGAGCTTGCCAACGACTTCTCGTTATTATCGCGATAAAAAGTAGCCTATGTGTTAATCTAGGTTGTTAATTATCTATCTATGTGCCGAATTTCATTTAGTTCCGTTCTGCCGTTTTTGCGTGATTGAGTAACAAATATCCAAACACACAAACATTCACATTTATTATATTATTATAGTAGGATTATTATTTATTAAATATACACATATGCAATATTAAATAACTATTCCAAAATAGGGATATATTAAATATATATTGTTAAATAACATTAAATATATCGATGCCTTACTTCCTCAACCTCGTATCTTAAAAAATAAAAAAAAAATAAAAAAACGGTTAATCTTTTTATACTTCAGTGTTTGGTTAAAAGTTCAAATGCAATCAAGGCATATCCATAAGGTATATGCAACGGCGAATTGATACAACAAAGCAACTTTTCATGGGATGTTTTATGTCAAGGCCAATTCGTATATCAGGGATGGAAAAGTTGTTTTTACATATTAAATATAATAAAATTTGATTGAGAACAGAATATAAATTTTTTAAACACATTATTAATGACGCAAAAGCAAAAAATATACATAAATTAAGCACATTTATTGTCAAAAAAATTCACTCAAGTTAATTGTTTAATACCGAAACCAAAATCACATTTCCTATCCCTGCATTAATAAATGAAATCAAAGCGAATTCAACCAATTTTGACAAAATGTTTCACAATCAGCTGGGCTGATAATTTCACCTGTATGAATTCGCCTTGAATGCAATTATTACGAAATTGATTGTATTTATGTATATTAGTAGTAATAATATACTAATATTTTTTAGTTAAAGCATAAAACAATCGTTTGATATGAAAAAGTCAAAACCGTATTTTTTAAGATACGAGGTTGAGGAAGTAAGGCATCGATATGTAGTTATACAATTCTAGTGAAACCTTGTTTACAAAAATTGTATTTGTAACATTTGTTTGGGTAATTATTTTTAAGACATCACTGTCATAACAACATTTTTAGTTGGATTTTAATAAATCCTGAAATCAAATTAATGATGATAAAGTATTTACCTGAAGCCAAACACTAAATTTAAATTGAACTTCTTTAAGCAGAGCCTGCAAACAATTATTCTTTCTAACATTTTCTTTAAAGAAAGAAAGATAGAAAATAAACTGTTAAATAACAAATGGTACTTTTTTCTTTGATGATATTTTAAATTATTTGATGTGGCAGCATTACTATTATTCCAACAAAAACATCCCTACAACAACACAAAAAGGCCGAATAATGTCAAAACACAAAAAAAAACAAATAGTTTGTTAACTTTTAATTCAAATTATATTTTTATAAATTTACACGAAAATTTTTAAAATTAATAAGTATTTTTAATGTCTTATATAAATTTGTTTTTGTTAATACCAACATATGTGCTTTTAAAACATTTATCACAATTTTCACAAATTAAAACCACTAAGACAAATTCAACGGGAATTTAGCATTTTCTGGAATAAAAATATTAAAAATTTTGCTTTTTTTTAATTTTAATTTAAACCCATTTTACAATGTCTCCTTTCAGACAAGGCATATCTCTGTTTATGGTTAAAAGTGGTAACACCCTGTCTACAACAGACATGAAATGTTGTTAAAACTTGATGTTTACTAAGTCGATGGTCACACACGACGATTATACTTGGGCAATTCTTGAGTTTGTAGATGTTTTTACCGTTTTAGGTGAGGAGAAAACGAAGGGAAAAATAATCGCCGGTACTCGGCTATTTGAAGCAATTTTTTTTTTTTAATATTTGACATTTCTTTGCATTTGGTGTTTCGCTTCTTGGTGTATAAGTAATTTAAAACTTGAATTAAAAACGTCACAAATTAAACGTTTAAAACCTTTAAAAATAAAAAAACACAAAGAAAATATTGTAGTAAAAACAATTTATTTAAAAGTGTTAATAGAAATCAATTATATTATTTTATGAATGTTTTTATTTTTATTATTGCTATTTACGGCTAAAGCAGCGTTGCCAGAAGCTTTGGAGAAAATCATCACTATGAGAAAAAAATCATATTTTGAAGAAGAAAATCATCAAATTATTTTAATTCAAACATATTATAACAATGGCAAAAAAAAAAACAATAAAAATTTATTTATTTTATTAGATAAGTTATTTAAAACAAAAAATATATTAAATTGATATTAAAATAAATATACATACATATTCATATAGCAACTTGTGAATAATATCAAATTGACAGATATTTTGTAGTATATTAATATATTCAAATTGCATATCTATCATTCGAAATGTAGAAGCATAAAAAACTGGAATGTTTTAATATAAAAAACAATCAAACATTTAACAATACATATGAATTAAAGTATTTTAGGAATCATCATTATTATTATACAGAATAGGTTTCATATTTGTATTTATACCTTAATATATTTTTTTTTTTTATAGCATGAGCAATCGTTTAACTTTAAGAATTTTTTTGAATATAATATACCCTTAATAGTGCTGTTATTTTATCTATTTATATATTTTGTTTTATTTAAATTTAAAACTTAAAATATACGTTCAACATTTGCAGAAGAAATAGGACAAATTTTGACAGGGTCGGAAAAGCTAAGATTTTGTCAGCTCGAGTTATTTTTGAGACTTCTGACCAAAATTCTTCACAACTTAGATTATCTAGTTGTAAAATGTACGTCAAAGTGGAGAAGACGTAGTTCTCTAAACTCGTCTTCTAAGTTTTGAACTTCATTCTCATCAATTGAGTAAATTTGAAAAGTTTTGTATTAAACCTGTTAAAGAAACTACTTTTCTATTAATTATTTTTAAAGGATCAAAAAAAAAATAATGAAAAAAAAGTTCTTTAAAATAACTATGGTTAAAATCAAATCGTTTCAGCATTTGCTTACACAACTCAATGTAAAATGAAGTACAATTTTCAACAAATTTTTTTTCAAGTTTAAGATTGGAAATTTGTTTGTTTTACAAACACGCTGAAATAAATATCTTCGTTTTGTAAACGAAACAATTCAAAAATCAAGTTCATTTATTAAATTGCTGTTAACGTAATTTTGTTTTATAAAATTGTCTGAATATTTAAGATAAACATTGCATTTCATCATAAATTCTTTGTATTTGAGAGGATGTGGTTTCAAAAATGATGTTAACCAAGGTCTATTAAATAAGGTCTGTTCAACTTATCAGCTGATCATTTTTTGCTCCCCTATGTTTACTACTCGAAGTTGTCAAAATTTGTTTACCTTTTTAGGGCGACATTTATGTTTTTCAATTTTATGATTGATAATTTTTCAACTTATGATTTATATTCAAAAGTGCAGTATATTTCCGAGCCGGACATGCTGGTAAAAGGCGTTTCTGTACCCAAGGACTGAGCCACACCAACAGCTATAGCAGCCTTGCCATTACTTGGCTCACAGGCCAAGAAAATACAACGATTAGCTATTTTGCCTTCACGCACCATTTGTACAACACCAGCAGCGAAACGAGCATCTTTCTGGCCCAACATACCTTGTGAAACAGCACGCTTCTTCAAGACATCGTCTAGACTTCTATTTTATCTTTATCAGCCATATTTTTATCAAATATTTACTATTAACACAATTTATTTTTGTTGTCTTGAAAAAATTGTTAAACTAAATGAAAACACAAAATTTAATAGGCGTTGGGCATATTCATACAGGTATATGCAACGGCGAATTTGCTGTGCTGCTCTCTGTCAAATACCTCATAAAAAATAATTTTTTATACATAGAGTTTGACAGTAACGTTACCCATCAGATGGACTGATAATTTCACCTGGATGAATTTTTTGGTATTTTAGTCAGCTGTTTTTGACTACCTTAGAGTAATTTTACACTAACAAAATGCCCGTATATTTTTTTTGCTTTTTGTTTTTGTAGAGTTGCACAGACCTTATTTAATAAACCTTGATGTTAACTTTGTTTATTATGTTGAGAATATACTTAAAAAACACAGATAGATTTCGACCTGTTTTTAATAGACCTGTGACAAGCTGATATACTTTAAACTTTATTGGTTTAAAAATTGATTGTTGATAAGAATTGTAGAAAAATTATGTTTCGTATCTACAACTTAAAGCAAAAAAAATATAATTTCTAAAAACAATCATAAAAAAAAATCATAAATCATATTTTAACAAAAAATCCTTAAAAATATGACAAAATCATGATTATGGAAACGCTGGGCACAAATGACAATTTGTAAAAAAATAAAGCTAAACAAAACAGAAAAATCGCCAAAGGAATCGTCGTATGTGAACATAAAAGCAAGTTTAAAAGGCTCCTTTCGCATTAGGCAACTATAATTGCGCAGTATAATTTTAATTTTTATTTATTTTCTTTTGAACTTGCTTTTATGTTCACATTTAGCAACTTGGTTGCTCAATTTCTTCCAGTTTCTTCCAATTTCTCATCATTTTTAAATATTTGATTCACTTATAAACAAATAAAATTTTCACACTCACAAAATTACACAACACACCGAAGAAGAAATAAAAGACAATGTCAAAAACAAATAAATATTCCAAGACAAGAATGACAGCAGAAGCAGAATTGCCAAGTACAAGCAAGTCTGTACTCAAATCTCGGCAATTCTTTCCCCTGCACACTGTTTACTGTTACTGTTTTTATGTTATTACACCCCGTCCACAACAGACATGAATTGTTGTTAAAACATGATGTTATAACTTAATGTTAAATTTTTTATGTTATACTGTGAAGTACACATACTTATGTTAATGTTAAGATTTTTCATTATTTTTCGATTGTCGGCGAAGCAATACAGATAAGTCTTTAAAAGTATTTTAACTTTTTTGCATGTGCTGTGATTTTTAGCCCTTTTTGTGTTTTTAATTTGTGAAGGAAGTTATAAAATTATAATTAAGAAAAAAATTGTTAAGTTAAAATAATTTAATATAAATTTTAACTTTCTCCACAAACTTTTTTACACTTTATTTCGTTTATATTTAATTACTTTTTAATTTAATTTCTTCTTAATTTATTTTTTTTAAATTTAATTCAAATTTTTAATTTTTTCACAAGTTATTTACTCTTTAAACTTTGCCGAAGGAAAAGAAAAGAAAAAAAAAAGCAAAAAAAATACTTTGTCAAGCTTAAACGTCATTCCATGGTATAAAAGCGTTGTTAAAACAAATGTTTTAACAACCGTGTTAAAACAAATGTTTTAACAACCGTGTTAAAACAAATATTTTAACAACCGTGTTAAAACAAATGTTTTAACAACCGTGTTAAAACATGAAGAAAATTCTAACTTGGCAGTCCACACTTAACACTAACATCATATTAGTGTTAATGTTAACCCTACGTTGCCACAGGCAAGTATTTACTTGCAAGTAGTGTATACGTATTACCTACCGTTGCCACATGCAAGTGCAAGTGAAAAAAAACCAATACACTAACACTTTTTTACTAACACAACTACACTTTGGCAACCTGCGACTCAGCTTGCGAAGGAATTTTTAAGCAAGTAAAATTTTTACAGTTACGGCAAGTAAAGTGACAAACCGAAAAACAGTGTTGTCTAACACTGAGTTTTTTGTTAACTCACTAATATATCATACAGTTGTGATAAATAATTCAGCTAGTTTTTTTAATAAATATGTATATATGTATATGAAGAATATTAAGAAAAATTATAAATATTCATTTTAAATGTAAGTTTTAATATAAATATCAATTTTTAATAAAAAAAATTATTTAAAAAGTTATATGTCTAAAGGTAACGTTCAATAGTGGCTATTGACAACACTTAATTCCTATTGAAGCAGCGTCATTTGTTTTAAATTTGTTTGAAGTTTATTTGTTGACGACATTTTAAAAATGAACTTGCACTGTGCTGTGTAGCCACTCAAAAAATTTTTGTGTTTTTTTTGGCATTTCTCCTGATTTTTGTTAGTAACCCTACGTTGCCACAGGCAAGTATTTACTTGCAAGTAGTGTATACGTATTACTAACGAAAATCAGGAGAAATGCCAAAAAAAAAAACACAACAATTTTTTGAGTGGCTACACAGCACAGTGCAAGTTCATTTTTAAAATGTCGTCAACAAATAAACTTTAAACAAATTTAAAACAAATGGCGCTGCTTCAATTGGTAATTAAGTGTTGCCAATAGCCACTATTGAACGTTACCTTTAGACATGTAACTTTTTAATATAATTCTTTTTATTAAATATTGATATTTATATTAAAACTTACATTTTAAATGAATATTTATATTTTTTTCTTAATATTCTTCATATACATATATACATATTTATTAAAAAAATTAGCTGAATTATTTACCACAATTGTATGATATATTGTTGAGTTCACAAAAAACTCAGTATTAGACAACACTGTTTTTCGGCTTGTCACTTTACTTGCCGTAACTGTAAAAATTTTACTTGCTTAAAAATTCCTTCGCAAGCTGAGTCGCAGGTTGCCAAAGTGTAGTTGTGTTAGTAAAAAAGTGTTAGTGTATTGGTTTTTTTTCACTTGCACTTGCATGTGGCAACGGTAGGTAACCCTACGTTGCCACAAGCAAGTATTTACTTGCAAGTAGTGTATACGTATTACTAACGAAAATCAGGAGAAATGTCAAAAAAAAATACAAAAATTTTTTGAGAGGCTACACAGCACAGTGCAAGTTCATTTTTAAAATGTCGTCAACAAATAAACTTCAAACAAATTTAAAACAAATGGCGCTGCTTCAATTGGTAATTAAGTGTTGTTAATAGCCACTATTGAACGTTACCTTTAGACATGTAACTTTTTAATATAATTTTTTTTATTAAATATTGATATTTATATTAAAACTTACATTTTCAATGAATATTTATAATTTTTCTTAATATTCTTCATATACATATATTCATATTTATTAAAAAAACTAGCTGAATTATTTATCACAACTGTATGATATATTAGTGAGTTAACAAAAAACTCAGTGTTAGACAACACTGTTTTTCGGCTTGTCACTTTACTTGCCGTAACTGTAAAAATTTTACTTGCTCAAAAATTTCTTCGCAAGCTGAGTCGCAGGTTGACAAAGTGTAGTTGTGTTAGTAAAAAAGTGTTAGTGTATTGGTTTTTTTTCACTTGCACTTGCATGTGGCAACGGTAGGTAAGCATTTCATGTCTGTCATTAATTTATTTTTAGTTTATTACAACTTTAAACTTCTTTCACAAACTTTTAACTTGTCGAAAGGAAAAATGAGTGGTCGAAAAAAAAACAAAATGACTGAATTCAAGCTTAAACATCATATCATGTTATAAAAGCGTTGTTAAAATACTATTAATTAAATATTTTTTGTCTTTTTCTGGCTAAAGTCCACTTTAATTTTTTATGAAGAGATTGATTTTTTTACGTATATTAAGTATAAATAGAAACAAAAAAATTAATTTAATATGAAATTTTACCAAAAATATTTTGAGTGTACCAGAGTACCACTAGTATTTCGATTGTACAAAATTTGGTACAAACGTACCACAGATCCCAACTATGAGTGTCATACAATAGACAGATATTTTTTGCGTGAATACAAAATTTTCTTTTTTGGTCAACTGTATGTATTAGTACAAAAGATAAATTTAAAAAAGGAAACAATATCTATTATTTGCAGATTAATTTAAAATTCTTTTGGGTACATCACTAAAATATAATAATGGTTCTGTTGCTCTATCGAGTATTTGATGTCATAGACTCATAAAAGTAGTGTGCATCGAAAAAAGTATAATTCAGACACGAACTAAAATAGGCAGACTTTTATTATTTGTATTTAAAGAAGAAATTGTGAAAGAGGGGTTTTATTTTATATAATTTTTATACATTTCGTAGCTAGTAATACAACGGCAAAATGATGCTCTCATCGATAAACAATTCCTTCGAACAGGATACCCATGATACAGATGCTAACTGCGATGGTCCTGATTTGGATTTTGTGTACGCGGATATTGATACGTATCAAAATGAAATTGCTGAATTGTACAGTTATACAGAGTTCAGTGAGTTCCAGCAGAATGTTAAGGCATTTGAGGATCAAATGGAAATGTATGATTTACCCCCAAACTGGCAGAAATTAGACGCAAATGCCCAAAGAGGTATAGTAATGAAGTTGATAGACCAGTTGGAGGTTTCAAATCGTTCGTTTCGTATGCAGGCAGCAAGGTGTATTTTATATGTTGCACAAGGATGTTGGGCTGAAGTTCAGTCGGATGAAGAACAACATCAGAACACAAGAGAGAATATAATTGTGCTTTACGAATTAGGCATATTTTCATCGTTCATTGATTTACTTAACATGGAAATTGATAGTGCTTGTTCGCCCGATATAGTGGCAGTTAAAATCACAAATGTTACTCTTGCAGATTCGGCCGATTTACGTGTTATATTATCAGTTCTCTACACCATTACTGAGACCATTCGCAATGAAAAAGATAAGGATAGCGAAGACTATCGCAAAATAGCCCAATCATTTGTTCAAGATATCAATAGCCCCTTGCCAGATGGGGAACTGCTGTCAGTAAAGCTTTTGGGTATGATAACTCGTTTCTGTAGCGGTGCGGCTCCTCACTTTCCCATGAAAAAGGTAGTTCTGCTACTTTGGAAAATTTCTCTGATGGGCTTGGGAGGCATGGAAGTTCTTAAGAATCTTAAAAACGAATACCGGATCAAAGCTGGCCTACAGCCGATATCAGAAGACACTATTGAAGTAACAAAATGCATGCGAGCTAGTTCTCCTCCTGCTACAGCAGCAGACTACTTGGACAATCAAAATCTGAAGCGGAATGCCTTCCGGCGATCTCTAATGAAACAAAGGTTTCTGGATGAACAAGAGCAGATGGATATGGAGTTGACTCCTGGTAACGAGAGTGCACCTAACGGTGGAAATAATGGAACAGGCAATGGCGGTGGAAATGGGGGAAATCAAAACGGCGAAGATGATTATTATCGACCCTTTGAAGATCCTTCTACGTCCAATTCAGGCATATCAACGGCAAATCCTAACAACTTGCCCAGTTACAGTGCGCAGCCATCTGTACAGGCACCACAAATAACAACTTGTTTACCATGGGCACCCAAAGTACGTCAAAAGGATATAGATCAGTTCTTAGACATATCACGAAATAAGTTCATTGGATATTCTCTAATTGATGATCATGAAAGCTTAGCTGGCCTGCCACAGCCTATACATGAAGGTGTAGAGACATTAAGACGCCACATGTATGTGAGCCTCGCTGATATGCAAATAAAAAAGGAGGAAGAAATTGCCCGTAATCCTATTTCAACGCAAGAGAACGAAATTCAATTGACTCCGTCTGAAGTCCTCTATCAGGCAATTCTACCAAATTTGCCCCAATACATGATTGCTTTGCTAAAGGTTCTACTAGCTGCCTCTCCAACTTCTAAGTCGAAAACCGAAAGCATCAATATTATGGCCGATGTATTGCCCAAGAAAATGCCATTGACCGCTACACAATCCACCAAATTAACGGTTGATATGGGTCGCCACAAGGAAATTATTGTTAAGGCCGTTTCAGCCATTATACTATTGTATTTAAAGCACTTTAAATTGAATCACATATATCAGTTTGAATTCATGTCTCAACACTTGGTATTCGCTAACTGCATCCCGTTGGTCTTGAAGTTTTTTAATCAAAACATTACCGAATTCGTAAGCATGAAAAACACAATTCCATTATTAGATTTTCCATCGTGCGTTATTGGAGAACAACCAGATTTGTCCGGTGAAGGCTTTGTTTATAGTGGTGATGTTACAGACAAACCATATTCATGGCGCAATGTGTTTTCTTGCATTAATCTACTACGCATATTAAATAAACTCATCAAGTGGAAGCACTCACGAGTCATGATGTTGGTAGTTTTCAAATCAGCACCAATTCTAAAAAAAACACTTAAAGTTCGTCACGCAATGATGCAGTTATATGTTTTAAAGCTTTTGAAGATGCAAACAAAATATTTGGGTCGCCAATGGCGTAAATCAAATATGAAAACCATGAGTGCCATTTATTCGAAAGTACGGCATAGGCTAAATGATGACTGGGCATTTGGCAATGATTTGGAATCACGACCATGGGACTTTCAGGCTGAGGAGTGCACTCTGCGTGCCTGTGTGGATCGATTTAATTTGAGAAGGTACCCCGAAGCAACTCAAAAGTGCGGATCTGGTGGTAACAATGCAAATTCGGCCAATAACTCGGATAATTCGTCGTCTGGAAACGTTGCTGGTGGCAATGTCGAAGGGAATAATGTCGGTGGAGGTGGTATTGCATATTCGTCGGCAACACCGGGTAACGTTATTGCTTCCGGTGTTGTTGGGCAATTGCAAGATTACGGCATTGAAGGCGGTTTTCCAAGTGATGAAATTCTAACACATTCAGACTTTGCATTCTTTGGCCATTCAGGTTGGTGGGATCGTAAAGTCGAGTTAACCGATTATTTTAAAGCAAACTATTCGCTCTGGCTTGAAGAGGAAGTATACAATAACCAAACCGATTGGGATGCTCTCTGAACTAAACTAGTACATAATGTGAATGTGAGTATTTAACAAAATGTATTTTGATAACAGCACATTAAATTCTTTCAATGGCTTTATTTTTTTTGTTAAAAAATTTTCTACCCAATGTGGTACGAAATATAATAAAATATAATAAAAATATAATAATAAACTGGTCCAGTCTTGAAAATTCGGATAAAATGATGATTTGATGAAATTTACATAATATATTTAAATAAGATATTTTAATATAATTATAAATTAATATTTAGTCGAACTTTTTATTCAAATTAAATTTTCTAAATAACACACTATTTTATATTCATAGCAAGTTGATTTTTTTTCTTACGCAGATTTATTAAAGTTGGATTAGTACATAGGCATCCAATTTTTAGCACAATTGTGCAAAGTGAGCTTCACAAATATTGAGTCATTGTTTTTCAGGAATTATTACCCAGCAAACAAGCGGTTTTCATTTTTAATTAAAAACAAGTAAGAGTGCTATATTCGGCCGGGCCGAATCTGATAATACCCTTCATCATCATGTACATAGGTATAATCCCACATCGTAGCTTAACCCATATTTCATGTTATATGCCATTTTTCTTTATTATTTGCGATGTCATCCTTGATTTTGAATTTTTACGTATTTAAGTGTATTCAACTAGTCAAGCTCTTTAATTTGATACCCATATTGATGAGGTTAAAAAAATGAGTTCCGCCATTTTGTTTTAGACGCCATCTTGGATTTTACATTTTTTAATAATTTACTGTATTCTACTGGTTAAGCCCTTTGATTTTATACCAATATTGAAGGGGTTAAAGAATTTACATTTTAATATACCAGATTTGGCTCATATATAACTTTATTTACCGCCATTTTGTAGTAGAGGCCAACATGAATTTTTATATCCTTCACCTGTGGTGCACAAGGTTATATATAGCTTTATCAATTCGTTTGTACTTTCTACAATTTTCTTTTCCGACCCCATAAAGTATATATTTTCTGAAAGCTTATGAATAGAGGAGTCGATTAAGCCTTGACCGTCTGTCCGTGTGTTGGTTGAAATCAATTTTTAGAAGCAACCATATGTTCCTCAGATCTGTCTATGGTATCAATCTTTTGGAAATATCCGGGAATGAATCGCAATTGAAATTCAGCACAATGGCCCTATAACTTTCTGAGATATGAGCAAATAAGCACGACTGCCTATGTTCTTTCCCATATTTTTACAACAAAAATAAAAATGTTTCAGCCATACAATAATTTATAGGTACCTTTGCTACTATTTATAAATATAATATGCCTTAAGAGATATTCGTGAAAAATGTTAGTTAAAGCATTAGCAGAAAAAACTTCGACACGCCTATTGTAACGCCCACTTTACACGTTATATACTGTTAATGAAATTTAAAAGCTCATAAAACCGACAAAATTAAAGCTATGATGATGAAATTTGCTACATACATATATCCTTCTAGTTAATGTAATTGTTGTGTCAGAAAATTTAGGTGACATGCCCGCTTTTACGCCCACCTCCCATATAACGTTTTATCTCAAATTCGTATAATTTCTCTATGAATAAAGATTTTGGAATAATAAGGGACTATATTGAATTATCTAAGTTGTATTCATTAGCAGAAACAACTACGACACGCCTACTATAACGCCCACTTTACACGTTATATGGTAGGTAGGTAAGGCTGGTGCAAAGTTACCCTAACACCTTCACTCGGAGACCATTACGGTCCATTGTGACGCCTTAATAGAGAGAAGAATAGAATAAAAATAGAAATATTTAGGATAAAAGAGAAACAGAAGCAGACAATTCCAGAGTCTCCGGCGGGAATCGAACCCGCAACCCCCAAACAACTGACTTGTCCTTTTACTGACAGTCCACAGGGGCACACGTTATTTACTGTTAATGAAATTTAAAAGCTCATAAAACCGACAAAATTAGAGCTATGATGATGAAATTTGCAACAGATATCCTTCTAGTCAATTTTATTGTCATGCCGGAAAATTAAGGTGACACGCCTGCTTTAACGCCTACCTCCCATATACCGGTTTATCTCAAATTCATATAATTTCTCTATGAATAACGATTTTGAATAATAAAGGTTTTTATTGAAATATCTAATACCCCTTTCGCATTGGGCAAGTCACTTGCTCAAGTTAGTTTTTTATTTTCTTTTATTTTTCTTTGAACTTGCTTTCATGTTCAGACTCAGCAACTGACTTGCCCAAGTTTCGTTCTCTTTTACTTATTATACTCTTCACACAGTGAAAAAGGGTATATATAGGTTTGTCATTCCGTTTGAAATTTCTACAATTATCAATTATCTACACATACATACAAACGTGGTATACTGGTTAGAGTGAGCCAAAAAATTTTTTTTATTTTATATTTTATTCAAATTTTTATTGTTTTATTTTTAATTTTTCTTTTAATTTATTTTTTTTTAAGCACATAAGTAAACTAAATGTATAATATTACAATGGGATGTTTTTATATATTTATGTATGTTTTGTATGTACGTATTTCATATGAGATAAATGGTGACATAAACAATTGTTGTTGCATGACAACACGTTGTGAAGGGTTTATAAGATTCGGCATGACCGAATATAGCACTCTTGTTTGTTTTTATTACTCTTTTGTTTTTGGTTTCTCAACAAAAACTTGCTCGTACTTGCCGAGTACAGGCAAGTGTGTACTCAAAAATGAGCAAGTTTCTTCCTCTTAACCCGACCTTACCCCTTTTGCCTATAAACACAACACTTGCGCAAGTCACTTGCGCAAGTGACTTGCCTAGTCTGAAAGCCGTGTAAGTTGTATTCATTAGCAGAAATAATTTCTACACGCCTACTTTAACGTCCACTTTCATTGAAAGGATAAAATAAGAAAAAAATGTTGTAGCATACCGAAGTTATACAAAGAAAGTGATACATATTTTAGTATAAAGAGATTATTCCATAGCGATTACTGTAAATAGCAAAATAAAAAATTCTGTGCTATAAAAATACGCATAATTTGTGGTGGGTATATAAGATTCGGCACAGCTGAATATAGGGCTCTTACTTGTTTAACTACATCCAGGATACACTTATACAAGGTGGCGGTGCCAGCCCAGCTGACTATTTTCTTGTGTTCTGGAGTATGTCAAACTACATATTTAAAAAAAATGATTTCAACTCCGGAAATTGTCAAACTCCATACATAAAAAAAGAGCCAAAAATTTCTCTCTTTTACGCTATCACCTTATGTAATAACACCATGACTACATCTGGGTAACAAATTATACTCTTTAGATTCCGTAGCAATACAACATTGTTAAAAAAAAAGAGTCATTTGTATCATTTCAAATGTAGAAATTCTTAATGTCTTATTGTAAGAATAAACTTAAGGAAATAAAATAATATCAAATCGAAGTTACACAAAGAAAGTGATACATATTTTTGTATAAAGAGTATATTCCATAGCGATTACTGTTAATAACAAAATAATAAATTTTGTGATATAAAAGTACACAAAATTAGTGGTGGTTATCAAAAATTTGCCACAGCCGAATATAGTGCTCTTCTTTATTTTAATAAGGAACCCAAGGCATATTCAAGCATCCAAGCACCGCACATGCATTTTGTTTTTGTATCTATACCTGAATACGTCACACAATTTTTTTCTATTTGCGTTTAATTGTTTTATTCTCGGTGCGCTTTTTTTTAGTTTTTAAATCAACAGCAAATACAAATAATTTGTTGCAAACAAAACATAAAAGAATTAAGTTTGGCAGTTGCAGATAAAGTATTTTAAAACAAACTTGGCACTATTGCAATTGGATTGGAAAAGAATAACTTATTAATCTACCTTGATAGTATTTATATACCCATTCTTTAAGAATTTTTTGGGATTTAATCGTTATTAAAATCTGAAATAATTGCCCCAACATTTCTAAGATACCTTTTTAGTCGCCCATAACATTTGTAGTCTCACCTGGAATCAAAAGTCCTTGATTGTACAATCCCACCTTCATAAACGTAGAAAATACAAAAAGTACCATAAGAATTCTAAAAAGTACCTTTTTAGTCGCCCATAACATTTTTAGTCTCACCTGGAATCAATAGACCTTTGTAACAAAATATTTAAATAGACATGATTTAAAGTCAGTAATTCTACTCTTTTTTGCAAAAAAGTAATTATTTTCTAAAAAGTACCTTTCTACTCTGTTATGAATGTGTTTCAATTTTTACTTAATTACATAATTTTTTATGTCTGGTGAAATCCCAATTAAAAATTTTGTGAAAATTGGCCGTCTAATTAGGAATTACATACATTTTCCGCAAATTTCCCCTTGTGGTACCTTTTTTGTCCCCAAAAAAGTTTTCAAAAATTTCGCCTAAATAATTGTCCACATTCTATTAGGCAATACTTATTATTAAATTTTGTCCCATTGAATAATATTAGAAAAGTTTATTTTAAAAAAAGTACCAAAAAAGGTACAATTTTTACCCCTTATACATGTGAATTTGAAAAAAGTGCCGAATTCTTATTAATATTTTTTCGCGGATTACTTAAAACAGTTTAAACCTTTTTCCTAGCTTTATGTGTTTGAAAGTTACGCAGGGTACCAAAAAAGTTCCAAATTATAGTTTTTACCCATTTTTTGCCCTTAGGGTTTGAAAATTCAAAAAAAGGCCAGACACCTGTCAGCTTATTTTTTGTGCAAATTACAATATTTTTTGAATTAAATTTGTATCATTTTTAGTTTAGCAGATATAAGATTACCGATTATACCTGTTTTTAACCTTTTTTACTCCCTTAAAGTACGAATTTCTAAAAATTCCCTTCTTAGTGGAGCTATACATTGAAAGAGGAACCGATTGTCTAAATTTCATGTCTCTAGCTCTTTGCGTTTGTGCTGTGCGATGATGAATCAGTCAGTCATTCAGTCAGTCACTCAGTCACGTTGCTCTTTTATATATATAGATAGATATGAAAAGAAAAAAATTTAAGATGGCGTCCTAGATTAAATGGCGAATATATGAGTCAAGTATAGTAGCTACGATACTCTTCCTTTTAACACACGCAAAATATTAGTATCAAAAAATCGCTCGACCAGTACAATGTAGTAAACTATAAAAAAGTATAAAATCCAAGATGGCAGCTGCAAACAAATTACAGAACGAATTTTTTAACCCCAACAATATGAGTATCATATTAAAAAGCTTGGCTGGTAGAATATAGTAACTATATGTAAAAATACAAAATCAAAGATGGCTTCAAAAATAAAGAAAATAGCGTATTACATGGGGTAATACGGGTATTTTGCCCCAATCTAGCCGGACACCACTTTTTTTTTGGATCAAGGGGAAAAAAAGTTTGGCTGACTTCCAAAACATCAATTGCTTTGTGTTTGAACAAAACATCATATTTCATAACGCCGCAGTACAATAATTATACAATGTATACCATTCAAAACGCAGCCGCCAAGTATTTTTAACGCATTAAGCAAGCAAACGATGCATCGGTTTTATAGTTGATGCATTGTTTCGGAGCTTTGCATATGTATGTGATTTAAATACAGTAGCAATACTGTATACAAACTTTGTATACAAACGTTTTGGAAGTCAGCCTTTAATAGGCAACAATGCCTAATTAATGCTCTCATATAGACGAATTCTACCATGCAACAGAATTCAAAAGTCCGAGTATTACATTCCTGTATTATTTGGAGTTACTCTAATCTTGTATATACTTTTTCCATTTTACTCTCTAAGCTTAAAAAGGATTCTGATAACAATTTTGGGCAATAACCACAATTAATAGTTTTTTTTTAATTATTTGTTTGTTTGTTTGGTAGTTAAACCGTTATAGAGGTGGATGAAAATCACACATGCCTTTTTTTACGCAGGTAGAAAAGCATAATATAAGATAAGCTGTTAAATTTGGATTACGATTAGTAATCAATATGATTACATTTTAAAAGGAATGGTATAATTTACATAATTCTCTTTGGAACAAATCCTAATTATTGATTATTACGATTACAAATAATCCAAAAGTAATCAAGATTATTTAGGATGACAAGAAAATAATCAAAAGTAATCCAAACAAGTAACAGTGCTATATTCGGCCGTGCCGAATCTTATATACCCTTCACAACGTGTAGTCATGCAATAACAATTGTTTGTATCACCATTCATCTCATATAAAATACGTGCATACGTACACGTTAGAATAAATGTGGTATCCAATCCCAGCTGAGCCAAAAAAATTTTATTTTATTTTATTTAATATATTATTTATATTTTATTATTTTTTTTAAATTTTTTTAAAAAATTTTGTTAGAAAAATTTTTAAAAAATTTTTTTAAATTTTTTTTTAAATTTTTTTAAATTTTTTTTTTTGTAGTTTTTTTTTATTATTTTTTTCTTATTTTTAATATTTTTTTTTTTGTAATTTTTTTTGTTTGGTATGTTTTTTACATGTATCTATGTATGTATGTTGTTGTTGTAATTGTGAAAAAAAACGAGGTGGTCGTGGTTTTTTGCTCATATCTCAGAAAGTTATGGGGCGATTGTGCTGAATTTCAATAGCGATTCATTCCTGGATATTTCCAAGAGATTGATACCATATACAGATCTGAGGAACATATAGTTGCTTCTAAAAGTTGATTTCAACCAACACACGGACAGACGGTCAGGGCTTAATCGACTCCTCTATTCATAAGCTTTCAGAAAATATATACTTTATGGGGTCGGAAATGAAAATTGTAGAAATTACAAACGGAATGACAAAGCTATATATACCCTTGTGCACCACAGGTGAAGGGTATAAAAATAATGGACTACTTTCAAGGAATATTTTTGATTATTTTTTAAAAATTTTGAATTTGCATCATGTTATACCGGGTGTTTTTTTACAGGTTTGTTTTTCGAATAGAGATAAAACTGGCATTTTGTGGTCAAATCTGGCAACTCTAATGTCATTTATGTTCAGTTTGGTTTGCCATTTCATCATGAACAGGTTGACAAAAGAACAACGCTTGCAAATCGTGCAAATTTATTTCGAAAATTGAGATTGATCTCGATGCTGATTTTCATTGCAAAATTTTGTTCAGTGATGAGGCTCATTTTTGGTTGAATGGCTACGTCAACAAGCTAAATTGCCGCATTTGGAGTGAAGAGAATCCACATGCGACCCTTGAGACGCCATTACATCCACAAAAACTGATTGTTTGGTGTGCTCTATGGGCTGGTGGAGTCATTGGGCCATACTTCTTCCGAAATAATGCTGGAGAGGCAGTTACCGTTAATGGAGACCGGTATAGAGCCATGATAACCGACTATTTTGTTCCCGAATTGGATGGCATGAATGTGGATGAGTTGTGGTTCCAACAAGACGGCGCTACATGCCACACAGCGCACGCCACAATCGATTTATTGAAGGAAACATTCGATGAGCGCATAATTTCGCGGAATGGACCTGTCAATTGGCCACCAAGATCGTGTGATTTGACACCATTAGATTATTTTCTTTGGGGATATGTGAAGTCGCTCGTCTACGCCAACAAACCAGAAACGTTAGGGGAATTGGAAGCCAACATTCGTGGCGTTATTGCCGACATACGGCCCCATATCCTCGAAAAAGTGGTTAAAAATTGGACCTGTAGAATTGGCTTTATTCGAACCAGCCGCGGCGGCCACATGCCTGAAATCATATTTAAACATTAATGGCATAAAATTATCCTTCCAATAAAGCCAAATTGATGGTCATTAAAACGATTTTCTTGTGTTTTATTTCAATTCGAAGTTCTATACCACTGAAAAAAACACCCGGTATGAGATGAATGGTCATACAAACAATTGTTTTTGCATGACTACACGTTGTGAAGGGTATATAAGATTCGGCACGGCCGAATATAGCACTGTTACATGTTTTTTATTTTTTTTCTAACCTAATAAGGTTTAATGATTTTTTATGTTTTCTATTCGTTTTAAATAAATAACTTAAACAAAATTTTTTTCGATACATTCCTTATAAAAAAAAATTTGTTTAAATATAATGTTTACTGAACATACTTCCATTTACTAACAAAAACACAAACAAAAGTTAATACTTTCTATTGTTAAAAAAAGTCTACTATAGTTTTCATGCTATTTTAACAACAATGGGGATATTGTGTTTACGTAAGTAAGTGGGCCAATTCAAAGTAGACTCTCATATATTGTACTATGTCATATAATTCATATTAATATGACTAGTGACTTTGAACACCTTTTGTTAACAAATTATGTATTTAATACAAGAAAGAAGAAAATAGAAAATATTCTCTCTGAGAGGTGAGAAGCGAAGAAATTCTCCCTGAAAGACAGTATGGTTAAAAATATGACATAAACAATTTTTTATACATAGGAAACAAATGTGTAAAGTCATATTATTTTTTTTTTGTATGGAAATTACTAACACAAATTGTATGCATTCATAAAATAATATGAAATAGTACAAATATGACTGATATGCAACCACTTTGAATTGGCCCAGTGTGTATTTGTATTCATTTCTTTGTAATGTCGTAACTGTTGTTACGCGAATACGAATATTCATTACACCACTAGTAGGAACTAAGGTCTAGCGGGTAAATACTAGAACGGAGTACATATTTGAGATCTTTTAAATAAAACATTGCACAGGTCAAAACAAAAACTTCAATATATTCTACTTTAAGATCCGACTGTAAAAGATATAACGAAAAGTGTTTGTTAAAAAAAATAATATACAAACACATACATACATATGCATTTATTTCTATTCTAGATTTGATATTTTTTAATTTTCAATAATTTTTAATGTTTGTCTTTGTTTTTTTCTTTGCAGCTTATAGTTAAAAGGCCGTAACAACAGCTATATGTATACCATATGGCTATATTGTAAAAAAATATAGTAACTATTTTGTAAGCAATTTTTTAATACACAAACCAAGTATTAACGCAAATTATTTAAATTAGTGTTGAATATTTTTTACTTTCATATACACTTGTAGCTTATAACTAGTATATTCTGTAAGATCTAACTGGAAAGTTTGCATTCAAAGGGCTACATAAAAGGTTAATACTTTAATTTCATCAGGTATAAGAAATACTAAATTACTAATGTGTTTGCGCAATCCGACATAGCAGATTTGACTTGTGTAAAGATCAGTTAAAAGGTAAACATGAAATGTTTTAAAATAAACCATTACATAGACCATTACATTGAACTCATAAACTCTTTATGACCTTTTACTTCTTTGTTTTATTTCATTTATTTTTTTAAGTGTTTAAATTTAAAATACATACATAGTTATATTTTATATAATTTAAATATAGTTATATTTATTTTGATACTTATTTTCACTGTATACAATAAAAATATATCAGCAGTAAAATTATGTAAACCTTTAAATTATTATAACTTGCTGAGCGTTGCTGATTATAAATAAATCTTTCAAGTGTTTCCTTCAGAATTAAGGTTTTACCAAAAACAAAAAAAAAACATCTTTAAATTTTATCCCAAAATTCGTATTAAAAAATCGAACTCTAACATGGAACAACTCAAATCCCTGGATACAATTCGCAGATCATATGTTCAACAGTGGGCATATGCTTCAACAGTGGGCACATCTAACAGCGTCTTTCAAAGCCAGAAATAGTGTACTAACCAAGACGAAAAGAGCGTATCCTTTTTGAAATTAACACAAACAAAAGGTTGCAGCTAGTAAGCAGATATTTTTTTTGTTATTAATAACGCCGCAAGTGTAAAAATCGTACTCATCCTTAACCCTCAGATGTGTCATATAACTACCTTGTCTAAATAAAAATAATTATTATTAGTTTCTTTGACCTTTTTTAATAAAATGTAATAGTTTTTTTAAGTTTTATGTCTTTTCAATAATAAAAAATTTAAAATAATAAAATAAAAAAATAAATAATAAAAAAATAATACTATTTTCAATTTGTTTATCAAACTATAAATTAAAAATAAAAAAAAAGAAAAAAAAAAACAAAACAAACAAAAAACAAATATATAATAAAAACTCATATCCTGATGATGCTACACAAAGAGGTAGCGAAATATTGATCAACTAATATAAAAGACCTAAAGCTTAAAAAAGCTATTACAAATTATTATAAAAAAATATTTAATTTAGTTTACTAAGATCTAAGATTTGAAACTCTTAAGTAGTAATTACAATAATTAAGTCACCACATACATACTACATAAAATGTAATAACTGTGAAAATTCACATATTTATTTGTTATTCAAAACAATACCATTAAAATTATAAATAAATTATGAAGTAACAATGTGTATTATTACGAGAATTTGGATATAGTATTACAACAATTTACATATGGGTAATTATATAAATAAGCTACTAATATTACTTTTAAGGAAAAACCCCTTAAAGGAATAAAAGAAATGAAAGTGCAGAACGTCATATTTTGAAAAAATAAAGAATTTATTGAGCAACCACAGGATATTTTATTAAAAAATACACATTTCAGTGATTGTTTTGAAATTGTTGTTGTTTTTTAAGAACAAGTTTTCTTTAAAACTGTGATATTAGTATTTTCTTTATTTAATTAATCAGATGTTAATTGTTGTTATACTATTTGTAAATTCTCATAACTGTGTTAATTACATTGGAAAAAATAATACGTTTTAATAAATATTAATAAAAAATTCAAAGATAGATTGGTGTATTAGTTTCAAATTTTTGTTTTGAAAAATTTGCAATTTTTTTGTACGCTTTTTAGCCGCCTTTTGAGACCAGACTTGACAATCATAGGTCATAATCGGACGTATACATACATATTTCGTAAATAAGTACCATGGTCTTTGTATGTAGTTTAGATCTTATTAAGCGGTATAGAGAACGGCTGCACTTAATTGGCTTTTCACAAATGTAATTAACATGCTGTTTAAATAAAAGTTTTTTGTCAAGGATAACTCCTAAATATTTAATTTCGTCCCTCAATGGAATAATTGTTCCCCTAGACGATAAATATCTAGTAGGAAAGCGTTTTCGCGATTTGTTAAATGGAAAAATAATTGCTTGAGTTTTATCGTCATAGATGTCTTTTTTAATATTTAATTTCTACAACTAAACTATGGTCGAATGTGTCGACCGCAGAAAATACTAGTTATACCCTTCACCTGTGGTGCACAAGGGTATATATAGCTTTGTCATTCCGTTTGTAATTTCTACAATTTTCATTTCCGACCCCATAAAGTATATATTTTCTGAAAGCTTATGAATAGAGGAGTCGATTAAGCCCTGACCGTCTGTCCGTCTATCTGTCTGCCCGTCTGTCCGTGTGTTGGTTGAAATCAACTTTTAGAAGCAACTACATGTTCCTCAGATCTGTATATGGTATCAATCTCTTGGAAATATCCAGGAATGAATCGCTATTGAAATTCAGCACAATCGTCCCATAACTTTCTGAGATATGAGCAAAAAAAAAATTTTTTTAAAAAAATTTAAAAAAAATATAAAAAAAAAATAATAAAATATAAATAATATATTAAATAAAATAAAATTTTTTTGGCTCAGCTGGGATTCGATGCCACATTTATTCTAACGTGTACGTATGCACGTATTTTATATGGGATGAATGGTGATACAAACAATTGTTATTGCATGACTACACGTTGTGAAGGGTATATAAGATTCGGCACGGCCGAATATAGCACTGTTACTTGTTTTATTTAATCTGTTAGTGAAAGTGTTGATTGAATTGGTTTAAATCGAGAGGTCGGATTCATCTAACAAACAACTCAACGATGTAATGTAATTATTCTTACGTTTATATCTTATAAACGTTGGTTTATTTCCTTGAAACATTTTATCTTGCAAATAATAACACTTGAACCTTTTAATAAAAGTTTCACTTATTGTTATACACTTTACAAGCTCTAATGTAATACCACAAACTAATAATATATACTAGTAATACTGATCATGTTAGCTGTATTGTTCGACTATTTATAGTAACATAGCGGTTGACTGTAATATTCCACAAAGTTCTCGTATTTACATACTGGTACATTCTGGTGCACAGAGTAGTAATGGGCAAATTGAAAAAATGTATCGATATAAAAGTATATATATCGTATCAATATTTTTCAACAGTATCGATATATGTATATTTAAAAAAAAAAAAAAACTATATTTCGATATATCGAAACGTATTTACCTAACGATGTTGTTAAAATATTCTATGTTTAAAAATTAAATACAAATAATACATACATACATACAAACATGTACAAACTTATTATATGATTTTTAATATTTATTTCCGCAAACAATTCAATAAAAACTACACCCCTTTCTGACTAGGCAAGTCACTTGCGCAAGTTAGTTTTTATACCCGCCACCAAAAAAATGGTGGGGGTATATTCATTTTGTCATTCCGTTTGTAACACATCGAAATATCCATGTTAGACCCCATAAAGTATATATATTCTGAATCAGGGTTTGATTTGATGACGATCTAGCTATGTCCGTCCGTCTGTTGAAAGCACGAAAGAGGTCGCACCGAAAAAGCTAGGGGGCTAAAATTTTGCCAGAATCTTAGACAAGGGTTGTTTGGTATTGAAAATGGTCGAAATCGGAATATTAGGAAGTGAGTTATAGCTCGTAATGCAAGAGAAGGTCGAACAAACCGTGTCCTACGAACATCGAATAAAATGGAATTGTGTCCAAACGCATTAACGTAGTCATAAAACTTCGAATATATATTTCTCGAGTCAAAACAATATCTCTCCCCAAAAATTGCTTACAGCTATGCATTAGGAAAGGAGTTATAGATAAAAATGTACGAAAATTTATACGGCGCAGTGGATTTTTCAGTATATTTTAAATTTAAAACCTAATAAAACGGACAAAATTAGATGTACGACTCTGAAATTTTGCACACTTTGCTTTTTGGTGAAAGGCTTTTCTGTAACGGAAAATCAATGTGCCACGCATACTTTTACGCCCACCTCCCATATAACGATTTACCTAAAATTCATATAATTTCTCTATTAATAAAGATTTTGGAATAATAAAGGACTATATTAAAACATCTAAGTTACATTTATTAGTAGAAACAACTTCAACACACCTACTTTAACGCCAATTTTCATTGAAAGACTAAATTTACGAAAACATTTTACTAGCATATCGGAGTTATACAAAGAAATTGATACATATTTTAGTATAAAGAGATTATTGCATAGCGATTACTGTTAATAACAAACAAATACATTTTGTGCTATAAATTGGGTTATTCCCGGGAATTTGAGTTATTTAATCTTCCCGATTTCCAGGGATTATTTTTCGGTATCCCGGGAAATAAAAAAGGTGGCTACGATTCGAAAGCAGATGTTTAAATTGTTTATATTGAAATTGAATTCTAATGATTTTATTTTTGATCTCATAGCTTAAGTACCTGTATTTTTGTTTTTTTTTGTGCTCATATGTATAGAATAATATAATATTTTTTTCAATAAAAATATTTTTACTCAATTTATATTTTAAATTCAAGTTTCTTTATTAATTTTTATAAGCTATTTTATGGTTTTTAATAAAAAGTTTTTTTTTATTAAAAACAAACAAAATGCGGAATGCCTGGATATTAAAAAATAAATCTCGCATTTCCGGGAAACAAAAATTTTCGGGAAAAAAACTCTAGCTACAAAAGAACGGAAAACTGGTGGTGGGTATAAAAGATTCGGCACAGCCGAATATAGTGCTCTTACTTGTTTTTCTTTGAACTTGCTTTCACGTTCAGACTCAGCAATTGACTTGCCCAAGTTTCGTTCTCTTTTACTTATTATACTCTTCACACAGTGAAAAGGGTATAAATAGGTTTGTCATTCCGTTTGAAATTTCTACAATTATCAATTATCTACACATACATACATACATACAAACGTGGTATACTGGTTAGAGTAAGCCAAATTTTTTATTTATTTTATATGTTATTCAAATTTTATTGTTTTATTTTTAATTTTTCTTTTAATTTATTTTTTTTAAACACATAATTTAACTTATCATAACCTTTATTTATTTCATTTATTTAATGAAGGGTATGATTAAGAATTAATAAAGATAAATAGAATACTGAAATGCGTTTTTGTCTGCGAAGCTAAGGGAACGAGAGATTGTATTTTTTCGAGATGTCAGCATCAGCCATATTACTGCAAGAATCGATTTTTTATCAGAGTTGCCAATATTCAGTATATTACAGTTCCTCCCCTATTAGATAGTCCCTCAACCGCGGTGGAATGTTTCTTTGCCTCTGGGGTCGAGTTGATGTTGTTTCAGCCCGCTCAGGCTCAGTTGAGGTTACCCCTTCGCTCCCCTCATCAGGTACGATGTCCTCAGTTGGGGTGTCTTCTAGGGTTCTAACTCCTTCATGATCGTGATCTAGGCCTGGACGAACTTATACCGCTGAGGATATATTTTGATTCTTTGGAACTCGTGAACGCAACTTATCTACGTGCCTTTGTTGTCGACCACCTTCTATCTCGACTTCGTAGTCTCGAGCCCCCGTTGTTTTAACAGTCCCTGGTAACCATTTTTTGCCCCTTCCATAATTCCGTGCCCATACTAAATCTCCGTCGTTGAACCCTCTATTTCGTCTGGTCGATACAATTTTTTCCTCCTCTACCAATTTTCACCAGCTTTATAATAACCTGGATGTAATTGATCAAAAATTATTCTCAACTCCCTTCCCATCAAGATTTCTGCTGGGCTTTCCCCCAGGATTTGGTGTTGTTCGTAATCTTAAAAGTATGTTTGCCAAATTTTTACTGATGTTGGTGTCTGGCATTTTCTTTAGCAAACTTTTTATCGTCTGTACGAACCTTTCGGCCTGGCCGTTTGATGATGTGTGGTATGGTGCCGTTCGTATATGCTTAATACCTCATCTGATACAAAATTTCTACCATTATCGGATACAATGGTGTCTGGTATTCCATGTGTCGCAAATGCCTCCCTCATTAGTTCGATAGACCTTCTCGAGTTGGTATCACCAGTCGCCTTGACTTCTATCCATTTGCTATGGGAGTCAACGATAATAAGAAAATTTGTCCCCATAAAAGGACCGGCATAATCGATGTGAAGTCTTGACCACGGTCTAGATGTTGTGGGCTGTTTATTATGTCGAGAACATACAGTATGTCAAGAATGAGTTTACACACAAAGAAAATTTATAATTTTTTAACTTTATTAGCAATGTAAGTATACTTGTTTTTATATACCATAATTTTTTTTTATTTATTGTCATTATTAACATATTAACAAGGATATTAAATAAAAAAAATTGATAAAATTCAGTTTAAAACAAACAAAAATAAAACAAAAATAAATATTACTCAGGTTGGGTACTGTCAAATAACTTTTTACAAAAAATGTATCTCTCTATTATTTTATGTTATTTAAAAATACATTTATTTTTTTAATATTTAGTATGGCCACAATTGCCATCTACCACACATTGTAGGCGTTTCTTCATGGAACTAACCAGCTTTTTTAAATCATAATTGGCTGGTATACTCTGCCACTCTTCTAATATCGCAGTTTTTAGAGCTACTTTGCTTGTTGGTTTACGTTCAGCGACTCTCTTCTTCAAAAAGACCCACAAATTTTCAATGGGGTTTAGGTTGGGACTTTGAGCAGGGATATCTATAACTTTCCCACAGTTATAAAGGAGCCACATACGAACCATATGGGATTTATGCTTAGGATCATTGTCCTGGTAAAATTTAAATTGAGGAATACTATCTCTTATAAACCCGAATTTTTCAGCACTGCTTGTCAAATGTTGTTTCAAAATGTCTCAAAATTGGCGTGCATCCATCGTTGATTCTATAAACGCTATGTCTCTAACACCATTACTTCAGATACATCCCCAAACTATTGTCGAAAGTTTACCAAATTTTACTGTTGGGATGATCTTGCGATTTTCTAGCGAGGTTAAGGGCTTAAGAGCATAATCTTTGTTTCGTCGCAGAAAATAACGTTGTTCGAATATTCAGTTGGCTGTGTAACGTTCATAAGTGGCAAAGGAAAACCGTTTTTCAATATTTGAAGCAGAAAGCAGAGATTTTTTCGTGCTACTCTTGACGAGTACTTGTTGCTCAATAACACCTGGCGAACTGTTTCTCTAGCAATTGTTCTTATAGAAATTTGGGGGATTTGGATAATTTTTCTAATAATTACGCGCTCCACACGTTTATTTATTTTTCGTTTTGGGCCACCACCTTTCCTTAACTCCAATCTATTTTCGTTTTTTGCACGATTTATGATATTGTAAATTGTCTTACGACACACTGACAACATTTCTGATAGTTCGCTCACGCTTTTTTCCTAAGTGCAGATTGCAATAAATTAACGGAATTACATTATAAGATAACCTTTTCCCTGGCATGTTAAACGATGCGCGCAAAACAAAAACTTTTTGATAAGTAATTTAAAAATATACAGAAATTAACCACGCATATGAAAAATAATGGGAAATGCAAAGTTAATTTTGTTGTTAATGCAGAAAATAGTAAAACAAAAAAAGTGTAAAGAGTTACTTGACACTAACAAAATTAAGTAATAATTGCTTTTGTTCTACTTTTCTCTTATTTTACGCTAACCTTGAAAATTTTGAGTCGAACATCTTTGTAGGCATTGCATATAATTACAGTAAATCAAAAAAAAAAACTGTGTAATTAGACAAGATGTACAATTTTTGGCAAATGACATAAAAAAAATCATGTATATTTTTAGTGTGTAAATTCATTATTGACATACTGTACATATCTCGCAATGTCTGACCGTCATCTCGATATCATTATCGAGGCCTGGCCACCAAAAATAACTTCTGGCCGTCGATTTCATGGCTGACATGCCCTGGTGTACTTCATGCAACATCTCCAAAATACGCGAACGGAAAATCTCCGGTATTATTACCCTAGTGCCCCAGAGTAAACATTGGCCATCAACACTCAGCTCCTTTAATCTGATATTGTATGGCTTAAACTGGTCAGATTTATCTGGCAAATCTGTCTCTTACCGTCGAATATGCCATAAGACTTTCGATAGTATTGGATCTCTGCCCGTGACCTTAGCAATCTCACGTGATGAAATAAGGAACTGCTTTTTTCCTTCTCCGCAGTACAATATCTCGGGGGTGTCTGGAACAAGGCCTCCTACCTCCTTCAGTGGCAATCTGCTCAAGGCATCTGCATTCTGGTGTTTTTTTCCCTCTCTATACCTTATACTATACTGGTATGCTCCTAGCATCAATGACCACCGCAACATTCTAGGTGACATATGGTTAGATATAGGCTTCAGTGGATTAAATAATCCTAACAAAGGTTTATGGTCAAAAACTGCTTGAATTTTTTAATACCAAATATAATTGAAAGTGCTTCTTACCCAACTGCGAATACTTTTTCTCTTACTATGTTCTGAGTAGGGTTGCCATATTTGAAAAGTGAAAAAAATTACATTGAGGGGGAAACACCAGTACTTTTCAAAAAAAACAGTACTTTTTTTTATTTATTGATAACATAACTTTTACTTCAATACATCACATTTTTATTTAAAAAAAGTTAATAAGAAACAAAAAAACATGTAAAAACTATGAGAACATAACGGTGACTTAACTTTTAATTCAATACATCACATATGTTTTAAAAATAAGTAAAAAATAACATAAAACACATATCGATGCCTTACCTGCTCAACCTCGTATCTTAAAAAATAAAAATTTTCAGGAGAGACAAAAAAAACGGTTCATCTTTTTATACTTCAGTGTTTGGTTAAAAGTTTAAATGCAATTATTAAGGAATTGATTGTATTTATGTATATTAGTAGTAATAATATACTAATCTTTATTAGTTAAAGCATAAAACAATCGTTTGATATGAAAAAGTTAAAACCGTATTTTTTAAGATACGAGGTTGAGGAAGTAAGGCATCGATATACAAAACTATGAGAACGTAACAAATAATATTGCATTTGTTTCAACACGCAATACATATATACATAGATTGAGTCGAACTACAAATAGTATCTTAAGTTACTAACGTGGTCCAAAACACAAATTAAACGTCGTTTTTCGATATTAATATTGATATTAGTTTGAATAAACGAATTACCAATGCTTTAACATTTTTGACTGTATTTCAGAACTATGCACTATATTTTCAAACTTTATTTTGAAAATGATCTAATGTATTTCAAAAGTTATTAATTAAATTTCAAAAATAGTAAATAGAATTTCGAAATTGGTAATTGAATTTCAAGAACTACGATTTGAATTTTGAAAATATCTATGATATTTAAATTCAATTGATTTGTTTCTTAAAATTACAATAATATTCCATTAATACTTTTGGAATACTATTTATAACTTAAAAAATATCAAATGTAATTGACAAATTATCAATTTTTAAGTGGAATTAGGGCCATTATTACAACTTGCCGTTAGCTAAAGGCAGGATTTTGTTTGGCAGATAAATGGCTTTGCATTTTTAACCCTTAATTTATTATTATACCCGCCACCAAAAAAATGGTGGGGGTATATTCATTTTGTCATTCCGTTTGTAACACATCGAAATATCCATTTTAGACCCCATAAAGTATATATATTCTGAATCAGGGTTTGATTTGATGACGATCTAGCTATGTCCGTCCGTCTGTCCGTCTGTTGAAAGCACGATAGAGGTCGCAACGAAAAAGCTAGGAGGCTCAAATTTTGCCAGAATCTTTCTTATAGACAAGGTTTGTTTGGTATTGAAAATGGGCTTTATCGGAATATTAGGAAGTGAGTTATAGCTCGGAATGCAAGAGTAGGTCGAAAAAACCGTGTCCTACGAACATTGAAAAAAATGGTATTGTGTCCAAACGGATTAACGTACAGTCATGAAACATCAGATATATATTTCCCGAGTCAAAACAATATTTCCCACCAAAAATTACCTAAATCTAATCATTAGGAAAGGAGTTATCAATCAAAATGTACGAAAATTTATACCGCACAGTGTATTTTTCGGTATATTTAAAAACAAAAACGTCATAAAAGCAACAAAATCGGATGTACGACTCTGAAATTTTGCACACTTTGCTTTTTGGTGAGAGGCTTTTTTACAACGGAAAATCAATGTGCCACGCCCACTTTTACGCCCACCTCCCATATAACGTTTTACCTAAAATTCATATAATTTCTCTATTAATAAAGATTTTGGAATAATAAAGGGCTATATTGAAACATCTAAAATGTACTCATTCGCAAAAATAACTTTGACACGCCTACTATAACGCCCACTTTTCACGTTATCTACCGTTAATGAATTTTAAAAGCTCATAAAACCACCAAAATTAGAGGTATGATGATCAAATTTGCTACGTATATCCCCCTAGGCAATGTCATTATTGTGCCAAAAAATTAAGATGCCACGCCCACTTTTACGCCCACCTCCGATATAACGATTTACCTAAAATTCATATAATTTCTCTATTAAAAAAGATTTTGGAATAATAAAAGGCTATATTGAAACATCTAAAATGTACTCATTCGCAAAAATAACTTTGACACGCCTACTATAACGCCCACTTTTCACGTTATCTACCGTTAATGAAATTTAAAAGCTCATAAAACCGCCAAAATTAGAGGTATGATGATCAAATTTGCTACGTATATCGCCCTAGGCAATGTCATTATTGTGCCAAAAAATTAAGGTGACACGCCCACTTTTACGCCCACCTCCCATATAACGTTTTACCTAAAATTCATATGATTTCTCTATTAATAAAGATTTTGGAATAATAAAAGGCTATATTGAAACATCTAAAATGTACTCATTCGCAAAAATAACTTTGACACGCCTACTATAACGCCCACTTTTCACGTTATCTACCGTTAATGAAATGTTAAAGCTCATAAAACCGACAAAATTAGATGTATGATGAGGAAATTTGCTACATATATCCTTCTAATCAATGTAGTTGTTGTGCCAAAAAGTTTAGGTGACACGCCCACTTTAACGCCTACCTCGCATATAACGGTTTATCTTCAATTCATGTAATTTCTCTATTGACAAAGTGTTTGGGAAAATAAAGGACTATATTGAAATATCTAAGTTGTATTTATTAGCAGAAACTTTATTGACATGCCTACTTTAATGCCCACTTTCATTGAAAGACTATATTTACAAAAGCATTTTAGTAGCATATCGAAGTTATAAAGGGTGGTTAAATTTTAAGGGCTGATGTTGAATTTAAATAAAACACAAATTATTAGGAAATTATTATTATTTCTTTTTGTAATGATAATATTTGTACGGTTCAATTATGTATTTAACAAAATATCGGCCAAATGGCCCCCCCCATCCTTGGCGCCACTCCTCTATCTGATGGTCCAAATTTTCAATGACAATGTTGATGCTCAATTGTTGGGCACGATGATGAGTCGAGATTGACTGCTCTTTTGCCACAATATCGCAAAAAACAGCAATGGTTCCCATTCAACGAACTGAGAAGGCATTCACACATTTTATACGGACCTGTTTTGCAGAAATTTAAATATTTTTTACAATTTTCCCGATTGTGGACGAATTTGAACGATTATGTTGATCAAAAGAATTACGAAGTGCACAAAATGCATTTTGATTTGAACGCCAATTTTCATAAAAAACCTAAATAACTTTAAAGCGTTGCTCATTTGCGTATCTTTCCACGGATCAAATTGAGTAAGTTTGAGATTGAGAAATGTCAAATTTAAAGACTAGGTGTAGTTCACCTTCAACATGGGCCCTTAAAATTTAACCACCCTCTACAAAGAAAGTGATACATATTTTATTATAAAGAGATTATTCCATAGCGATTAACAAAATAATAAATATTGTGCTTTAAATGTACACAAAATTGGTGGTGGGTATAAAAGATTCGGCACAGCCGAATATAGTGCTCTTACTTGTTTTTTTATTCATTAAATATTATTAAAATTAATAATAATAACAATAAAAAAATGGAAGTTGTAATAATGCAAAGCTATTTATCGAGCAGACAAAATCCTACCTTTAACTAAAGGTAAGTTATAATAATGGCACTTAATCTATCATGAATAGAAATTGTTATTGTACCTTAAATCAATATTTAACAATATTTAAGAAAACAATATTTAGGCTCAACAAAAAGAAAAAATTTCTTGTTAAAGTCGACTATAATATTATTTTTATTAATTTTTTTGAAGTTTATTTTAAAGACAATAACAATTTTTATGAACAATAAAGTAAAGTCTACTTTAAAATTGATAATTTGTCAATTACAATTGATATTTTTTAAGTTATATATAGTAATCCAAAATTAATAAAATTAATTAAATATTGCTTTAAAAAAAATTCTAAAAAAATCAATTAAATTTTTAAAATGAATACATTTGATAATTTTTAAAATTCAATAAATAATTATACAACACAAATAGAGGTGGTATAGTTATATAAAAGAAAATAATTTATGCTTACAAAAAAAATTAATTCAAAAATAAATTATAAATCTTTATCCCTTTTTTGTACACATTTAACAACACAATTTGTTCCTGTTTCATTCTTCAAAAAATTACAAAATTCAATACATGTATATCCAAAAAATAGTTCAAAAACAGTACAAATATAAAACAAGTAAGAGTGCTATATTCGGCTGTGCCGAATCTTTAATACCCTTCACAACGTGTAGTCATGCAATAACAATTGTTTGTATCACCATTCATCTCATATAAAATACGTATATACGTGTAAAAAGCATACAAAAAAAATATATTAAAAATAAAAAAAAAATAATAAAAAAAAATTAAAAAAAAAAAATTTAAAAAAAAATTTTAAAAAATATAAAAAAAATAATAAATTAATTAAAATAAAATTTTTTGGCCTAGCTGGAATTCGATGCCACGTTTACTTTAACCAGTATGTATGTAGGTTGTTGTTGTAATTGTGAAAAAAAACGAGGTGGTCGTGGTTTTTTGCTCATATCTCAGAAAGTTATGTGGCGATTGTGCTGAATTTCAATAGCCATTCATTCCTGGATATTTCCAAGAGATTGATACCATATAGAGATCTGAGGAGCATATAGTTGCTTTTAAAAGTTGATTTCAACCAACTCACGGACAGACGGTCAGGGCCTAATCGACTCCTCTATTCATAAGCTTTCAGAAAATATACACTTTATGGGGTCGGCAATGAAAATTGTAGAAATTACAAACGGAATGAAAAAGCTATAAATACCCTTGTGCACCACAGGTGAAGGGTATAAAAAACAGTACATGTACTGTTTAAAACAAAAACTTTGGTCGCCCATACATACGGACGTGTTTTTCGTGGTCTCTGCTTTTGGTTAAATTTATTATGTTATACCTAAATATTCTACAAAATTAAAATATTTAAAATACCTACTAAGCAAAAAAGAGAAATTTCAAATAAAACAAAATACGAATTCAAACAGTCAAATATATGTATATAATAAAAACATTTAAATTATACAAGTGCACTTATAAACCATCCTAATACGTATTACAACAACACCCACGAGGACAACAACAGTGCTTAAACAGATCTTGAAAAAACTAATCTTTGATTTAATATTGAAAATAAACATTTTACAACAATAACACTTAGCTACTGGTTTGTACTCAGTTAAGTTCATACGTACCGACGTGTAAAATAAACTAAATTATATATGTACATATTAATTTCTCTTACAAATTGAACTGAAACAAAAATAAAGATATATTAACCAGCGTTGTCAACTCGGTGATTTTATCACCGTTTTTGGTGATTTTTAACATTTTGGAAGCGAAAAAATTGCGAGTTAGTGCTTGGTGGTTTTTTTGAAAGTTTTTAGTGCTTTTATTTTTATTTCGGTGACACCAAATACTAAATTTGAAAATAATTTTTTTAATTGAAAACAATTTTTGTAAGGGTAAATATCTTTAATTACCCTTACGTATTTTGTATCTTAACAAAGCTAAAAAATATTTACTCATTGTAAAATGATATTATGTTGATAATACTTTCAGCTTATGATACTAAAACTAATAATTAAGAAGCTTATAAGGATTGATAGTATATACAATGTTTCTGTTATTTGAGTGTTTTGCTTGTTTATTATTAATTGAAACTTATTTCCGATGCTGGTTTGTTGATATCCTGTATGGTTTATGAGACATAAACCACCTACTTCTTATAAAATGAAATTGTTACGAGAATTTATTTTGTAAGTAAAGTTTCAAGTTGATCAAACCTTGGTGAAAATAAAAAAAAGAGAAATTAATATGCAAATACTTTTTATTTTAAAATTTTTTAGAGCACAAATTGACACCCTGATGAGGTTAATATTTGCATTGATAGTACATTTGGATGTTTTGGCCTAATAATATAAATAACAGAATATCTTTAGACTTGTATTTCGATTATCGATATCAATCAAAACTCCAGTCTTATTGCCATTTGTAAAATAATTTATTTTAGGGGGCAACTGGCATCTAAAAGCTTTAATTTTTTTTAAGTAATGATTATATTAGCAAATGTAAAGTTAAATTTGTACACATTTTAAACTCAGTGATTTTTTATGAAAATTACGCGCTTTTTTAGGGGTTTAGGTGCTTTTTGAAATTTTAAAGTTGACAACGCTGATATTAACTGCTCTCTGAAAGACAATTCTCAATTACTCAATGTATAATCTTAGAGAAAATAATAAGATAAGTACGAAAAAGATAACAAATAAAATTAAAAAAAAACTCAAAAAATAACAATAAAAATATGAATACCAACAGAGAGGAAGTTATACCTTCAGAATCTACAAGTACTCTTGGCACACCTACGAATAGCCGTGTAAGAGAATATTTAAGAAATTCTCTCTTTGACAGCAAGGGCTTAACTGCAACAGAATCACCTTTTAAATTACTCACAGTGATGGATAGGAGATTTGAGCGGCTTACAGAGCAAATTGAAAAAGTCATGGAAAACAAACTCAGTCAATATAGAGAGGAGCTCTTAAATGATCTAGATAAGAGATTTAACAACATTAAAAATGAAATAAATCTGGTCAGTGAAAGGGTATCTAGCCTAGAAACAGTAACGTCCCAATTTAAAAGTTTGCAGGAAGAAATAATTTCTTTAAAAACAAAAATTATGCATCAAGAAAACAATGCTGTGTCGTGCGAATTGCGTATTAATGAAATACCATATCATGAAAATAAAAACCTAATGGATATTTTTTACTCGATTTGCAGCACTATTAATACTTCAGTTCCGTCAGTAAGGAATATATATCGTCTACAGAATTCAAACAATAAACATGAAAACTGTTCGAAAGATGCAGTTATTATTGTAAAAATGTGGTCCCCATATGACAAAAACTTTTTCCTTAAATCACTCCGAAATTTCAAGAAAACTAATAAAAATTTCTTTTTCTGCTTAAATCATCTTGGATTTAACTCTAACCACAAATTTTATGTAAATGAAAATTTAACAAAAAGTAACTTTCAATTATTACGTGCTGCCACTCGTCTCAAAAAGAAAAAAATTATTCATAGTGCTTTCTCAATGCGAGGTTTTATTTACATCAAAAAAACTGCCAATGATAACATCATGCAGATTAACGATATTGGTCATCTGCATAAGTTATTTCCTGGTGCTGATGAATTGGACGCCGCACAAAGCACCAACGATGATCGAAATGCTTAACATGCAACACGTTCAACATGTGTTTAAAATTTATCCATTTTGTAACTTAGGTATTAATATCTTATTTAAAAAATTTTTTAAATTATTTCTTGTCTTAAATAATATCTCGTTTATATTTGTCAAAACCAATTTATATCTAAATTATTTATGCAGCTTTAACTCCTTTTTAAGTCTGAAGATACCTTACCACATTTATATTAAATCGACTCTTTTTGCACGCGTTGCCAATTTCAAAATTATACATGTTCGATTCAAATAGCTATCGTTCCACTGACTGTGCGTATAATATGCTCAGAGTTCTTTCTAGACAAAAAATTGGTCTTAAAATTGTGCACTTAAATGCACAAAGTCTGAATAATAAAATGGACGAATTTCGATATCTATTTGCCTCAACTGATATAGATATAATATGTGTCTCTGAAACCTGGTTTCCATTGGATATAAATGACGCTACGTTTAGTATCGATGGCTATAAAATTTACCGTTCTGATAGGAGAATTATTGTTGATATGTATATGTTCGTAATGGTGTATCATGTAAGGAGAAATTAAAAACCATTATTGGTACTGAAATAGAATATTTGTTTCTTGAGATCTCTTCTTTGGATGGGAAGAAAATGCTGTTGGGTAGTGTGTATAGGGCAAGAAGCAATATGGATGTTAATCCTCTCATTGCTATACTAGAGGACTTATCTGTGCAATATGATGATGTCGTTATAATTGGTGATTTTAATAATAACCTATTAACTGAAAACCCGTTAGTAGTACCCATGTGTACTTTAGATCTTCATCCCGTGAATACCCATTCTCCAACACATTTTCACACTTCATCCAATAGTCTGATTGATCTAATTTTTGTCAACCACAAATCTAGGGTACTCTTATATATTCAACTTGCAGCATCCGCTTTCTCATTGCATGATATGCTATTTTTAACATATGACCTGTCTCTAAATAGGAATGACGCATTTATTTCATATCGTGACTTCCATAGTATCGATTACGGTGCGCTACATAACTACATCGACAGCATTCCTTGGGATCAAATTTACACTTACGGAAATGTTAATGATCAATTATTTTTTATTCAAGAAAATGTTAAACACTTGTTTGATTTATCAGTCCCAATAAAGACTAAGAGAGTAAGAGCTAAACAAAACCCTTGGTTTAGTCATGAGATTAAACTTTTAATAGAGAAACGTGACGCTGCTTATAGGCGCTGGAAAAGGTTTAAAACGAGTGATCTCGAAGCAGGTTTTAAATCTGCTCGAAAGGATGTCACGAAACACATTAAACTAGCAAAATCATTTTTTTTTCAAAGAAAGTTCTCAATGGCTATTGATAGCAAATCCAAATGGAGGGAAATACGTAAAATTGGTATAGGACAGAAAAGTCCTTCATTATGTCTAGAAGATGTTGACGTTAACATTTTGAACAACAAGTTTGTTAACTGTAGTGTGCCATCACCTACATCTACCATTTATGATGACCTTTGTCATGTTTCAATAAAAAATCCCTTTAGTTTTCGTTGTGTGGATCAGAGTGAAGTTCTTGAATCTTTTTTAGCAATAAAGTCAAATGCAGTTGGTATGGATGAAATGAATCCAATTTTCCCTAAGGCCATAACTCCCAAGTTGTTACCATACTTCACACATCTATTTAATTCTATTTTGACGACATCATGTTTTCCAGAAGAGTGGAAACTTTCAAAAATAATACCCATTCCTAAGGCTAACAACGATTTTCGACCTATATCCATTCTTTCCTTTTTATCCAAAGTGGTTGAAAATCTTATGGGAAAACAGATGAGAAATTTTCTGATTTCTGGGAATTACTTATCTGATAGACAATCAGGTTTTATGAAAGACAGAAGTTGTATTACGGCGCTAGTTGATGTAGTAGAGGACCTTAGATCTAAGTTAGATATGAACATGGCAGTTTTTTTAATTCTTCTGGACCACAGGCATTTGATACTGTTGACCACACAGTTTTGATAAGAAAGCTTCAAAAATTATTTCATTTTTCTAGCTCGGCTTGTAGTCTTATATGTTCCTACCTTAGCAATAGATCGCAAATAGTTCAATATAATAGGAATAGATCAGACCCACTTAATGTCAGCAGAGGAGTACCTCAGGGCTCTATACTTGGACCTCTTCTCTTCTGTCTGTATATAAATGATCTACCTGATTTTTTAATTAATAGCAAAATACATATGTATGCAGATGATGTTCAGCTTTACCAAAGTACTAATGCCACAAATATTCAATATTGTGTAAGGGAAATCAATAATGATTTAAATGAGATAAATAACTGGGCTAGTGCCAATGGACTATGTATCAATCCCCTGAAATCGAAATGTATTTTGCTTTCTAAGTCAAACAAAATGTTTGATAACGTGAATATAAAAATTAATGATAAGGATATTAGTCTTGTTAGTTCTGCATCTAACCTAGGTGTTACGTTCAATGATAAGCTGACTTGGTCAAATCATATTAACGTTGTCGTGGGTAGAGTATATGGTATGCTTCGTAACCTATGGGCTGTTAAAGATTCAACTCCATTTTCTGTACGCATGCTATTAGCTAAAACATACCTTATCCCATCACTTCTATATGGTTGTGAGCTTTTTGCGAACTGTGGCTATAATGACTTTAGTAAACTGAATGTTGCATATAACAATATCGCAAGATATATATTTCAAAGGGGGCGCCGTGATCATATATCTCTATGCTCCTATCAGATATTTCATATGGAATTTAGGAATTTTTTAAAATTTAAATGCCTTACCTTTTTGCATAGAATCGTTATATCTAAACAACCTTCGTATTTATATAACAGGATTCAGTTTGCCAGATCTAACCGTGGAAGAAAGATTATTCAGCAAAGATATCGGAGCCTTCTGTCACAACGTCAATTCTTAATATACAGCACAAGTCTTTGGAATGCTTTACCGAATCATATTCAAAACTTAGGCAACGCAAACACATTTAAAAGGGAGTTAATTAAAATGTTTACGTAATAAATATATATATGAAGTCTTATTTATTCACAAATGCATTGTTATTATAATTATAATGATAGATTATTATGTATCTTTCGTTTGTTTTTTTTTTAACTAAAATAGTTTTTAATGTTTATAACAACTCAATTTAAATATAATTATTAATTTGTTTTCATACTAGCACTCTCATTTATAAGATTATTATCTTGTTGTGTTAGATTTTAATTTAAGTAAATAAATAAAATAAATAAATAAAATAAAAATAAATAAAACAGTACGAATGGCAACCCTAGTTCTGAGCGAATAATATCGCTTATTTTTAATATACATAGCATTTGAGGCAGCTATTGTAGAAGTAACAAGTAAGAGTTCTATATTCAGCCGGGCCGAATCTTATATACCCTTCACAACTTGTGGTCATGCAATAACATTGTTTGTATCACCATTCATCTCATTAATATGAAATACGTACATATGTACATACATATAAAAAAATATATATGTACATATATAAAAAAATCCCATTGTAAAATTATAAATTGAGTTTACGTTTGTATGTTTCGAAAAGCAATAACAAATTTTAAAAAAATCATAAAAAAATTTTTTTTTGACTCAGGTGGGATTCGATGCCACGTTTGCTCTATCCAGTATATATGTATGTTGTTGTCGTTATTGTGAACAAAAACGAGGTGGTCGTGGTTTTTTGCTCATATCTTAGTTGTCTATGTACCGATGTCCAGGCGATGTCGGGGGCTTCAAAAAGTTGATTTCAACATACACATGGACATACGGAAAGACGGACAGAGCTTAATCGACTCCCCTATTCATAAGCTTTCAGAAAATATATACTTTATGGGGTCGGAAATGAAAATTGTAGAAATTTCACATGGAATAACAAACCTATATATACCCTTTTTCACTGTTTCAAGGGTATAAAAAGAATACGCTTAAACCTTGGGTCCAATAAGGTGGCTAGTTTTTCTAGTTTTTCAACCTTTTTCAGAAACGCTTCTTTTACAAGAAGCCCTAAAGTGGACGAAGGAGATGATTGATGCGTCATTTGACGGACTAAATTTCAAATAGGAGTAGCTAAGCTAGACGTCATAAAAAAAATTAAAAAACATATGATGCATGCGGTGATGCCAGCCAGTATTGTTAAAAAAGTCTAAAATTTACATAGCTCTAAAAATATCGAAATAGATACTGAAAACGATACTCGTAAAATGGAATCGATGTATTGATATATCGGTTTTTGAAATATCGGCGATAAATATCGATATATATTCTTAAATATCGATATTTTGATATATCGGCTTTATCCCACAGGAACGGTCTTGACTTCTTTGTGAGCTCATGAAGACTGGCAGCGACACTAGCTAAGAACAGGTTTTTACAGCTTGAATTTTATCTTCGTTAGTTGCTATACCATCCTCTGCTACGCGATGCACCGAGTATTAAACATATTTCTGAAAGAATGCACATTTCTTTGTGCTTAGTTTGAGTCCAGTTTCAGATCATCAGGTGATCATCAAAATTTGTACCCATGACAATTATGTCATCAATATACACCAGGCATGTCTTCCGATGAAGACCCCTCGATACGCGTTCCATTAATCGCTCGAATGTGGCTAAAGCGTTGCATAGTTTAAATGGTATCACGTTAAACTGCCAAAGCCCATCACATGCTCTTAAAGCTGTTTTCTCCGTATTTTTATCAGATATTTCTACTTGCCAATAACCATTTTGCAGGACTAATGTAGAGAACCGTTTTGTTCCAGTTAGCGTGCCTAGAGTATCATCTATTTTTGGTAGCGAATAACTGTCGTTCTTGGTGACATCATTCAGTTTTCTATAATCGACGCAAAATCTGGTTCTGCTATCTTTCTTTTTAACTAAAACTACCGGCGAGCTACAAGATATTGATGAAGATTATATTACTCCAATCCGCTTCATTTCATTGGCAAGTTATTTTACTTCGCTACGTTAGCTAGAGGAATACTTCTAGGAGCTTGTTTTATTAGACTTGCATCTCCGGTATTTATCTATTATTATTAATAAGTGATATTTTATCATGATCTTGACCTTTCAGGCCAAAAATTGACGCGTTTTCTGAGTATCTGTTTTACCTTATTTTTATCGGGCGGTGATAATTCTTTAACTAAATTCTCTACATACTCTGCTAGCATCCCCTGCTCTTTGTTGGACATACTGACCGAACCCGATTTTATTGTTGCCTCAGCATTAGCACATTGATCTACTTTCGGCTTGAAGATTGAGCACTCTTACAGGGACTGTTCCGTCGATGATAGCTTTGACAAGGGTCACTTTTTATATGTTGGTTCTACTATCCACAACCGGTTGTCCACACAATCTCCCTCTATACTAGGGTGATCGATTATTCGATTTTTTTTAAGAAACCGGTTTTCAAATAGTTTTAAATTTAAAAAAAACCGGTTGCTATTTTGAAAATTCAGAAAAAACCGATTAACCGGATCGAATATATAAAATATAATATTTAGAGAAAAAAAAAAAATTAATAAATACAGTTTATATACGTTTGGCTGCACAATTACGCAATAACGCAATAACTGACATGAATGCTCTTTACAAGTTAAATAAATAAATACAATAAATTAATACATATATTAACCAGCAAACAAAATAGTATAATGGAAGACAAAAATTTTAGGCATCCAAAATGCGCTAAAATCATGTGTATTTTTTGCACATTTGCAATCATAATATATGCGCCTAAATCATATATCTTTTCTGCTCCTTTATTTGCTATTTATGTGCTACTTTCGTAGCACTAAAACATGTTTTTATACCCTTCACACAGTGAACAAGTAAGAGTGCTATATTCGGCCGTGCCGAATCTTATATACCCTTCACAACGTGTAGTCATGCAATAACAGTAGTTTGTATCACCATTCATCCCATATGAAATACGTACATAAAAAACATACATGTATAAAAACATCCCATTGTAAAATTATATATTTACGTATGTATGTTAAAAAAAAAAAAAAAAATTTAAAGAAAAAAATTTAAAAAAAAAATTAAAAAAAAAAAATTTAAAAAAATAATTTAAATATATATAATAAATATAAAACAAAAAAAGAATAAAAAAAAAATTAAAAAAAAACAAGTAACAGTACTATATTCGGCCGTGCCGAATCTTATATACCCTTCACAACGTGTAGTCATGCAATAACAATTGTTCGTATCACCATTCATCTCATATCAAATACGTACATATGTACATAATGGTTAGAATAAATGTGGCATCGAATCCCAGCTGAGCCAAAAAAATTTTATTTTATTTAATATATTATTTATATTTTGTTATTATTTTTTTATAAATTTTTTTTTTAATTTTTTTAAAAAAATTTTTTTAAAAAATTTTTAAAAAATTTTTTAAAATTTTTTTTAAATTATTTTAAAATTTTTTTTTTGTAATTTTTTTTACTATTTTTTTTTTATTTTTAATATTTTTTCTTTTTGTAATTTTTTCTTTTTTTGTATGGTTTTTACATATATTTATGTATGTATGTTGTTGTTGTAATTGTGTAAAAAACAAGGTGGTCGTGGTTTTTTGCTCATATCTCAGAAAGTTATTGGGCGATTGTGCTGAATTTCAATAGCGATTCATTCCTGAATATTTCCAAGAGATTGATACCATATAGAGATCTGAGGAACATATAGTTGCTTTTAAAAGTTGATTTCAACCAACACACGGACAGACGGGCAGACGGATAGACGGACAGACGGTCAGGGCTTAATCGACTCCTCTATTCATAAGCTTTCAGAAAATATATACTTTATGGGGTCGGAAATGAAAATTGTAGAAATTACAAACGGAATGACAAAGCTATATATACCCTTGTGCACCACAGGTGAAGGGTATAATAATAAAAATATAAATAATATATTATATAAAAAATAAAAAATAAATAAATAAAAATTTAAAAAAATAAAAAATTTTTTTTTGGCTCAGCTGGGATTTGAAACCACGTTTTCTCTAACCAGTATACACGTTTGTATGTATGTATTGTATGTTTTTGTGAAAAAAATCGAGGTGGTCGTGGGTTTTTGCTCACATCTCAGTTGTTTATGTACCGATGTTTCTGATTTTCAATACCGATCTACTCCCGAATATTTCTGATATTTTAATACCTCACCCGGGTCCAAGCGATGTCGAGGGCTTCAAAAAGTTGATTTCAACATACACACGGACAGACGGTCAGACGGACAGAGCTTAATCGACTCCCCTATTCATTACCCTTCACACAGTGAAAAAGGGTATATATAGGTTTGTCATTCCGTGTGAAATTTCTACAATTTTCATTTCCGACCCCATAAAGTATATATTTTCTGAAAGCTTATGAATAGGTGAGTTGATTAAGCTCTGTCCGTCTGTCCGTGTATATGTTAAAATCAACTTTTTGAAGCCCCCGACATCGCTTGGACCCGGGTGAGGTATTAAAATATCAGAAATATTCGGGAGTAGATCGGTATTGAAAATCAGAAACATCGGTACATGAACAACTGAGATATGAGCAAAAACCCATGACCACCTCGTTTTTTTTTTCACAAAAACAACATTACAACAACAACACACATACATACAAACGTGTATACTGGTTAGAGAAAACGTGGCATCGAATCCCAGCTGAGCCAAAAAAAAATTTTTTTTATATTTATTTTTTTATTTTTTATTATATATATTATTTATATTTTTATTTTTTGAATTTTTTTTTTTGTTTTATATTTATTATTTATATTTTAATTATTTTTTTAAAATTTTTTTTTTAACATACATACGTAAATTTTTAATTTAACAATGGAATGTTTTTATATATGTATGTTTTTTATATATGTATGTACGTATTTCATGTGAGATGAATGGTGATACCAACAATTGTTATTGCATGACTACACGTTGTGAAGGGTATATAAGATTCGGCGCGGCCGAATTAGCATTCTTACTTGTTGTAACTACACTTTTTACCTAAAAGTGATCGATCAGCTAAGTTTATGCTTCAATTACCTTTAACTTTTAACGTTAGGTTTATATCCTATAAAAAAATAATATTAAAGCTCAATTATTTTTCTTATTTTACATTTGTTTTTTAAACAACAAATAAATTTCTTACAATATTATGGAAGAATATTTAATAGTTTTTATTTTCTGATTTTTGGAAAATTTTAGCGTTCTAAATATACTATAGTACGACTGGTTACAAAGGTATATGAAAATAAACTTTAAAAAATAAAAAAAACCGGCTTTTTCGGATAAAAAAACCGGTGTATTGGATATTCGAAAATCAACATTTAGAAAAAACCGCCAGCTGAAAGAGGAAAAAACCCGGGTTTTCCACCGGTTGTAAAACCGAGTCGATCACCCTACTCTATACGCGTCCATAGTACACTTTCACTACGAATTTCATCCAATACGACGAATTCGTCGGTAAAAATTCGCTGTGTGAATTCGTCGTATGAAGCACAATAACGACGAGAGTAACATCTTTTATAATTGCTAAAATTGTTAACTGTTTGTGCAAAGAATAAAATATGAAATAATTATTTAAGTAAAAACTAACTTTATTTTCTAAAAAAGTTGAAAAATAAAACCAAATTCAATAAAAGTGGTCACCTTGCACCAATTTGTTCGTCGTTCACCGACGTTAGTCGAAGGTCACACACGACGATTTTAATTGCCCAACTTTTGCCATATTTTATTTTGAACTTGCTTTTATGTTCAGACACGATAATTTCTTTGTCGGTTTTTCTGGTTTGTTTGGCTTTTATTTTCTTACAATTTTTAGCCGTAAATAGCAATAATAAAAATAAAAAACATACATAAAATAATATAATTGATTTTTATTAACGCTTTTAATTAAAATGTTTTCACTAAAATATTTTTTTGTTTTCAAATTTTTAAACGTTTAATTTGTGACGATTTTGATTCAAATTTTAAATTACTTACACACCAAGAAGCGAAACATCGAATGAAAAGAAATGTCAAATATTCAACAAAAAAAAATTGCCTTAAATAGCCGAGTACCGGCGATTATTTTTCCCTTCTTTTTCTCCTCACCTAAAACGGTAAAAACATCTATAAACTCAAGAATTGCCCAACTATAATCGTCGTGTGTGACCATAGACTGAGAAATAGAAATAATCTATTGCGTACAGCGAATTTCGACCGACGTCATAATTGTACGCATTCTCATATATACAAATGTGTTTTATTTTTGACGACAAATATTCGCGGCGAAAAATTATCTATTGCGGCCTCGACACGATTATTCCGCGTTCTTGGAATGTGTATCGCTCCATGGCTTGTTCACTTGTATTCTACATCTGTCACAAATGTCAAAACAAAACTTAAAGCATCTTCCAATCGGTTGATTTCTTTTGGCCCACCTTGTATATGGATCGAATCTCTTAATAAAAAATATACCCACTTCAACCCCCTCAATATTGGTATAAAAACAAAAGAACTTGGTAGGTATTATCAGATTCGGCACGGTCGAATATAGCGTTTTTACTTATTTTATAAAAAGTTTAACTTACATGAACACATAAACGATCACCTGATCAGTTAGGATTTCCTTATAAGGTGTACGCTGATTGTAATCAGCAAAAGAAAACATATGGACAAGCGTGCTTAATTTAAAAGTCGATATTTTTATTATTTTTTACTTTTAAAAGTTGCGCTTATAATTTGTTATGTTAATCAGCTGAGTAGTTAATTTTCTATTTTTAAAAAATTATTGTACTTTGATTTCATTTATAATTAGTATTTTACACTAATAGTGTAAATGCAAATAAAATCTTACAATATATTTTTCTGTTTTTCTTACGTATTGGGTGATTTTTTTCAGATTTTGCTTCTACGAAAAATCTTACATCCTCTATGATATTATATGAATTTAAACGAAAACGTAAAGTAAATTTTCAAAGTTTTCTTTTTTGATAAATAAAAAAAAAATAAAACACTTATTTTATGGTATAAATAATTTTACATAAAAACCGGTTAACAGTTTTTTTTTAACAATTTAAAAAAAGCAACCGGTTTATAAAATTAAGAATTTCAAACTTTTTGAAAATAATCGAATAATCGACAACCTTGCTGTTTGCATACATACGTAAATTTATAATTTGTTAAGTGCGAGGCTGATGTAACGTTCATACTTGCGCAGAATGAAACAATTTTCTCAAAGTCGGAATGCGTAATCTTGTTTTTATTATACCCTTCACACAGTGAAAAAGGGTATATATTGGTTTGTCATTCCGTGTGAAATTTCTACAATTTTCATTTCCGACCCCATAAAGTATATATTTTCTGAAAGCTTATGAATAGGAGTCGATTTAGCTCTGTCAGTCTGTCCGTGTGTATGTTGAAATCAACTTTTTGAAGCCCCCCGACGTCGCTTGGACCCGGGTGAGGTATTAAAATATCAGAAATATTCGGGAGTAGACCAGTATTGAAAATCAAAAACATCGGTACATGAACAACTGAGATATGAGCAAAAACCCACGACCACCTCGATTTTTTTCACAAAAACAGCATTACAACAACAACATACATACAAACGTGTATACTAGTTAGAGAAAACGTTGCATAGAATCATCCCAGCTGAGCCAAACAAATTTTTTTTTATTATTTTTTTTGTATTACGAATATAGAAGAATATGAACATGTTGAATTATGAATTGTCATTTGATAGGTGAAATTAAATATTCAACAAAATATGAGAAATGATACTAGGATTCACTAATTCAAATTTCATTCAATTGTAACATAAATAGGAATTTTAAGTTACATAGTAGTATACCGATAAAGAGTGCTGATGATGAAATCGTAGCTGATTTCGAAAATGCATTCCACTCGGCTAATATCGGAAATAATTTTTAGAAGGAATATTCCTAAAAATGGTTACAATTTAATTTAATTTGAATTATAAAATTAAATAAATAAACAAATGAACTTAAGCCAAAATAAAAAATGGTTCACATTAAAATTTAATATATAGAAAAAAAGTTCGAATAAAATATAAATATATAATCTTTTTTTTATTTTTTTTTATATTTTTTTTTTAATTTTTTTTTTATTTTTATTTAATATATTATTTTTTTTTTTTTTTTTTTTTTTTTTGATTGTTATATATTTAATTTATACCACCACCTGGATGACTATCTTGCCGCGATGTGGTGGCTTAAGTGTCAACTGTGGATATATCTTGGGGTTTGGCTGCTGATAGTTGGGGCATTACAGCCCCTCTATGGACAGTCATTCTCTAAGATATGTTATTAAAGGTTGCACAACGAAAGGTCATCCGATCCCATCCCTTCATCCTTTCCTTTGTTGTAATCCCGTCTATAATCCTCTTCCTTCTCCCCCACTTTTAAGGTCAAGGTGGTTGAGAGCTGTGCCAAGGACCTGAATGGCTAGTTAGTGGTAAAACAAACTAGTCGTTAACGGCTTCCCTCTGACGCCGATGGCAAAGGTCAGTTGTACTTTAGCCTAGTCCGCGCAATCCGTCACTGTGCGGTACGGTCCTTTTCATTACGGACTACTCGTGGGAACAAAATCTGGAAGAAATTAAAGAAAAAAAAAAAATGATGTAAGAGAAGAAGTTGGTGTAGCGGATATCACTGACTACTCAGGAGGTTCAGGGTCGGATTCGGACTCGGACCTTTTGGGTATCCACAGTGATATTCTGCTACAGGAGAGTCAGTTGGTCACTGAACTGACAATGTTAGAGGAGATTGGCTCCCCAATCGACTCCCGGTCGCGTACTGGGGCCTCTGAAAAGCTTGGCGATCTGGACTTGGGATCTGGTGATGAGCATGAGATAACTATGATCTCGGCAGATTGCCAGGACCAGGAAACAATAGCGCCGGTTTCGGGGGTCTCACTCGGGGCAGGGAGTGGTTTGGCGAGTGAATCGAATGGTATTGTTCGGCAGGACGCGACAGAACAGGTCGCTTCTGTAGGACGATTTGAGAGAGCCAAAAGTGGTGTAAAGATCTCCTTAGCCTTTCTGGAAGAGATAGCTAAGAAGGACTCTACACTGCACGACGGGCGGGATAGGTATCTCCTCAGGAAGCACCGGAAGAGCTTGTCTAGATTCGAACGAATCTATGGCTCTGTCGAGGCTATCTTGGGGGTTCCCTATCCTGCGGGATATACAGCCAGGGCTGCTGGGGAGTCAACTGTTGTCAGTAAGGACAACAGATCCTCAGCATCCTCCGCTGCTGTCTCCTCTGTGGATGAGTTAAAGAAGGGGGTAAAGAGTATACCACCTGGTCCTCTTAATAGCGACAGTTTGGTTACAATTAAGGGAGCTAGGCCTGGTGACAATTTACCCTCTACTAGCCGCGCGATGAGGGCTGGAAAGGTCTTAGTGATCTCCGGAGGTGATGTTCAAAAGGGACTCGCCAAAGGAGCATCAACTGGGTCTAATCAGTCTTCATCTGCAGGGAAATCTGTTAATTCCTGTCCAAACCCTACAAAAAGCTCCAGAACAGGGGGCGTAAAGAGGGTAAGGTCTAGTGATGAACAGAAACCCCCTGCGGCTAAGAGGATTGGTCAGTCTGTAAGCGGCTCTCTTGTTGATCACCGCAAGGAGATAAGCAGGAGAGCTGGTTCCAGAGAGGATCAGCCCTCGACATCGAAGAAGCTGAGGGCATCGTCGGGTAAGGACGGTATTCTGGCAGCTGTTATTGATCGCACTGATCCGGATGGTAAGATCAGTGTTGAGAGATGGCAGGTGGTAGAAAACAAACTTCTCGACGAAATCTTCAGCGTGAAGGAACGGCATGACGAGGTGGCGTTCAGAGGGGCCGATTGGGCAAGGGGTGTCAAGACCGTCAGTTGCGGTAATCAAAAGACCTTTGAGTTTTTGAAGGCTGCAATTGTCAGGTGCGGCAGTGCTTGTCCTGACGCCAGTCTGGATGTTATACCAGCGTCGGAACTGCCATTGAGGCCAGTGGTCACAGTGTGGATCCCTCCTCCTCTTAAAACGGTGGAGGTCATACTGGGAGTGCTGACCAATCAGAACGAGGGTCTTGATACGGGCCAGTGGAAGCTGATAGCTTCTATGAGCTGTAAAGAGAACCAGGGGAGGGACTTTCGGTTCGCAGTAGACCAAGAGTCCCTTAAAAAGCTGGAGTCGATGAAAGGGGTTGCTATTTTCGGGTTAGGATCTATCAGGTTTAGATTTTCTAAAAATGATAGATCCTAAGAGGTTGAAAGTGGTGCAGATAAACTTGCATCACTGTGAAGCAGCCTCAACCGAATTAGCAACCCATCTCATTGACAAAGCCGTGGACGTGGCCTTAATTCAGGAGCCCTGGTTGAGTAAAAACCGGGTTGCTGGATTAAAGGTCACGGGGTATACGTTATTCGTACCCCACTCCGGTGAGAAGGTACGCACATGTATAATGGCAAAGAATGAATACAAATTTATGTTTTCTCATTCTTTCAGCAATGGTGATCTGACGGTCGTGACAGGAGAGGCCATGGACAGAACGGTCCTGGCACTTGCATCGGTATACTTACCATATGAGGCTTTAGACCCACCTGGTGAGAAAGTTAAGGAGTTGGTGGAATACTCAGGCAGGAAAGGCTTGAGACTGATATTGGGTTGTGACGCGAACGCTCACCATACCCAATGGGGTAGTGCTGACATCAACAAAAGAGGTGAGTCTGCGTTTGATTTTATTATTGCTAATAATCTCTATATCTGTAATAGGGGAAATACGCCAACATTCAGAACTAGGGATAGGGAGGCAGTAATAGATATAACGCTGACGAACCATAGGGATTTAGTAGAGGATTGGAGGGTAGATTTAGGTTGTTCCTTCTCTGATCACAGTCGTCTATCCTTTAGTCTTGTCTTTGAAGGGTCGAAAAGGCGTCCGTATAGGAATCCGAGAAGGACGGATTGGGTCTCTTTTTCGGGACTAGTGGAGGATAATCTTAGGGTTATGCGTGAATTGGAGTCGTCCCCGTCAGGTGTGGAGCGCTTTGTGAACACCTTCACGGGGGTTTTGACTGATAGCTTTGAGCGATCTTGCCCCCTGAACTTTCCGGGCAAACGCATGCAGCCGAGATGGTGGACGGCGGAGCTAGGGGCTCAGCGAGCCACTGTCAGAAGGCTGTTCAATAGGGCGAAGTATACGCGTAGGGAAGTTGATTGGAATAACTATAGACTAGGTTATAATAGATATAAGGGGGACATCAGAAGGGCGAAAAGGGACTCGTGGATTAGGTTTAGCGAGTCAGTGGATTCTGTAAATGAATTATCCAGGTTTAGACGGATCTTATCTAAGGACCCTGCAGTCCCTGGATTTATTCAGAGACCGGATGATTCGTGGACAGAATCCAGCTCTGAAACCCTTGAATTGCTAATGGAGACTCACTTCCCGGGTTGTGTTAGCCCTGGGGCAGTAGGATTGTTGGGTGATGAACGTTTCCTGGGTCTACACTCAGGATCTGAAGTCAGGGAGGCGGTGTGGGATATGATAACCTTGGATAAGGTGACATGGGCGGTTAATACTTTTGGGCCTTACAGATCGGCAGGGCCGGATGGTATTTTTCCGGCAATGTTACAGAATATTCAGGGCTCATCGCTCCTGCTGCTGGTTGAACTATTTAGGACTTGTGTGTTGAATGGTTATGTTCCTAGGGGGTGGAGGGAGGTCAGGGTTATCTTTATACCCAAATCGGGTAGGACCGGTCACTCGAAACCCAGGGATTTTAGACCAATTAGTCTTTCGTCTTTTCTTTTGAAGACCTTGGAAAGACTGATTGATCTACATTTAAGGGCTAGGTTTGATTCTGGCGTAATCAGTAGCGCTCAACATGCCTATCGTAGGGGTAGGTCTGTCGAGAGTGCGCTGCATGATGTGGTTGGCTGCATTGAGAAAGGGTTGCTGAACAGGGAATACACCCTGGCGGCATTCCTGGATATAGAGGGCGCCTTTAATAATTTGAGAATAGAGGCTATAGGACAGGCACTGGTTGATCTAGGGGTTCCGTCATTCTTGGTGGAATGGATAACCCTGATGCTCAGAGGCAGAGTTATTCATTCGGACTGGGGAAACGAACACCTAAGGAAACTGGTGACCAGGGGAACCCCACAAGGGGGGGTATTATCTCCCTTATTATGGCTTTTGGCTGTCAATGTTGTATTAAGGCACTTTGACAGGATAGGACAGAAGGTCGTGGCCTATGCGGATGATGTAGTTTTATTGGTATCGGGCAAGTTTCTGCCGACAATTGGCGAGGTCATGCAGAGGGCGTTGGACGATCTGTCATCTTGGGCTACTGATAAGGGTTTGGGAGTCAATCCGGGAAAGACGGAGTTGGTTCTCTTTACTAGGAGATATAAGGTGGTGGGATTGAAACTACCGGTGTTAGGAGGTGTAGAGCTTAGACTATCTGATAGTGCTAAGTATTTGGGAGTTTTTCTGGACAGCAAGCTGTCCTGGGGGAGGAACATTCAGGAAAGGCTGAAAAGGGGTCTCAATGCCTACTATGCTTGCAGATCATCGATAGGTAGGAGTTGGGGACTTCGGCCGTCAGTGGTGGGATGGCTTTACACTTCGGTGGTCAGACCAATTCTTACATATGGATGCTGTGTTTGGTGGGAGGCATTGGGGCTTGCTAGTCGTAGGAACCTTCTGTCTAAGGCTCAGAGGTGTGTCTCGATCGGCATGACAGGTGCCATGAGAAGTACTCCTCAGGCTGCCCTGGATGTTATTCTTCACTTTCTGCCTATTGAGCAGTATGTAAGGGGAATGGCAGCCAGGGGCATTCTTAGACTGAGGGAGTTAGGATTGTTGGGGAATTTCAGGCAGGGTCATTCACGGATCTTGGGTGAAATTAGTGGAGGGGGTTTTTGCCTGGGTTTGCCCGGCTCCACAGACTATGTGGGTGCTAGGGTCGATTTTGGGAGTCTGCCGGGAGTGGTCATGCCAGTTAGAGGGGACTGGGTAGGCAAGAGCAGACTGTTTGGTGGCGTTGCTGTCTTTACTGATGGCTCGAAGATGGGTGGCACTGGTGCGGGGGTCTATATTGAGGATCTGGATATCAGGAAATCATATAGACTCCCTGACGACTGTAGTGTGTTTCAGGCGGAGGTTCTAGGGATCATGAAGGCCGTGGAACTGATTAGGGGTAACATCAACGCGGGCTCGGAGGTCACTATATATGTGGATAGCCAGGCTCTTAGTGCCGTGAGGGGCTATCATGTGAATTCCGGTCTGGTTGATGACTGTAGGAGAGCTCTAAGGGGGATCTTGATGGAGTACAGGTTGAGACTATGCTGGGTGCCAGGTCACTCGAACATTGGCGGGAATGAGATAGCTGATGAGTTGGCGAGACTGGGCTCGGTAATAGTGGATCCTGATAGGATGGAGGCGGTTAGGCCTCCATTAGGTTTCTATTTCGGTAGGATAAGGGAATGGGTTCTGGGCGAGACTAATCGGGACTGGAATAACCGAACGGATTGCAGAGTATCACGGACGCTGTGGCCGATACTCAGCAAATCTGATTCGGATTTGCTTCTGGTCAGGGATAGGGTCTGCGTGAGGACCATGATAGGGATTATTACGGGCCACTGCATGTTGGGTAGGGTGGCGGTAAGAATGGGGCGGAGCCTCTCGGATATGTGTAGACTGTGTGAGGATCCGGAGGAGTTGGAGTCAGTTGAGCACATTCTGTGCCAATGTCCCAGACTGCAAATTGGCAGATTGAGATGGCTAGGTAGTAGATTTCTCCGCGAATTGGGGGATGTCTCGAGCTGTGGACTCGAGAATCTGATAGGATTCGTAATGGGAATGACCTGGCTTCGTGACATGAGACCGCGAATGGGTCGTTTGTAGGGTTTTGGCTCTCTTTTTTGGCTTTAGTTTGTTGTCCACTTCTCACCTTTTTTCTGTCTTCTTTCTTTCTTCCCCCTTCTCTTCTTCTCTCCTCTATCTCTTATTACTTTAAGGCATCACAATGGACCGTATTGGTCTCTGGGTGAGGGTGTGAAGGTTACTTTCACGCCGGCCTTACTTACCTACCTACCTACCTATTTAATTTATATATTTAAATTATTTTTAAAAAAAAAATTTTTTTTATTTTTTTAACATACATACATACGTAAATTTATAATTTTACAATGGGATGTTTTTATATATGTATGTACGTATTTCATATGGGATGAATGTTGGTACAAACTACTGTTATTGCATGACTACACGTTGGGTATATAAGATTCGGAACGGCCGAATATAGCGCTCTTACTTGTTTTTTGTATTGGTTGTTAACGATAACGCATTTAATTTGCACAGACAACCTAAATTACAGCATTTCTGGGTATCAATTCTCGTTCTATGAAACTATGAAATGAAAAGTTTTTGTGTGTAATATCGTATGGTGCCACCATACCCTTTGCTATACAAAAACTTTTTCATTTCACAGTTTCACAGAACGAGAATTAAGCCCCTGGTAAGTGTTGCAAATTGTAATTGCAAAATATTTTTTTTGTCAACGATAATCGGGGCGTAGTATGTTTATTAATCGATGTCGGAAGTAAACACAATCAAAATTATCGACACGCTTTATACTTTGTAAGTAAATGATTAGAATAGTGTCATATTTTTTTTTTTATTTTATTTTCTTCCATTTACATAAGTTATTTTCTTACAATTAGTTGACAAATTTCACATTTTATGAGAAAAAAATCTTATTTCAAAATACATTTTCAATTTCGATCTCCAAACACATTTTTCGATAAAATTTTATTTTTCGTATTTGTGTGTTCCTTTGCATACATACATATACATTTATATTCATATAAGTGTTAATGTTTATATACACTTAGACCTATACATAAATAAATAAAATATACATATTTACATACTATATTTATATACTGTATACAAAATATTTAAATCTATTTAAACAATTGAAAAAAAAAAAAATTAACAAATTAATAGAAAACAATTTCTGACTCCATGCGTGGTATTTGCTTGAATATGCAGTGTACATGAATGTATGAGTGAATGATCGAAGCTTGTTTATTGCTGTTCCATGGGATATGTTTGCAAAGTCGTTGGGCTGGAGTTACTGTTGCCGTTATTGCAACTTGGAATTCCTAATAGTTTGTGTGGAGGTGGACAGGCCACATCGCAACGTTCATCAAAGTACTGAATGATACGTTGTAGAACAAAGTTAAAAATTTTTTCATTGCGACTTTCACCATTTAAAAACGTAACGTCCTTGCGATCTCGAAAATCCATATAGTTTTTTTCATAATGCGGCCACACACACATCTCAAAATAGCCGGTAACGTCTGGTGGATCATAGGTACGCTTGCGTCTACGCTCGAAGCATTTCTCATACGGCAAGTGAAAGTGAAATTTTATGTTACATAGTGTAAGCAATTCGGGTTGGTTGAAAATCATGAAGCCTTCGACAATTAAAATGTTAATTTTGTTGTCGCGCAACTGAGCAACCATTTGCGAATTTACGCGCATAATTTGAGATGTATGCTGATGATTCTGATTACTACCCATATTGTTGTTAAGGTTTTGTTGATGGTGGTGAAGATGTTGTTGTTGTTGCTGTTGTATGAGATGTCTACTATGTTGCTGTTTAGCTGATAAATGTTGTATATTACTAAGATGTGTGGCTCCAGCATAAGAATTAATATAATGTTGATTTTGAGAAGCTGTAAAGTGTTCGAAGGTAGCACTGTATGGAGTCATATCGCTTGTGAAATCTAAATTGTCCATTAGATCACCGGCCAAATAGCGACCCTTCATTGTCCACGTAATGTCTGAAATCATTTGCTTCATATCTAAAGAAGTAATTATTTCAAAATTGATTGCATTTAATGGTTCAACCCATTTGTGTCGCAAGTCATCCACAGGCAGAAAATAATCATCTTGAGATATTAACTGAACGTCACTGATTGTATATGGTGTATTCCATAGCTGAATATTGCGCTGGTTCATGAAATATTCGCGTAACTTAAGCGCCAATGTAGTTTTGCCACCACACGTGACACCCGAAATACCAATCACCAGCCACTGAGGCATAGTTTTGTTTTTATTTATCAACAACTTCAAAATTACTTTGTATTTTAATCACCTTGTCTGTACTGATGCTCTTTTAGTTATTTTTTATCTCCTACTTATATATACATACATACATACAAATATATTGTTGGCTTTGTAATGTATAGGTTTTTCAATTTGCGCTTTTCGTTTCTATTATATCCCATATATGATACAGGGTAAATATAACAATTCCACCCATAAATATTACACCAAACACGGCAGGCAATATAAAAGCGTACTCCAATGGAGGAAAGAACGAATGTATCAAGTTGCCTAATAAAATCGAAATAAATAAAAATACACATTAAATGTAGTCAAATTATTATCAAAGTGCACGATCAGTTGCTATCAGCTACAAAATGTTTACTTAAAAATGTGATTTAAATTATCAAAAAGTTTTATTTTTTTATTATTATTTAACTTTGAAAAGCAGTGGTTTAGTTTTAGATTAATCTAATAATAATAAGCTTTTGTTGTAGATTAATGTGCCCTTTTTTTGTATAATCCAAGCGATTACTTTAAGCGGACGGTTTGTGTGTAATTTGTTTTTGTTACAATATATAAACACATGTAAATTTTTCACTCAAAACCACCGTTCAGAATATAGAAAAAGAGCACATAAGACTTTAATTTAACGATTACTTCAAAAGTTGTCAGTTAGAAGCACGATGACACATTTGTTCGCCACGGCGTTAAGATTCCTGTATCAAGAAAGTTTCTTCTGTTTAATTTTACACATTTTAGGGAAAAGAATTTAAAAAAAAAAAACAAGGTCAAGAAATTTTCGTCTATGAGCTGTAAAATTGAAACGTTTTTGATATTTCTCATAAATGAGATATCTAAAATTTTTCATTTTTCATATTTCTAAAAAGAACAAGGACAAAATTAAAGTCAATTAAAGGCAACATCAACGTCACATTTGCTTATGGAATAGCAAATAGAATAGGAGTGATTGTTTTTTAACAAAGCGACAGAGGCTAAAAATAACAAACATTCACACATTCAAATATATGTATGTTACTTCTAAAATACTTCTTTTTCTTGTCACCCCCCATCAAAATGAACCTTTTTTTTTACCAAAAATGTAGTCTGCTTTTAAAAGCAATAAAAACATGTATTACTTTTATAGTACATATGCACATACATATGTAAAGTTAAATAACTTTTTGTTTTTTTTTTGTACCGCCACCAAAAAAATAGTGGGGGTATATTCATTTTGTCATTCCGTTTGTAACACATCGAAATATCTATTTTAGACCCCATAAAATATATATATTCTGAATCGGAGTTTGATTTTATGACGATCTAGCTATATCCGTCCGTCTGTTCATCTGTTGAAAGCACGATAGAGGTCGGACCGAAAAAGCTAGGGGGCTCAAATTTTTCCAGAAAAACAAAACATTTGAAAAGTTATACCGCGCAGTGTATTTTTGGTATATACAAAATTTAAATCGTAATAAAACTGACAAAATTGGATGTATGAAATTTTGCACCCATTGCTTTTTTATCAAAGGTTTTGTACCAACGGAAAACAAATGTGACACACCCACTTTTACGCCCACCTCCCACATAACGCTTTATCTCAAATTCATATAATTTCTCTATTAATAAAGATTTTGGAAGAATAAAGGACTATATTGAAATACCTAAGTTGTATTTATTAGCAGAAACTATATTGACACGCCTCCTTTAAAGTCTACTTTCATTGAAAGACTAAATTTACGAAAACTTGTTTCTAGCATATCGAAGTTATACAAAGAAATTAAAACATATTTTAAAATAAAGAGATTATTCCATAGCGATTACAGTTAATAACAAAATAATAAATTTAGTGCTATGAAAGTACGTCAAATTGGTGGTGGGTATAAAAGATTCGGCACTGCCGAATATATTGCTCTTTTTTTTCGTAGTGGGGGTTAAATGGGACAAAGCCGTTACCACTATACTTGCTTCATATATTCGCCATTTAATAAGGGATGCCATTTTGGATTTTTTCTTTTCATATCTCACTATATTTTAATACTCAAGCCCTTTCATTTGATCTCCATTTTGGCTCTCTCGTTTGTATATAAACTAAAAAATATCGATTTCCGTTTGTAAATTTGAGTAAAAACACCGAATCAGTTGTACTTTGGTGCTTTTATCTCAGCTGGTTTTAAACCGATTTGTTAGTTTTTATTAGATATAATTTCTGATATTACGGCTTATAATTTTGTATATTAAGCGTGTTTCAAAATTAGGAGTTTGAACAATATTGATGTATTAAAAAAAATATATATATTTTTTCAAATAATTTTTGCTTATAACTTCGCCGATTAGTGACCAAAATTTTTCATGAATATCTCCAGAGGCATACCGAATCTAGAAATAGTAACAACCGTGTCTATAAATTATCCTAGTGTTGAAAAAACAGAGGCAGTCGTGTTTTTTGTTCATATCTCAGAAAGTTATGGGGCGATTATGCTGATTACCAATTACCAATACCGATCCTTTTACATTGTCGTGTGAAGAGTATATAAATAATAAAAAATGTTAACGGAATTTTCCAGAATTCAACTTAAATTCCGTTAAAATTGGTTCAGTATTTTAGGAGTTATAAGCAATAAAAATTTCTAACACATGCGTAAACGTGTGTAAAAATCGATAAATAAAAAACCAAACTAATGCATATTGAGTCAACATTGTTAATACAAATTTTTTTTGCAAAAATTGATTTTTGTGTTTAATATAAAATACAAAACAAAGAGTTTAGTGCAGAGTACAGTTATACAGGTAGTGGTGCCATCCCAGGGTATCAATTCATGTGGCAGGTCTGCATACGGTGTCAAAGGCACGTTTAAAGTCGACAAATAGCATATACAAGTGACTATTGTACTTTAAGACTGCTCAATTATGATGCCGATGTTGTTAGAAGTAGCTCTATAAATGGTGTGATCCTTTGTTGATGACATTAAGTAAAGTTATTCCGCACCAATTTTAGCAATAGCTGAGATCGCCTTTCTTAGGAATAGTTACAATTAGTAACGCTCTCTGGTTTTTAATTGTTTCGCCATGCAGATTGTAGAAGAGGTATAAGTTCTTTGGTAACAAGTTCTTGACTTTGACTTAGTGCAAATACAATTAGGAAAAATCAGTAATGTTATTTGATAGCTTAAATAGTTATCTTCAATTACCACTGGGATTAGTTCATTGAGATGGTATGATATGGTTATACTGATTACACCCCTTAAAAAATTTTAATAGGTAAAATTTTTAAAAACTTTATAAAAATGTTCACAACTACAATTTGGAAAAAGTATTAATGTAGTTTGATAGAATAGATAGTTACCTTCAATTCTCACTAGGTTAAAATTTTTGATATGTTTAAGATATGGTTGTACTAACCAAATCCTTTAAAGAACTCATTTACGAACAATTTGCATTAGGACAAAATATATAAATAAAAAGGATAATTTACAGGCAAGTTTATTGCATTTGCTCATTTGTACTCCGAATATTAATTTTAAATGGTTAAAACCACAGAAAATGTTAATTTTAGTGAAAATATGTATTTAAAGCTTTTTTCTTGCATTTGATATTTTTTCTATCACTCAAAACGTATTTCAATCGGCATTTTTAACTTCACACACATGGATTTCAGGACAAAGATTTATAAAATTCCCTATATATAAAAAAGAAAGATAAAAAATTCTGTCTGTCTTTGTTCTGTTTGTTTAGTGTAACAATGAGTTTTTTCATTTGCAAATTTTAAAGGAGATAGCGTCAAAAGAGTGTAATAAATAGATAATTTGTTTTTTATGCCGAAAACTTTGCGTTGCTTTTCAATGTTAGTTATGATTTTTAAGTTAAAATCTCTCACGTTTTTAATTTTGGATTATAATTGATACTGATGCTCAGGGGTGTTTTTCTTTTCTGTTTTAATAAATGTTCGTAGTTTTCGTAGTTAAGTGAGAATAATTGTAATATAGTTTCCATTGGCTAAATATATTACAAATAAATCATTTTTTTTTTTCAATTCTCTTTTACTTTCTCGTTGCAAGTATTTATTGGGAAATTTGAAACGTAAGATTTTGTTTTATTTTTTTAGATTTAGTGTTAAAAGCTATTGAATTAACTTTAGGCAAGAAAATAAAATTGTTAAATTATATATTTATTACATTTTGAGCTGAAAAAATCTAGCTGCATATTATGGTCGAATGGGTCGACCGCATTACATACTAAAAAAATAATAGAATTCCATGAGATTACGATAAAATAATCAAAATCTCTTTTTTTTTGTCTTGGTTATTTTTAAAAATTTAGAACACTTTTATATGAGTTTTTATTAACAAAAAATAGATGTTTTGTGGAAACATACAATTCCTTTAATTTTAGATACCCACCACCAATTTTGTGTTATTTTATAAGACACAATTTAATATTTTGTTATTAACAGTAACCTCTATGGAATAATCTCTTTATACATATGTATATAGATTTGAGCAATTTCCAGGGAAAGATATTTTTTTTTACTCAGGAAATATTCTTATGAAATTTTATCTACGCTCTATCTACTTCAATGCGTTTAGATACAATTGCATTTTATTCGATGTTGGTACAAGACATTTTTTTAACCTGTTCTTGCATTACGAGCTATAACCAGTGTTTAAAAAACTGCAGTCGAAATAGTAAAAGTCGTAAGATTGTGCTATTACTTCGACTTAGCAGTTATTCATTGGGCAAACACAAACTGTTGCTTCACTTTTACTTCTTAAAGTACTAACAGTCGTAGTTAAAGCACAAACAAAAAACGAAAAATTATACACTACAAAGAACTTCGGCAATCGACATGTTCGAACAGTTTTTGGCAGCATTGAAAAACTTCCTATTTGTTTGGTTGGTTTTACTTATGCTTAGGCTTCTGATTTTTTTAAATGCAATCAGTCGCAGTTAAAGCACAAACAAAAAACGAAAAGTTATACACTACAAAGCACTTCTGCAGTTGACATGTGCGAAGAGTTTTTGGTTTGACTGACTGAAACTTTTAAAAAATTCCGAAGTTAAAGCAGTAGAGATGTTGTATGTGCGTTTTGTTTTTGATTTTATTATATGAATTGTAAATTACTCAGTTCAGTGGCCTTCTTTAGTTTTATAAATATTCAAGATCGATAAACAATGCCGCGAAATAAGCAAAATGAAGTTCGGAAGTATTTTGAAAATAGTGAGAATGAGGATTGTACTATATGAAAAACATGCAAAAATAAGCTTAAAAAAAATAGATTATCAAACTTAAAAAACCATTTACAAAGAGTGCATAATATAAAAATTGAAAGTAGTATCGAAACATCTAAAATATCTTCTGTAAGTTCATTACGAGTCATACGCAAAAGAAAAATAAAAATTGAAATTAATAAGAAGCAGTTAATAAGATCATATATTGGGCTAGTCACCGAGAACTGTATTTCTTTCAACGTTTTAAATTCGCCTAATATGAGAAATATTTTGATGCCCATTTGTGAAGGTCTTAAAGATACGGAAGGAAGACAAATAGCTCTAAATGCGTATAACTGCAAAAAAACTTTGCAATTGGTTGCAAATAATATAAAAAACGACATAACTGCAGAATTAAAATATAGATTGCTCTCCTTAAAAATCGACAGTGCCACGCGGTTATGCCGAAACATATTCGGAATTAGTGCTCAATTTATAAGTGGTATCGAGATAAAATCATGCATCCTTGGGATGATAGAATTGAAGGGCATTGAATCAAGCACAAGCAAAAATCTAGCCGTCGAAATAATAAAGATACTAGATAAATATGAAATTTCTTTAAAGCAAATAGTGTCAATAACGTCAGATAACGGTGCAAATATGCTTAAAGCAACTAAAATACTATCATTTGTATCAGAAGAAGATTTTGAAGAAAATGAAGCAGACAACGCAAATGAAGAATATATACAAAAGATGGAACTTGTAGAGAAAATGCCGGATATATTATTGGGCAACATTCAAGTGTGTCGCTGTTCTGCTCATACTGCACAACATTGTGCTCTCGACGTGACAAAATCTTTAGTAAAATACCTTTTTACGTGCCGTAATTTGACCAAGTATATAAGAAAAACATCAAATGGGTATAGAGATATTTTCGAATTGAAACATTTGAAGATGCCCCAATTAGACTGTCCAACTAGGTGGGGATCGACTTTTACAATGATAGAAAATTTGAAAGCAGCAAAAGACGTACTTGCGAAAGTTGAAGCTGTAAAAAACAAGACCCAAGACGAAAATTTTGAGATAGATGACACTTTTTGGGAGTTCGTTGATGCCTATTGCCTTGTATTCCATCCCTTGCAAAAAGCAATAAAAATATTCCAAGCGGAGCATTTACATTACGGTAGCTTTTACGCACAATGGCTAAAATGCAAAATATGCACAGACAAAATCATTAAAAATACAAACCAACCTTTAGTTAAAACAATTGGTGAACAGATTCTGCTGTCTTTCGAGAAAATAACCTCAATGAATGCTCAATGACAGTTTAAAAGCGTGTTTGTATCTAGACCCTCGTTTTCACTATTCATTAACAGCAAATCAGAAATTTAAAGCAACAAAATATTTAAAATTAATATGGGATAAAACAAATGAAATTAACCCGGAGGCGACTATGAGTTCAACACCAAACTTAAGTACACATCAACCTTTCAACCAGTTTTCTGACCCCGAAGAAGAATTATTAAACGAATATATTTCACGAGGAGTTTCATCCGATGTTAGTAATATAACCGATCTATACACAAAAATTGAAAATCTTCAGCTTCCATTTCTAAGAAGTGATACAAATGTTCTTGAATTTTGGAAGGATATGCAGTTTACTGATCCAGAGCTGTATCGATTAAGCAGCGTTTGCTTTGCAATACCACCCACTCAGGTGTTTTTTTTTAATTTTTCTAATAGCAACAAAAATTTTATTCTGTTTACAATAATAATATTAATATTATTAATAACTTTGTAAATTTAACTAATTACAGGTTACCATTGAAAGAGCATTTTCTGCGTTAAAGATGATACTAACGGAGTACAGGAACCGTTTAGGTGAGGAAACACTTGCTAACATATTGCTTGTAAAGCTGAATGCAAATTACCTCGATGCTGCTATTGAAAATTTGCCACTTTTCGAAAAAGATGAAAATAATATAATTTAAGAAAGTTTATAAGTTTCGTTAGATTTAATTTGCGCTTCTCTTTATACTTGTATGTACAAAAATAACAGCAAAACAAAATAAAACAAAGTTTTTTAATTTCTTCCATCAACAATTAAATACTAGGAAAATGCAATTCTAACTGCAAAATCAAAAAATGTCGACTGCATAAGTGCTTTGTAGCGTATAACTTTTCGTTTTTTTGTTTGTGCTGCGACTGCGACTGTTTGCTTTTAAAAATCAGATGCCTAAGCAGAAGTAAAAGCAATCAAACAAATAAGAAGTTTTTCAATGATGCCAAAAACTGTTCGGACATGTCGATTGCAGAAGTTCTTTGTAGTGTTTTACATTTTGTTTTTTGTTTGTGCTTTGACTGCGACTGTTTGCATTTAAAAAATCAGAAGTCGAAGCAGAAGCAAAAGCAGTCACACAAATAAGAAGTTTTTCAACGCTGGCTATAACTCTCTTCTTAGTACACCGAGTAAGGCCAAACAAATCTTGCTTATAATATTGTGGTAAAATTTGATCCCTCTACTTTTTTCGGTTCGAGCTCTATCTTGCTTTCAACAGACGGGCATAGCTAGGTCGTCCTAAAATGAAACCAGGGCTCAGAAAATATATGTATAATTTATGGGTCAAAAATGGATATTTCGATGTGTTACAAACGGAATTACAAAATGAATATACCCTCACACAGTTTTTTTTTTGTGGTGAGCTTAAAAAAAGGCAAAAGTACTTCTTGCCAAAATCTTTGAACAGAACAGGACATTAATAGGAAATCTTATTGATACCTATATGAGTATTAAGATTAACTTTTCGTTTTAACTAAATGGTTAAAACTGAATGGTCAAATGCAACTATAGAATTACTGTAAAATTTCGTTGGCAAAACATAATTTTGTACTGTTAATAAATTGCATGCTACTGTATTCAAGATTAACAGAAGAAATAACTTACCTTCGTCTATTAGCATGAATGGCAAAATTGATACCCAGAAGAAATAATATAAAAATGTTGACACAGCGATTATTAGAACAATTTCTCCAACCTTAGCATCGGAAGCCATATATCCTGAATCTATTAGCTTTAAACGAAAAAGGATTGATAAGAATTTTTAAAGAGAGCAGGTAAAATGTACGGGTAACTTATTAGCTAAACACTTAACAACGAATGTTTTGTATTATGTAAATAAATTTACAATTGACAAAAGTTCCCTTACACTTATATACATACCAAGGCATATTTATTCATCGTAATATGCCTTGATACATACAACACTCGTCTCACCAAAATGTTGACATAAGAAAAAGTTACACAGCAAGACGCAAATGATCATAAATACTCTTAATTACGTTTTTGTTGTTTTTTTAACAAAGATAATTTAAAATTATTAATCAATATGTATTTAACAAAATATTTATTTTTAATTTGTATTCTTGGGAAACTTTCCGGCCTCCTGACACGATATATTTATTACATTTAATGTAAACAAACAAACATCAAGTTATTTTCATATCAAAATTACGCACGACAGGGAAGGAAAATGGCTTTTATGATTTTGTACCAAGCAAGGCGAATTTATACAGGTGAAATTATCAGCCCAGCTGATAGGGAACACTACTGTCCAACTCCATGTATAAAAAATTATTGCTTGTTTTTTATAAGTGGTATTTGACCGAGAACATCACAGCGAATTCGCCGTTGCATATACCTGTATGAATATGCCTTGGTACCAAGTATAAAAACAAAATGTACTTTTTAGGGCATGACGGTACCATTTTTTTAATATTTATTACAAGGCGAATTTATACAGGTGAAATTATCAGCCCAGCTGATAGGGAACACTGCTGTCAAACTCCATGTATAAAAAATTATTGCTTGTTTTTTATAAGTGGTATTTGACAGAGAACATCACAGCGAATTCGCCGTTGCATATACCTGTATGCATATGCCTTGATTTATTAATAACAACATAAACTTAACAAAAATGCAAGGCGAATTCAATATCAGCTGATATCATTCCTGCAACAAACACAAAAAGGCAAAGAGAATGTCAAAACACAAAAAAACAAATATTTTGTTTACTTTTAATTAAAATTTTATTTTTATAAATTTACGCAAAAATTAAAAAAAAAAATATGTATTTTTAATTTATAACATAAATTTGTGCCAGTTTATATCACATATTTGTGTTTTATATCACATTTTTCACAATTTTCACAACTTTTAATCACTAGGACAAACACAACGGAAATTTTGCATTTTCTGAATTAAAAACATTACAAATGTTGTTTATTCAAATTAAAAAATGTGTTTTACTTTTTTTCCAATAAGTTATTGCACAAATATTGTATTTTTAAAATTTTTTCCACAAATTTTACCACTTTTATAAAAATGTTCAATCAACGCACATAAAAATTAATTTAAATGTAAACAAACTTTGACATTGTGCCGTAAAAATAAAACCAGCAAAAAAACAATCAGCTGGCTTCTTAACATCACCTAATATTGAATTCGCCTTGCAAAAATGTTTATAAAAATTCAGAAGTATACAATAAAAATATATAGAAACTTAACAAAAATGTGATTAGAAATCCAGTATACAATAAAAAATATTACATTCATAGGTACATACGCAGAGATCGGTTATTTAAAAAATTTATTTATTAAACACTTAGATAATTCATTTTCTGTTATTTTAAAATTAAAGCAACAAGAATTTGTTAACATCAATAAGACTTTTGTTTGTATCAAATTTAAAACAGTAGAAACGTATAGTTTTTTTTTTCCTTTGTTTTATTTAGCTTTTGAAAATAAAAAATTCGTTCGACGTTAGCCGATGAATGTGGAATAGACAGAACTCCTCTTACAATTCTTCAAATATCTGGGAACATGAACTCATTAAATTCATTTTTCATCTGTAATACTTTAGACCAAAAATAGAAAATATTTGAATCTTTGTGTGATCTAAGTTCAATCACATCGGCTAGTGCTCTGTACTAATTATTTATTGCTTCAAAGTTTGTTTGTTCGTGTGGAAACATTTTCACCAGTAGAGGTACTATTGAATTTGCTTCTCCCATAATAACTTTTTCTTGAGTAAACTTATCGAACCATTTTAGTACTTCATTATTAAAGTCCACCTTGCATGCTTACGAATCATAAGTAAAATAAAATACATATAACAACAGCCAAGTCGAGTACATGTACCAGGGTGGTGCCAAATTAACAGGTGATTTTCGTAAAAAGTTTACAATGAAGTACTAGGCAGATTTTGTTGTTGCAGACTTGACACCACCTGGTAAATGAATTCGCTTTGACAACAGCATTGCAACAAAAACAGAGAAGTTGACAGAATAAAATAAAACACACACAAACAAAATTAAAGAGAACATGGACAAATTTTGAATTTGTACCAAGTAGCTTGCGGTAGTACCACAGTATCAACAAGGTCAAAAATGTACCATAAAAAGTACAAGTGTATCATGATTTCCATAAAGAGGAAGAACTGTCAATTTTTTTATTTGTAACAACAGAGTTGTAAAATATGTATTAAGTATAGTGTTGCCATGTAACATCAAATTTTCTTAACTTAAAATTCAAGATACAAACGTTAATTTATTTTTTTTTTATTAACAAACACTAACGTTTGTATTGGTTTTAGTGCTTGTATACATTGATGCCAAATGAGTTATTGTGTGAAATAAATACATACATAATATGGTAAAACTTAGATTCATTATTAATTAAAGAGCGTTAGGCCCCTTTCGCATTAGGCAACTATAATTGCGCAAGTATAATTTTATTTTTATTTATTTTCTTTTGAACTTGCTTTTACATTCACATTGAGCAACTTGGTTGCTCAATTTCTTCCAGTTTCTTCCAATTTCTCATCATTTTTAATTATTTGATTCACTTATAAACAAATAAAATTTTCACACACACAAAATTACACAACACACCGAAGAAGAAATAAAAGACAATGTCAATCACAAATAAATATTCCGAGACAAGAATGACAGCAGAAGCAGAATTGCCAAGTACAAGCAAGTCTGTACTCAAATCTCGGCAATTCTTTCCCCTTCACACCGACCTTTCCTCTCATACCAACAAACACAAGAATTGCGCAATTATAGTTGCCTAATGCGAAAGGGGCCTTACTGATATAGCCGTTGCTGATTTTGGAAATGATATATCAAATGAAATTAATAATGATTTCAGTATGCCTCAAAGTTTTTGTTTTTAGGTGCTTTGCTACTTCGATAGCACTGTTCTTACTATTTAATGAATACTCAACTTCTTTTTTAAATAACTCAATAATTTTTCGTTAAACCTATATTTAAGGACTTAGCAGGGACATACTTTCTATCAAGATTAATAATTCTGAGTTTTTAATTTTAAGATAAGAAATTTAAAAATGACTATAAAAGTAATTTAATTTTAAAACTCAACTTGGATTTATGTATAATTCAATACAAAACCAAGTAAAGGAGTTAATACACGGCATGTTTTTTAAATCTGACTTGTCAAATTTCCACTGCTTATACGAACATGTCGTGTGTTACCTTTAAAACTTCTATAAAAAAACATGTGTTGAGACATCTGACAAAATTTTAAATAGAGCGCGCTCTATTTTCTTCTGTCAAAACATGTGACATCAGCCGTTGGCAGAAAACTCTGCTGCTGCAAAGCAGTCAGCGTAAAAGTACAATTTTGACAGACATGTAGATTTACATATGTCTCACAAATTTTAAAGTCAGATGTGTATTATAGCCTTAAGAGTGCTATATTCGGCCGTGCCGAATCTGATAATACCCTTCACCATCATATACATATGTACCAGAGTCTGACTTCGGTTATCCGAAAAAAAATAACTCGAATATTTACTTATCTTTTTCGGTTATAAGCATAGTACGCAAATCAATCGAATAGATATTAATCATGAATGATATTAATTTGAATGAATTAAATTTTCCACATTGTGACGAATAATTTGTTTTGTTTTCCGAATTTTAAAAATAAAAGTTGCGAGACAAATGATATTTTAAAAAAATTTAAAATAAATTTCTCACCACAATTTCTATATAAAATTCCTTACATGAATCATTCATTCAAAGAACATAATCGAAAAATTAAAAAAAAATCGATTCACAAATAGAATTTTTATTTTCCTTGAAGAAAAGTTAGCAGCGTTGCCATTGTAGTTTATCATTTTTGTTGTGTTAATGGGAACAATTTTACCATTTTAGGAATTAAAGAATATATTAAAAAAATTATAATTTTTAGTTAATATATTTTATGCATGTATGTACGTATGAATATATGCATGTAAAATATTAAGTGATCAACAAAAATACAAATAAGGCTTAGGTATAATAAAACAAAAACTATGAATCTGATTTACCTGATTTTTTCTATTATATTTGTGGAATTTTTACTTGAATCGTAGATTAGTTTTATAAATAAATGTACATACAATTTTCGTTCTTTTTTATCCCTAAAAGTTTTTGTTATAAAAACATGTACATTCAAAATTATATAGGCGCCACCGCCAAATGTAGCCGTGCAGCTATGATGGCGTCAAACATCGTATGTATTTCAATTTGGACAGATTTAAGTCGCCAGCCTGCTGTTATTTAATGCTTCAATCCACTTAGAAAGCATTGTGATAGGCTTTGTAAAAAATGTGATTGTATGTGTTACACCGATAATGATTGATATAAAAAGAGACACACAACAATGCCACGGTATAATACAAACAAACACATTTTTACAAATACTACGAAAGGCTTGACAAGTAGTTTGATCGTATCTTCACAATATATCAGCCATGAAAAATTCCTTCAGTTTATTGTCCCGGCAACACAAGTTTCCGTCGAAAGAGCTTTTAGTGCTCTCTCAATAATATTAACAAAAATGAGATCAAAAGATACTATAAACAATTTGCTTTTAGTAAAACTAAATAAGAATTTAATTGAATATGTAACAATAAAAAACGAAACCACGGAACAATTACATATGATATAATATTTATTTTTATATATTTTGTTTTTATTTAGGCTCATATATATATCTTTTTTGAATTACTGTCCGATGAAAAAATAAAAATTAAACTAATACAAATCAATAAATTTGTTAAAATTGTATTATGGGAATTTTTGTAAAGAATCTTAGGTTAATACTTGTGGCAACTTGTTTTTTAATTTTTTGGGACATGAATTCATACACAATTTTATTAAGAATATTAGGCGCCGGAAGAACAATGTTTCATACGTATGTTTTTGTTTTTGTATTTCTTGCATTCATAAAAGCAATACTTCCTAATTGTGAGTTGGTTTTTTAAAATGCTAAGCGGTACACAAACATCATACTTACAAACATTACACGTATACAGTCGGATTCGGGTAAGGGAAATTGATAATTGAAGGATTTATTTTTTTGGCTTATGCAAGATTTTCATTAATAAAAAACGTTGGACAAATTGAAACCATTTTGGTTAAATAGCTTTTCTACTTTTTATATTGTTTTAAACAAAATAAGAGAAAATGTTGCACTACAGTGCAACAAATTAGCTCTCGCATTGTATTTCGTCGTATATTAATAAGAAATTTTTTCTACTAAGCAGTGTTTGCTTTATTGAAGTTTGTAGCTTTAAAAACATAAAAGCTGTAAAACTGATTTTCCCTTACGCGAACTAATTTTCTTTAAAATATAGTAAAAATATTTAATTGTAGTTAAGTGATTTTTTCAATTAAACGGCGGCAGCTTAACCGAATCCGACTGTATTACATATTTTTCTATACACACATTTTTTTATGTGGCGCCAAAAAAATTTTTGTGTTGTATTCCTTGCAAGGGATGATTTTCACATATACCTTTTTATTGATGTCGTTTGTTTTTTAGGTATTGTTGTTGTTAAAAGAGGCATTGGGTACAGTGTGACACACAACTTTTTACCTATAGGCGCTTGACATATGCTTATATATAAAGTAGCTTTTATACCGAGTTTCAATTTAAGACAAACAAGGATTTTTACTTTACTGAGTAAAAAAAATTAGGAATATAATGCATTTTCTGTTAACATTTTCAGGTATATACATATGTTTATATATGTGTTTTGCTAATACGCATATCCTTTTAAGACTTTACCTTTTTATATAAATGCCTAATTATTTTATTAGACCTATAAAGTTGTTTTTCTTGCCCGCATCTTTAAATCAATTATAATTAAATTTATGAGGATAAAAATATTATATATGTATGTATGGATATATAAAATATAATATTTATACACGATACAGCTATTTATATACATATAAGCAAAATCCAATCTGTTAAATTATTATGATTGCAACTGTACATTATTTAATGTTAAAATTTTTTTCATACCACAAACAACAACAAATAAAAAGAGGAAATTTTTAAAACAAATTTTTCGTTTTTGATTCATTTTGCTTAGAATGAAATATATTAAATTTGTGAGAAGAATGAAACACGACGAATATTAAAAATAGAAATTGTATTGCAAACGAAATCAATAAAAAAAAATATTTTTATATTATTTGTGAAAAGAATGAAAAAAAATAAAAATACTAAATAGAATTTGACTCACAACTTTTATCTTTTTTAATTCAGAGCATAATCCAAAAAACAAGCGAAAAAAATGAAATTGTATTCACAAACATAATTTTTTGCGTACTATGGTTATAAGTATAACCATGCATTTATCACAGAAAATAGCTACTCGTACATGCATGAATTGCTACGGTTACGAGTATATTTATTACTTATTTTCAAAAATACTCTCTATACATACGTATTATTCGGATATACATGTGCGAAAACAAATTACTTATAAGTATTGGCAAAATACTTATAAGTATTGGCAAAATACTTATAAGTATTGCGACATACTTATAAGTACTTTTGAACAAAAAAACAAGTAAAAAACAAGTAAAAGTGCTTTATTCTGCTCTTTCATTTTTTATCAAACAAAAAGAAAATTGGTCAGGGTTGGAACTATTTGTATAGTAAATATATATAACATAATTTTTATTGCTTATTAATTTAAATAAGCAACCAGCTAACACATAATAATAAAATGTTTTCTTTAAATAAAAATAAATTTACTTATATTTATTTATTTTATTTTTAGTATTAAGAAACGCAACTGTTATACCTGAAATTTGTATGGCTTATCAACTTATAAAAGCAGAAAAAGATAAGTAAAAATTAAAGAAAATAAAAGTGAAAATTTAGTTGAATTGATACTGGCAATAGATATGTACTTAACAATGTATTTTTTATTTTGATTTACTATTTATATAATTACGTATGTATTTACATTGCTTTTTGTTAGGAAAAAATCTGTAAGAATTTTGACTTTAATTATTGAAAAAAAAAACACAAATTTCCAAGGAAAATCCATCATTAAGAAGGGTGCTCTTATACAGGTAGTGATGACAGCCTATCTATAAATTAATGCCAGAAAAAACCTGTAAATGTTTTTATGTTCTGGACCACATAATGGAACATTCATTGAAACATTTTTAAAACTTTATTTTTAAATCGAATTTGTGTTCACACAGTGAAATTTGAGAGTATGAATAATTATTATCATAAATTGTATTCAAAGTCAGATATTAAGCTTTCCATCCCTGCTTTTTATGTATAAAGATCTACTTCTCATCGTGAAGTGAGAGGTTCTATTACATCACAAGTGTTGTCAACTTTAAGATTCAAAAAACATCAAAACAGGAAAAAACTTTTGATTTTTAAGAATATGCGTAAAGTTTAAAATTTTGAATTTTCGATTTTATTTATTTTATAAAATTATAAATTTCGTTATTAGAACCTTTAGGCCTAAAATAAGTTTCCATATAATATCATTAATAATAATAATACATTTTAAGTTAAAGTTGTAACTTTAACTTCACAGTTGGTCATATAATCGCTACTTTAAAAATAATTACAGCTTTTGGTTTTATGCATATCATTATTCTTTTATTTACTTTTATAAAAAGTTATGTTTGTGTAACCATAGAAGATATCAGAAACATATATATTTAAATTATAACTAATAATAATATAATATATATAATCTATTTATACAGCTTTTTAAATGTAAGCTAAGGATCTTTATAACAAAAGCATTGTCTATTATTAATTCTTATCATTTTTGTTGCGTTGTTTCGTAAGAAATTTACCTTGCAAAAAGAATGCACTAAAGAATTTGAGAAATCACATCGAACACTGACTCAAAATTTTTGCGCGACAAAAATTTAAAAAGCACAAATAATATTGCATAACGCCAAAGTTGACAACGCTGGATAGGAACACAACAAAGAGAGTGTCATTTTTTCTGTAAAATACTTGATACCCAGTAAACAAAAACACAAATATTAAAGTATTATGCCGTGATATACATTCTAAGCTAATATTTTAAGCTGTATAACGAGACAAATCAATTTTAAAAGGTTTTTATCAACCACTAAATAGTTATTTATAAGTAAATAAACATAATGCTATTATCTGATTATTATTTTCCCGCAGAAAAAAACGATATTCTGTTATTGTTTTTTGGAAAATTAATAAAGAAAAACAAACAAAAACCATATAATTTTTTCTAAAAAAGTCAATAAGAAAAACAATAAACAACAAATATATCTGTTAAAACTAATAAATATATCTTAATATAAGATATTTTTCTTTTTTATAAATTTAAAATAAATCCCACATGCTCGCTGGGCATTGCTAAAAAAATAACGCATGTCGTTGTTTTATCAACCCCTAAATTAAAAATCATAAAAAAATGTCTCTGTCCATAATTCATCTAGCAACCAGGGATGCCAGTTTAATTAAACTGGATATTTTTATGGTATAAATTTTTTTAATTTTGTGCATTTGTTTGCTTTGTTATGTTTAAGTTTTTGTAGAACAATATTTTTAGTGGTAAAACACAAAGTTCAAATAATTCGCCAATAAACATTTTAATTAAAAATCATATTTCCATTTAAGCGTCTTATTTTTTTATAAAAGTTACATGTTAAATAGTTTATCATATAAACTTGAAACATGGATTTATAGTAGATAACTTTTAATGCCAATGAAAATATTTTACAAAATAAAGAAAACAAACGCTGTAAGGAAATATGTAGAAATGCCTTCAATTTTGATATCTTAAGCCATATATTCTAAATAAAAGTTAAGTCAGGACATATATTCCAATTATATCAATACTTATATAGGAAATTAATTATGATTCGAATAAATTACCAAAGTAGTGGCATATACTTTGGCTTAGTAACACTTTTGTTTAAATATTGATGTAAACAAAACTGTATTTTGGATATTTCAAATACTAATTAAATAATATATATAAATTATTAATATATTAATTGGTAAATTATATTCATTTACTACCATTTGATTATTGTTTTTATTTTTTAAATATAAATGTTAGTATTTAGAAAAATTTTGTGCAAAAATTGAAGTTTTTGGTAGATTTTAGTGCATTTTTTGACAAATTTGTTAGGAATAATATTTTTTGTGGCATCCCTGCTAGCAACTACGGCTGCTAAGCCGTATACACACAAACGATCATAAAAAAACAACAAATAAATGTATAACAATAATGTTAATGCATGTGTGCGTTTGTACCATAATGGTTGTGCTGTTTTCATAACCCAAGCAAGTGCATTTTTATTAAATCAAAACGCATGCATAATTTCTACTTGATGCTCTCGCTTGAATTGTAAAAACGGTTACTCATTTTACTCGCTTTTTTTTACGGATAATCGATAACACTTAAGTACTTAAGTCCAATTTGTTGTACTGTGTACAATATAGAGTATTTATGCGAAAAATACTTAGATTTCGGTTACTTGTATATACTTATGCCGAACATCAAACGAGTATGTACGGATAGAGTAATTTTTTTAGCTGTAATCGTATGCACTTATACATGTTTTGCTAATAATACTCAATGTATATCCGAAGTTGTAATCGTTGTCATTCACTGATATGTACATACGTATAATCTCACATCGTAGCTTAACCTATATTTCATGTTATACGCCATTTTTCCTTATTATTTCCGACGCCTTCCTTGATTTTAAATTTTTACGTAGTTAACTGTATTCTACTAGTAAAGCCCTTTCATTTGATACCCATATTAATAGGGTTAAAAAAATTTGTTCCGCCATTTTGTTTAGACGCCATCTTGGATTTTAAATTTTTTAATATTTCACTGTATTCTACTGGTCAGGCCCTTTCATTTGATACTAATATTGCGGGAGTTCTAGAAATTACATTTTAAAATACCAGATTTGACCCATATAATTTATTGTCTGCCATTTTGTATTTAAATTTTTTATATTGCTTATATTGCGCTAGTCCTTTTAGATGATACAATATTGACTCTCTTGTCTAGAAGCTGAAAAAAAATTATTTTCGTTTGCAAATTTTTGGAATATATATATAAAAAAATTTTTTGTCTATAACTTCACCGATTAGAACCCGCTTTATCCAAAAATTTTCATGAATATCTCTAGAGGCATATTTTATCTACAAATAGTAGCAAAGCTACCTATGAATTATTCTATGGCTGAAAAATTTTAATTTTGGTGGTGAACATATGTGAAAAACAGAGGCAGTCATGTTTATTTGCTCTTATCTCAGAAAGTTAAGGGGAGATTGTGGTGAATTTCAGTAGCGATTCATTCCCCGATATTTCCAAAAGATTGATACCATACACAGATCTGAGGAACATATGGTTGCTTCGTAAAGTTGATTTCAACCAACACACGGACAGACGGTCAGGGCTTAATCAACTCCTCTACCTTTTCTTACTTTATGGGGGTCGGAAATGAAAATTGTAGAAATTACAAACGGAATGACAAAGCTATATATACCCTTGTGCACCACAGGTGAAGGGTATAAAAAAAATAAAATAAAAATTAAAAAAAGAAAATTTTTACTCGCCAATAACATTTTGAGTCTCACCTCGGATCAATAGTCACTATTTTAAGGAATCTATGTTCACAAACGTAGGAAATATAAAAAGTACAATAAAAAATACAAAAAAGTATCTTTTGTGTCACAAATGATATTTTCAGTCTTATTATTATTATTTTCAATAGTCATTAATTTCGAAATTTTAGCTTTATAAATTGTTGACGGCAGGGCAGGTCTTGCTGTATCGAGCAAAAATTCTTTACAAGTTTATTACTTACATATTTGTTAAAAAAAAAAAGGAACGAAAAGAAGAACCGCTATATTTTTAAGTAAAACATATGTACATATTTACAAGAATATTATTTGCATATTTCATACTTTGTTACTTGTTTGTGCATATGTCTACATACATATAAGTATACTAGAGAGTATACTAGAGAGTTATAATAAAACCGGTTTTTATTATTTACTAGCCAATCCCGGCGCGCGTTGCTACGCCCCTTCATGAATTTTAATCGCATTCTAAATTTTAATCGAATATCAAGTGCAAGGCTAAAAACTATAACTTTTTCTTTATGAGCGTGGCACTGCCCACTTTTCTAATTACGAAACTGTATAGTCATGACAGCTCAATAAGTGTGCAAAGTTTCAGAAAAATCGGTCCAGTGTAAGTACCTCAAAATGATACCTTTTTTTATGGGCGTGGCACTGCCCACTTTTCTAAATACGAAACTGTATAGTCATGACAACTCAATATGTGTGCAAAGTTTCAGAAAAATCGGGCCAGTGCAAGTACCTCAAAATGATACCTTTTTTTTAATGGGCGTGGCACTGCCCACTTTTCTAATGACGAAAGTGTAAAGTCATGACAGCTCAGTATGTTTACAAAGTTTCAGAAAATTCGGTCCAGTGCAAGTAGCTAAAACTGATAACTAATTTTTTATAGGCATGGCCCCGCCCACTTTTCTAATCATAAAATTATAAAGTCATGACAGCTTAGTATGTGTGCAAGGTTTCAGAATAATCGGTCCAGTGCAAGTACCTCAAAATGATACCTATTTTTTATGGGCGTGGCACTGCCCACTTTTCTAAATACGAAACTGTATAGTCATGACAGCTTAGTATGTGTGCAAAGTTTCAGAATAATCGGTCCAGTGCAAGTACCTCAAAATTTAAACTTTTTTAGGGGCGTTGTCCCGCCCACTTTTCTTATCACGAAATTTTTTAGTCATGACAGCTCTATATGTGTGCAAAGTTTCAGAAAGATCCGTGAAGTGCAAGTAGCTAAAACTGATAACTAATTTTTTATGGGCGTGGCCCCGCCCACTTTTTTTCACCCATAAACACTCCCTGGTATGTGTACAACAACTTACCAAAGTTTGAGCCTGATCGGTTTTACAGTTTCGGAGTCTATAGCTAACACACACACACACACACACACACAGTTTCACTTTTATATATATAGATTTAATAATCTCGTAGCCACTGCAGTTATACATATGTATGTATGTATGTGCGTATTTACTTATTAATTTTCTTTATAAATAATATTTATTTATTAAATATGTACGCATTATTAGGTGTGTTCCACAAGATCTCGGACAAGTTCGGACTAATGAGAGTAAAATAAAAATTACTCTCTAAATTTGCCAAAACTACCCAAAATTGCTGGAACGCAAAACACCATTTTTGCACTTCTTGTAATACTAATGGTGCTTACTTTTTAAATTAAAATCTATTTAAGTGATTTTAACATTAATAACATTATAAAAACAAAACACTTGCATCATTGCCAACAGATGTTAAAAATAATTTAAAAAGAACTGAAAGAAAAGCTGAGCCAGTGTAAATTTTTTAAAAGTATTTTTAGTTTAAAGAACAAGGGAGATATATATTCACTAATGTATTTACCACTTTAACTTTTTCATTAAAACCTTCCACTTTGCTTTTTAATATTTTTTTTAACAAAAACTAAATTTTTTTTTTGCTTGCAAATTTTTTGATTAATTTTCAGTTTCATATGCAAACAAAAACCAGCTGATTGTTAAATTCTTGTCCGAACTTACCCAAGGAAAAAGTTCTTGCAAATTTGTACAGGAAATGAAAAAAATTACTCTCTCAATTACTCTCATAACCTACCGTTGCCACATGCAAGTGCAAGTGAAAAAAACCAATACACTAACACTTTTTTACTAACACAACTACACTTTGACAACCTGCGACTCAGCTTGCGAAGAAATTTTTAAGCAAGTAAAATTTTTACAGTTACGGCAAGTAAAGTGACAGGCCGAAAAACAGTGTTGTCTAATACTGAGTTTTTTGTTAACTCAACAATGTATCATACAATTGTGGTAAATAATTCAGCTAATTTTTTTAATAAATATGTATATATGTATATGAAGAATATTAAGAAAAAATATAAATATTCATTTAAAATGTAAGTTTTAATATAAATATCAATATTTAATAAAAAACAATTATATTAAAAAGTTACATGTCTAAAGGTAACGTTCAATAGTGGCTATTGACAACACTTAATTACCAATTGAAGCAGCGCCATTTGTTTAAAATTTGTTTGAAGTTTATTTGCTGACGACATTTTAAAAATGAACTTGCACTGTGCTGTGTAGCCACTCAAAAAATGTTTGTGTTTTTTTTTGGAATTTCTCCTGATTTTCGTTAGTAATACGTATACACTACTTGTAAGTAAATACTTGCTTGTGGCAACGTAGGGTAATTGAACAAAAATTGTTATGTGGAACGCTTTTGGGTAACTTTGGGCAAGTTCGGACTGTTTCGTTATGCATGTGGAACAGAGCTATTACCTATTGTTAAATATTTTGTACAGTTCGCTTTCAATTGTTTTAAATGACTTTATTTCAGTCATTCGTTTTTTAGCACTCAAATAAAGAAGCTGTATTTAATTAAAAAACTTACGTTTGTTTTTATTCTTTCGAACTTGTCTGCAAAAACTATTGCAGGCACAAAAACATTGTTTTTTGGTGACCCCGACGTGACGTAAACAAATATCCCTACAAGAAATGACTGATGTAAACTAACACATGAACAATTAATTTACTAACACATGTATAACAATTTCATGTGGAATAATTGATGCCAACGTTGCCATTATTTTTCTTTATTGATATCTTTTATGTAATTAGGAATTATGTTTATACTTATATGAATTTTCTACTCTATTATTAAATAAATGGTACTGTGTAAGTCTTTACATAATTATTTATTTTTATAATACTAAAAATTGCTTTTTACTACAATTTTTCATAAATGTTTTAGTTGTTATAAATTATTAGGTTTATAAGATTTTATTGTATTTTGGAACTTTTCCTTAGCAAGAATTTTTTAATAAAAAAATTTTTGACAGTGGCAACGCTGATTAATATAGGCGCAAAAATAATATGTAAGAGAACGACAACTATACATAAAAATGTCAGTGTTAACTGTGTGAATCCCCGGCAGTTCAAAATAAGCCAAAAAAAAGTTTATTCAATCAAAGGAAATTAAAATTTGAGGAGCAAAGTCGCTGTTTTATATAAAAAAGTGAGCAAAAAAGAAATTAAATTAAATAATTGTTTAAAATAACAAAAAGAAATTTAAAAGTGTTAAAATTATTTAAAAAAATAGAAACTTAATGCAAAAAAAAGAAATTAAATAGAAAAAAAATTTAAATAATTGAAGTAATAAATTGAAACCAAAACCAAAAGTGAAAAATTTTTAAAATAATAAAAAAAAACAGAAATTAAATTAAAGTGCTTAAATTATATAAATTATAATTATTTAAAAAAATATAAATTAATGCAAAAAAAAAAAGAAATTAAATAGAAAAAGAATTTAAATAATTGAAGTAATAAATTGAAACCAAAAGTGAAAAAATTGTTAAAATAATAAAAAAAACAGAAATTAAATTAAAGTGCTTAAATTATATAAATTATAATTATTTTAAAAAATAGAAATTAATGCAAAAAAAAAAAGAAATTAAATAGAAAAAGAATTTAAATAATTGAAGTAATAAATTGAAACCAAAAGTGAAAAAATTGTTAAAATAATAAAAAAAAAACAGAAATTAAATTAAAGTGCTTAAATTATATAAAAAAGAAACTACCTAAAAACTAAAAAACTAACTGAATAAAACAGCAATTAAATAATAATTTTAAAATTAAAAAAATCCTTAAATAAAAACAGTGTTAATAAAAAAACAGAAATTTAATTAAATTAATTGAAAAGTGTTTAAATTATAAAAAAAAACAGAAATTAAAAGTAATTAATTGAAAAGTGTTAAAATTATAAAAAAACAGAAATTAAATTAAATTAATTGAAAAGTGTTTAAATAATAAAAAACAAAAAAATTAAATTAAAAAAAAAAAAAATTTTAAATAATTAAAAAAAAGTAAAATAGACAAGATGAAGAAAAGAAATCTTCAAAACTGTCTATCAAAAGAAAAAAGGACATTCGAGTCCTACATAAAAAAATATGAAAGTTTAACAGACAGTGAAAGTGTAGGAAACAAGTTGCAGAAGATAACAGAAAATGTTACTTCTGATGCTGTACCATCCACATCAGCAGGTCGGTTAGGGGTTAAATTCGGGTCAGATGAGTTTTTAGTAAGTGATAGTGAAACTGAGTCAGCATTATCCACATCAGCAGGTTGTTTAGGTAGTGAAATCGGTTCTAGTGAGTTTTTAGCTGAAGAAGCAAGTTTATTTGGCAAAAAAAATATAGATAGGAAAACAAAATGTGAGGAGCTTAAATTATGGGCAGTTAGGAATAAGATTTCACAAAATGCATTAGAAGATTTATTGCATACTTTAAAAAGATTAGGAGTGGAAGATATACCTTTGTCCGCTAAAACTGTATTGAGTACGAGCAGGGAAAAAATTATTATTTCAACTATTCCTGAAGGAGAATTTTTGTACTTAGGGGTTCAGAAATATTTTCTTTCAGATTCCTTTGATTACTTACGTGGAAAGAAAGAAGTTTCAATTGATGTCGGCATCGATGGCCTTAAACTATTTAAGAGTTCGAATAGGGTATTGTGGCCCATTGTTGGAGCAGTTGTAGGTTTTGCTAACATTAGTCCTTTTTTAATCGGTTGCTTCTCAGGATTTAAGAAACCAAAAGATTTAAATAGTTTTATGGCTGAATTTTGCGCTGAAGTAAAGGTTCTTCAAGAAAGTGGTATTAGAGTAGGTTTCGATCAAAAGTTGTTGCGGTTTAAGGTCCGTTTGTTTGTCTGTGATGCTCCAGCTAGGGCTTTTGTAACAGGTGTCGTGTCCCATAATGGTAAAAATGGTTGCCCCAAATGTTGCCAAGTAGGATTATATAGGGAGAGAAGAGTTTGCTTTTCTAAAGAAGTAGGTCTTTTAAGAACGGATTCGACATTTGGGTCAAGATTAAGTCCTTCTCATCATTTAGAAGATTTTAAAGTAAATAGAAGCATTTTGGAAAAACGGGTTTTGGAATGGTTTCGCAGTTTCCTTTAGATTGCATGCATTTGGTCGACTTAGGGGTTACGAAAAAGTTACTCAAGCTCTTTATTCATAAAGGAAATATTGATTGTATTAATAAAAACATAAGCTTCATCTCTAAATACGTGCCATCGGAGTTTTGTCGTACCCCAAGGAGCCTGGATGAGTTAAGTAATTGGAAGTCGACTGAATATAGGCAATTTTTGCTTTATACAGGAATTTTTATTCTTAAAGATAATATTAGTAGTGACCAGTTTTATCATTTTTGTTTGCTGCATAGTGGTATAAGGCTTTTGGCAAGTGAAAGGTTGGACACAAAAGCTGTAGAAATTTCTCAAAAAATTTTAGAAGATTTTGTTAATTTTTTCGGTATATTATATGGTGATGAGCTTGTGAGCTTCAATGTCCATGGATTATTACATTTAGCGGATTGTGTTAAACAATATGGGCCAATAGATTCTTTTTCAGCATATAGGTTTGAAAATTATATGCAATATATTAAAAGTATTGTTAAAAAGCCAAATAAGATTTTGGAGCAGTTATTTCTTAGACTCGATGAAAGACAAGGGCTAAAATACGGCATTCAAAGCGATTTAAAATTAGGAAGATTTAGTTTGAATCCCAAAAAAGAAAAAGATAGTTTTTGCTATAGCGAAAAGCTTGGACCCATTAAAATAATTAGCGTATCAAATTCTTCCAAATCAGAAGAATTTATTTGCCAAGTTTTTAAAGTGAGCGAAAACTATTTTCATCAACCAGTTCAGTCTGTAAGTGTTCTTGGCATTGTTGTTGCTAGTGAATTAAGTAGTGAAACGACAGTAGTTAAACGGGAAGATATAGATTTCAAATATTTTTGTGTTCCATACGGTACTAAGTTTCTCCTTATACCTCTTTTACACAATATTTTTCATGACTTTAATCACTAATTCACTGCTGTTAAACTTATAATAATAAAATAATAATAATAATAATAATAATAATAATAATAATAATTATAATAATAATAATAATAATAATAATAATAATAATAATAAAAATAATAATAATATTTAAGGATGGAAGATATTTTTGACGACGTGGAATCCTCTCAACAAATAGAAGGTAAGAGAAAATATTCATGTATGAATTCACTAAATATACATACATTTAATATTCATTGTTTTCTTATTTTAGTAAACCAACAAGTATTACCGAGAAGAACATATTCTTTGGAAGAAAAAGATGAAGGAACGAATGAAGGTGAGTTTAATTTTATTATTTCTTAAGTTGTACTTAATTAAGCATTTTTATTTTAATGTATACTTGAAGTTTTGGCTGAGATACTTAAAGGCCAGAAAGAAATCAAAAAGAGGCTGGAGAAAATTGAACAAAATGTAAATATCTTCATTATATTTTTTTACTTTCTGCTACATATATTGAATATATTTTCGTTTCAGCTAATCGTTATTCAAAATAATCAGTCGATTATAAGTACTGGTCAGGGAACCATGGTCAGCAACCAGGAGGCAATTGCAGAGGCCGTAGAGCGCAGCGAGGCGAGTGTAAGTACATCTATATGCAGCTTTTTAATTTTTATTCGTTTTTACTTATTTGGAAACTTTTCACAGAAAATTTCAAAAGCAGAGTTTGCAGCGCAATCAAAAGTGCTATTGGAGTGCAAAGTGGCTGTAAAAAAGATAGAGGTATCTGTTTGCCGGATCACAGGGGAGAAAACCGATAAATTCTTGGATGAAGTCGGTTTAATGCTTCCCTTAAAAACCGTTGAAGCGGTCCAAGAATGTGAGCAGAAGCTGCAATCAGCTGAATTTGCAACTGCTATGGTAAAAAATTTAAATTAGTAATTAAATAATTAAAAACTTTTTTGTATTTTTATAGAGAACGTATATGATAAAATCTAAAGGAGTTTCAGAGGATGTTAACATTGTCATCCGGAACTTATTTAAGGATGACCTGCTGGATAAATACAATTGGGAGGGTCGTTTTGGCAAAATTTCGCTGGGGGCTCTAATGATTTTTAATAAAATTTTAAGGGGTATGTAAATATTAAGTACCTTTGATTATAAACTTATTACGTACACTTTTTTTAATTAAACTTTTACAATTTCAGATGTCTTTGGGCAGCAAAGCTCTACCGAATTCGAAAGAAATGTGAGAAAAGCAGTAGAGAAAAGCCACCACCGTGTTAAGCAAAAAATTTATTAAAAAAAAGTGATGAAAAATTAATTAATTTTTAATTTATTATTTTTAATCTTAGTTTTTATTAAATAATACTTTTAAATCTCAGGTTTTATTACTATGTAATATTGTTATTTTGGCCACGAAGGCTTTGTATTTATTTATTTAATTAATTAATTCCAAAAAGTAATATAAATTGTAAAACTTTCTTTAAAAAAATAGTTTAAAAAATGTTTTCATTAAATAATACTTTTAAATCTCAGGTTTTATTACTATGTAATATTGTTATTTTGGCCACGAAGGCTTTGTTTTTATTTATTTAATTAATTAATTCCAAAAAGTAATATAAATTGTAAAACTTTCTTTAAAAAAATAGTTTAAAAAATGTTTTTATTAAATAATACTTTTAAATCTCAGGTTTTATTACTATTTAATATTGTTATTTTGGCCACGAAGGCTTTGTATTTATTTATTTATTTAATCAATTCCAAAAAGTAATATAAATTGCAAAACTTTCCTTAAAATAAATAGTTTAAAAAATTTATTTTATAATATAAATTAAAAAAAGTAGTTTTTTAATAATTGATGTACCAATCAGCTTTAACTGGTTTATACATCATGGATGATAGGTTAGCTCTGATGGAATTACTCATCAGGCATGATTAATCAGCTATGTTAACATATAAATCATGAATGATTAGTCAGTTTTTATGGATGTATTCATCATGAATGATTAGTCAGTCATGATGGTTTTATTTATCAGGAATGATTATCAGTCCTGATGATATTCTCATCAGGAATGATTAGTAAAAACACTGCAGAATGAGCAGTTCAGATATATGTTTGAATAGTGCACGAAATTCACAAGTTGAAAAGAGAAACAAAATCACACGTACATGATTGTTTACATCAGTTTTTTCACATTGCTCTTAATAAAATGATAGCAACTACTGATGTATAAACCCATCAGCAGTGCACATCATTTGATGTATCAAATGATTTGTAGTGTTCTTGCTGGGATGTAAGTAATAAACTTGTGAAGAATTTTTGCTCGATACAGCAAGACCTGCCCTGCCGTCAACATCCTCCCCCCGTTGGAAGGCTATGGCTTTCAACACATGAATCCGTTGGAAGAACTGCTAGCTTGGAGATTGCACGCTTAATATAACCATTGTGTGTACGAATAACTGCAACTCGAGCAACACCATCGTCACCAACTATGACGTCTATGATACGACCCATTTGCCACTTTAAAGGCGGTAGATTTTCATCCTTCAGTAGAACCATTGAACCACAAGTTATATTGTTAACCCTTTCACGCCATTTCGAGCGCTCTTGTAGTAAAGACAAATAAGAGTTGCTCCACTTATGCCAAAAGGTTTGTTGCATTTGACAGACTTTCTGCCACCTGCTCAAACGACTAATGTCCATATCTGTAATATTAGGTTCAATTATGGAAATTAAAGGGCCTCCCACTAAAAAATGCCCCGGGGTAAAAACCTCTAGATTATTCGAATTCTCCGAAATTTGGCATAAAGGGCGAGAGTTTAAAATCGCTGATATCTCACTGCCCATAACCCACCAAAGTGGGGTGACCTTGGAGGGATAAATTTCCACTCTATTTCATCTTCAAGGCATTGCTTCTGAAGTAAGTTCTGATGTGACTGGCTTAAAAATAACCGCTTCAAATCTGCCAACTCATTTTTTGCACCTACAAAATTCGTTGCCTTATCTGACCAAATTGTTTTCGGTTTGCCCCTTATGGCAATAAAGCGACATAAGGCAGACAAAAACGCTGACGTCGATAAGTCTTGGACAACCTCTAAATGTGAAGTCTTTGTAGAAAAGCAAATAAAAATAGACACGTAACATTTGATAGCCGGACGAGTTCTCACCTCGGACTTGTAATAAAAAGGGCCACAAAAATCTACTCCAGTAGTGTGGAAGGCTTTGTTAAGTTTCACTCGATCGGCCGGTAAGCATCCCATAACATGTTGAGCCAGTTTTGGTTTCATTTTAAAACAATGTATGCATTTAGAAATTATAGAGCTTATAAGTTTTCGACCTCCAACAGGCCAATACTGCTGACGAATTGAAGCCAACAAACACTGCGGCCCAGCATGCAACAGCTTTTCGTGATAATATTTAACTACTGAAGTTGTAAACGGATGTTGCTTAGGCAAGATAATGGGATGTTGAGCATCAAAATCTAGAATTGAATTCTGAAGGCGGCCACCCACACGAATTAAACCAAATGAATCAATGATTGGCATCAACGAATAAAGCTTGCTGGATGTTTGTGCATTTTTGCTTGCCTTTAATGCCTTGTATTCAGCGCCAAAATATATTAGCTGAATATTTTTGATTAAAATTTGTGTGCCATTTTTTATGTCTCCTGGTGTTAGCTGATTTTGAGCACTTAATTTGGGATATAAAAATTTGAATACATACGCGAATATTCGTTGAATTTTTTTAAACGAATTATGGTACTTACATTGTAACGACAAGTCCGACAATGAAGTCATAACTAATACATTTCGACGACGCTCAGGTAATTCTGCCAAAAATTCTACATTGTTAGGCCACTTCGATGTCTCGTGATATAAAAAACTAGGTCCTTTAATCCATAGGGTAGAAATAAGAAGTTCTTTAGGTGATGCACCTCTCGATAAAATATCAGCTGGGTTTACATTTGTAGGGACATAATGCCACAGCATTTTACTTGTAAGTGTTTGTATACGGGAAACTCTATTTGATACAAAAACGTTAAAATTCGATGGCTGCTCCCGAATCCATGACAAAACGACCATGGAATCAGACCAACAGTGAACATCAAAATTGGAAGACAAGGTTTTGATAACTACGTCCACAAGTTCAGCTAAAAGACATGCTGCAGCGAGCTCAAGTTTTGGTACTGTTAAACTTTTAAGGGGAGCCACTCTCGATTTAGAGCACAACAGAGATATTTTTATGATATTTTTGATCTCAGAAAAGATCGCATTTATTGCAGTCAGTCGACTTTTAATTGTGCTCCCACAAAAAAGAAAATTTAAGGTGTTTTTAAGTGACTAAAAATAACAAAAACAAATATATATAAATAAACAGACAATTTGGTGTAATATATTAAACAAAATATAATCAAAGTTTACGTATTAGAAGTGTAATTTGAGCAAAAACCATAACATCAAAAACTTAAAAAAAAAACTTAAAAAAAAAAATAAAAAAATGAGTCTATGTAGTCAATGTAACACCAATTTACCAACAAAATTTGTAAAGTGCTATGCCTGTAACTCTCAGTATCATTTCTCTTCTTGCTGTCCGCTATCTGAAAAAACATACACAGGAATGAATACTGAGCGGAGAGCCGATTGGCGGTGCCATAAATGCAAGCCACGTAAGGGGTCTACAAGCAGTAACAATGCCTATAATATTATTAGTGATGAAGGCTCAACGCAAGTAATCCAAAAACAACAAAGAGATGAAGAAAACGAAGATGATAACAATAATAGTAACAAACGCTTTAAAGATTCATTATCATTAAATGATGTAAATATGAGCGTCTACATGGTTAAAAATGATGTCAAAGAATTAAAAACTGATGTTTGCTCTGTGAAAACGGATATAAGCGAAATAAAACAAACAATTCAAGAACTTTCAAAAACGATAAGTCAAAACAATGCACAAATGAATTTAAAAATAGAAACTGCACTTTCTGCAATAACAAACTCTCTTACCACTCTTAAAGGTCAAGTGAGTGAGCTTTGTGAAAATAACAAAGAGAAAGAAAAGCAAATAAGAGAGATGGATTGTAGAATTAATAACTTAGAGCAACAGTTACTTAACAAAAGCATTGAAATAAAAAATATAACAAATAAAAACATAAGCCCAAATGATGTTGTTAAAACAATTGCCAATTCAATAAATATTGACATTAATGACAATGACATAGATAACTCATATAGCTTAAAAAAATCAGAAAAAATCATTATTGAATTTACTTCTATCAAGAAAAAAAGAGAATTGCTTAGTAAAATTAGTCGCCACAGAGTGGATTCAAGTTTAATAAACACTGAAAACAAAAACAAATTTATTTATATAAACGAACACCTAACCCTACACAAACGGCGACTTCTCTGGCTTACCAGGACAAAAGCTAAGGAATCTAATTGGAAATTCGTATGGGTTCGAAATGGTAATATACACGTTAAGAAAAATGAAGGCTCAAATCCCATCATAATAAATAATGCTGCTGATATGGAATTAATTACATCTATAATAAATTAAACACAAATATTAACTCATAATTCTAAAATAAAAATGCACCAAAGCCTAATACTAGATAACTTTAATCAAATAAATGCAAATTTTCTAAGTTATCCCGTAACAATCATATATATGAACATTCGTTCACTACGATTACACTTTACTTCGTTCTTAGCTAGTATCCACAATATTATACAAAACATTAACTTTATACTTCTTGTTGAAACCAACATAAACACTGAAGAGCAACACGCATATAGTATAAATGGTTTTACTTCATATTTTTTAAATAGAGATACAAGAGGTGGAGGTGTAGCTGTATATGTAAGAGAACATATAACACATACAAACATTTGCGTAAACACAATCTCTTTCGAAGTAATTCAAATAAATGTTACAAACAACAAAGAAACCTTCTCCTTGTTTACAATTTACAGACCGCCAAAAAATAATGTAAATGAGTTCATAATAGAACTTGACAAAACAATAAACTCACTTAAAAAGAAACAAGACATAATTATTATAGGCGATATGAATTTAACATTAGCAATCATAACATCACAACAACAAAATACACAGAGATGATCTCTTCGAATGGTATGCAATGTTTAAATTATGCAACAACAAGAGAAGATATAAACAAACATACACACTCATGTATCGATCATGTACACATCAGAAATAAAAAGTTAAACATACAAAATCATACAGCAGTAATAAGAACTAATATATCTGATCACTATTCACTTTTTATACCCTTCACACAGTGAAAAAGGGTATATATAGGTTTGTCATTCCGTGTGAAATTTCTACAATTTTCATTTCCGACCCCATAAAGTATATATTTTCTGAAAGCTTATGAATAGGGGAGTCGATTAAGCCCTGTCAGTCTGTCCGTCTGACCGTCTGTCCGTGTGTATGTTGAAATCAACTTTTTGAAGCCCCCCGACATAGGTTGGACCCGGGTAAGGTATTAAAATATCAGAAATATTCGGGAGTAGATCGGTATTGAAAATCAGAAACATCGGTACATAAACAACTGAGATATGAGCAAAAACCCACGACCACCTCGATTTTTTTTTCACAAAAATAACATTACAACAACAACATACATACATACAAACGTGTATACTGGTTAGAGAAAACGTGGCATCGAATCCCAACTGAGCCAAAAAAAATTTTTTTTTAGTTTTTTAAAAAATTTTTTTTTAATTTTTTTTTAATTTTTTTTTTTATTTTTTATTTAATATATTATTTATATTTTTATTATTTTTTTTTTAATTTTTTTTTTTTTTTTAATTTTTTTTTTTTTTTTTTTTTTTTTTTTTTATATTTTTTTATTATATAAATAATTATTTTTTTTTTAATTATTTAAAAATTTTTTTTTTTTAATTTTTTTTTAAAATTTTTTTTTTTTGGTTTTTTTAACATACATACGTGTACGTATTTCATATGGGATGAATGGTGATACAAGCAACTGTTATTGTATGACTACACGTTGTGAAGGGTATATCAGATTCGGCATGGCCGAATATAGCACTCTTACTTGTTTGTACTGTGGAAGATAATCAAACAGTAAAAAACAAAAACCAGAGTGCGGCAAACAACCTCTATCAGGGAACCAAAATAAACAGTTTTAAGGTTAATAAAAAAATTAAACAAATAAACTGGAATAGACTAGTTAATGAAAACATGAGTACTAATGAAATATATAATGAAATATATGAAAGCTTTAAAAATGTATATAATACATCAAAATCACCAAATATAAATAATAAAAAACAACGAAAAGTGAATCCGTGGATGACAGATGAATTAAAAAAAAATTGTGAATTACGGGATAAACTTTATACTAAATGGTTAAATAATAAAAAGAATAAATGCTATGAACATGAATACAAAAAATTTCGAAATTATCTAAATAAAAAATTAAATTATGTTAAAAATTATTATTATAAAAAATTATTTATAGAAAATAGAAACAATATAAGGGTAATCTGGCAAATAATTAATCAAATTACGGGCAAAAAAACAACCAACTTGGACGATTCATTAATAAACAATTTCAAAAGTAAGAATTTACAAAATATTGCCAATAACTTCGCAAAAAGTTTCAAAGAAAACGTTGAGAAGATAATACACAAATGTGACATAAAAACGTGTACAACACAAGCTAGGACAATGCAACATTCACTTTTCCTATCTCCTGCAACGGAAGATGAAGTATATAACATTTTAACAACATTAAAAATAAACAAAGGAGCTGGAGCTGACAACATTAGGCCAAAAGATTTGAAGTATAATTCTTCACTTTTGACACCAGTTATCACCAATTTTATAAACTCAAGCTTAAGCAATGCTATAATACCTAATCTACTGAAAATGTCATTAATACGTCCAATATATAAAAGTGGCTGTAAAAATGATTGTAATAATTATAGACCAATCTCAATATTATCTGTGATCGAAAAAGTTCTAGAAGAAGTAGTAGTACGCAGACTAAAAGAATTCCTTAGAAAGTTTAAGATTATAAACTCTAATCAGTATGGCTTTCAAACAGGAAAAAACATTAACCAGCTATTAGGAGAATTCTCAAATCATATAAACACCTGTATGGGAGAAAACCAGCACTGCTTAACTATTTTTATAGATTTTAGTAAGGCTTTTGACACACTGTCACATGAGAACCTGTTAAACGTATTAGAGAGAAATGGCATTAGAGGTACAGTTTTGGAGTGGTTTAAAAACTACTTAGAAATCAGAACTTATCGCGTTAAAATATGTGACGTACTGAGCAATGAATCTTACTCAACAAATGGTGTTCCGCAAGGATCAAAAATCGGGCCGATACTCTATCTAATATATGCAAATGAAATGTTAAACATACTGAAAGATTGCTCCACTTACGCATATGCTGACGATACAACGATAATAGTATCACATCATAATATAAATTCTGCCTGCGAAATTATGCAGAAACAATTAAACGAAATATCAAAATGGTGCCACGATAATGGACTTGTGATTAACGCCTCCAAAACTAAAGTAATGCATATTAAACCACCTCACCTGGCTAATTCAAAAGTTAACATAACTTTTCATAACAACCAATGTTTGCACAATACCAATAATAGTAGTTATACATGTACATGTACCACCATAATAGACCAAGTCAAAACCTATAAATACCTCGGAGTGTACGTAGATGATAATTTCAAGTGGCTTTCACATATTCAACAATTGTCAAAGAAACTAAAAAAAGCAGCATACAGTCTATATCATCTGAGCAACTGTTCAACGTATGAAGTACTGAAGCAAGCTTATCATTCACTAGCCGAATCGTATATTAGACATGGAATAACTGCTTGGGGAAACTCGACATATTGCAAATCGCTTCAGCTAACACAAAACCAAATTCTAAAAATTTTATTGAAAAACAAACAACGCAACCAACAACAACTACAAGTAGCACTAATATACGAAAACATTCATAATAGTACGAACTCGAATAACTCTAATTTTAGTATAAATAATAACACTATTAACGTCAACACAAATTATGGCAACACCAACAATACAAGAAACAGCAACATGAATAGGGATCTATTCAGCGTTTTTAACCATACAAACAACAACAATAACTATGAAAATTCAATTGTCATCAACACAAACAACGTCAATGTCAACAGCACCTGCAACATAAATACAAATTCGCTCAGTGACATACACAATACATCTAACACTAACAAGTACAACAATAACAACAACTCAAACGCAAGTAATTATTTTCCCAACAAATTGATCCACAACACTATTACCTACCGTTGCCACATGCAAGTGCAAGTGAAAAAAAACCAATACACTAACACTTTTTTACTAACACAACTACACTTTGGCAACCTGCGACTCAGCTTGCGAAGAAATTTTTAAGCAAGTACAATTTTTACAGTTACGGCAAGTAAAGTGACAAGCCTAAAAACAGTGTTGTCTAATACTGAGTTTTTTGTCAACTCACTAATATATTATACAGTTTTGGTAAATAATTCAGCTATTTTTTTTTAATAAGTATGTTTATATGTATATGAAGAATATTAAGAAAAAATATAAATATTCATTTAAAATGTAAGCTTTAATATAAATATCAATTTTTAATAAAAAAAATTGTATTTAAAAATTATATGTCTAAAGGTAACGTTCAATAGTGGCTATTGACAACACTTAATTACCAATTGAAGCAGCGCCATTTGTTTTAAATTTGTTTGAAGTTTATTTGTTGACGACATTTTAAAAATGAACTTGCACTGTGCTGTGTAGCCACTCAAAAAATTTTTGTGTTTTTTTTGGCATTTCTCCTGATTTTCGTTAGTAATACGTATACACTACTTGCAAGTAAATACTTGCTTGTGGCAACGTAGGGTTACAACTAATACAAACAACATTACACACAACAACAATACAAGCGACATCAATACCTACAGCGACAGTATTACAAGCTTACGTAACAATAATCCTAACTCATACTTCAACAACATAAACACAAATAATACCAATACAATGAACTACTCACTCAACAATAACAACACCATTTCCGATAACATCGTTATAAACACTATCAACATATATAACGCCAGTAATAAAAGCGAAAATACAATAACACTATGTGGCAAGAATATTGCCAACACTTTAAAAGTCCTAAACGTTAAAAGCATATATAATAGCACGCTTATCAATGAGTTCTACAACCATAGTCGATTTTTGAAACCAATAAATCACGCATACAACACTAGACAACGTGCAGAAGGAAGGTTTAAAGTCGAACGTCACAAAAATAACTATGGAAAAAACTCTATAAACATTACATTACCAAATATATTCAACAATTTGCCTCTAAATTTATTAAATGTCAATAATATACATAAAAGAAAAAACCTTATTAAAAAACATTTCATAAATACACAATAGAAACAATGTATTTATATTATTATTATTACTTGCATACATATTTTTATAAAATTCTATTTTTAATTTATATTAGATCTTTAATATTTAAATTTGTATTCTTTTTTTAAATTTTAAAATTTATATCCTGCAGACAAGCCAAATGGCTTCGCGGGAATTAATTTTAATTTTAATTAATATTAATAAAAATGTTCTTTCTCGTTTGTTAAATAAATAAATAAAAAAATAAAAAAAAAAAAAAAAAAAAAAAAAAAAAAGAACGTACATGCGCCATAGGCAGTTATGCTGGCGTCACAAAAACCATGTATTTGCATTTTTGCATTTGGCATTGAAACATAACGTGGAATTGTAAATCTATGAATAGAATCAAAACATGAAATGTATTCAAGCCAAGACGAATGTAGTGACTGCGGCAGGCTTTCATCCCACTGTAGTTGAAGATTCCACAAATGTTGCATGAAAATTTTTGCCTTTGTGATGACCGGACCAATTAAACCTAAGGGATCATACAGACGAGCAATAGATGATAAGATGGAGCGTTTAGTTACTATCTTACAATTATCTAGGGGAGTGAATGAAAATATAAAGTTATCACTTTTAGGGTCCCAGACAAGACCTAATGTTTTAATAACATCAGTCCCGTCTTTGAATTTTAGATATTGTTCGCATTCTTCTGTGGGTATTTCATTTAAAACTGCTGGGACATCTGAACACCATTTTCTTATTAAAAAACCGCCCTTTTCTAGTAGTGCTGCTACTTGCTGTCTTATCTCTACAACCTCCTCAACAGAGTCGCCACCAGAAATCATATCAACGTAGAAATCACGCCTTACAATTTTTGCCGCCAATGGAAAGTTATGCTCTTCTTCATTTGCAAGTTGATGCATTGTACGGATTGCCAAGAACGCTGCTGGCTTCGTACCGTAAGTCACTGTGTTCAACTTATACATTTTTATTTCCTCATCTTCATTTGCTCTCCACAATATACATTGCAGGTAGTCGTCTGGGTACGAAACTCGAACGCATCTGTACATTTTGTAAATGTCCCCACTTAGGGCCACCTTGAAAAAACGATACCTCAAAATTGTATTAAAAAGTTTGGGCTGTATTGTCGGACCAGCGTACAATACATCGTTTAGTGATAATCCGCTTGTTGTTTTTGCAGAACCATCAAAAACAACCCTTAATTTTGTCGATGAGCTGTCCAGCTTGTGTACACAATGATGTGGAAGAAAGTACCTTTTCTGTTCGACCTGAGGGGGAATTAACGACATGTGGTTTAAAGAAATGTACTCACTCATGAATGCTGCATACTGAGTTTTAATCTCTGGAAGCCTTTTTAGTTTTCTCTCTAGGTTTTTCAATCGCAGGAATGCCTGGTTATATGAATCACCAAGCGAGAGCACGCCTTTCCCCTCTGTCTGTGGCAACCTGACGGAAAATTCCCCAGAAGTAAGCCGTACGGTATTTTCACAAAAATGCCTTTCACAAAAAATGTCTTCATTTGAGAGCAAATTGCAGCTTTCAAAATTATTTTCGATTTCCCAAAAGCCCTTTAAAATGGAGCAAAGCTGATCCTCCTGCTTAACGTTTGTGGCACTGACAGCTAACGACCAGGAATGACGGGGATGAACACCCCCACCAGCAACTACCCAGCCCAATAATGTTTTCTGCAAAACGGGTAAATTATCAGCTAATTTGACTTGTCGAACTGACATCAACTCAAAAAATAATTCGGCGCCAATTAAACCATCAATATGGCCACATTTATCAAACGAAGGATCTGCCAGCTCTAGGTTTCTAGGAATATTCCATTCTGCAGTGCTTGTGCTAATATTTGGTTGGTAATCTGTTATGCTAGGGACGACCATTGCAGTAAGTGATGTTGAATATTCAGTGTATTTAGATTTGATAACAATGTTGACAGACTTAGTGATTGAGAAGCATCCGTCGCCTACTCCGGAAATGCTTACTTCAGTTCGATTGCATTTTAAACGAAGATAATTAACGAAGCGACTTGTAATCAAGTTGAGCTGTGATGCGGAATCTAAAATGACGCGACAAGGGACAAAACTACCGAATTGATTTTTTACCATTACAATTGCTGTAGCCAGCAAAGCACACATTGTTCGTGGTGAAGCTTCTGTGATAGCAGCAGTACTTGACGAAATAAACACTGTTTGTGATGTATTTGGAGCTGAATTATTAGTAGCAGATATTGCAGGTTGGTCAATCGGTACAATGTCCATATGTAACATTGTATGGTGTTTTGAAGGGCACTTACGACAATGGCCTGAAGTACACCTTTTAAGCATATGCCCCTTTCTTAGACAATTAAGGCACAACTTCATTCTTTTTGCCTCCTTAAAACGTTATGAGGGTGACAAATTGCCAAAACGTGAACAGCTGGTGATATAGTGATCTTTAGAATCACAAAACGAACACATTACGGATGAAGTAGAAGTCGAAAGATGAACATGACGATTTTGATGATTTTGGGATTTTTTTGATACAAACGAAGGCTTGCTTAATGCTGAATTTTCAAAATTTTCAGACATACGACATCTACGTTCTAAAAACGCTGCCATTGAGGTCCAGGTTGGTAGTTCATTTATTGGTAAGTTTTCTTCCCATTTCATTTGTGATTTTGTATCTAACTTCGACGACACTAAATAAATTAAAAGCCCATCGGCGATTTGCTGCTGGCTACCAATTGTTTGCATTGCTCGTAAATGTGCATTAAATTTATCACTTAAACGTCGTAAACTATTGGCTGAACTATTTTCAACACAATTTAATGCAAACATTTCTTTGATGTGAGTTTGAAAATTCAGCAACTAATTATCAAACCAATTCTTTAACAACAACAAAGCTTGCTCATAATTTGTTTCGTTAAGTTCCAGTGAAGCAATTGTGTCGAGAGCGGCTTCACCCAAACCGGCACGCAAATAGTGAAATCAAGAGTACTTAACTCATTGTTGTCATTAATTACGGTTGAAAACAACGAATAAAAATTTTGCCATTCAGCGTATTCACCATATAATTTAGGCAAATTTATTTCTGGTACCTTTGTTTTGCGACACGATGCTTGAGAAAATGATGGTTCACCAAGTGAAAAATTACGCAATGTCGACGATCGTTGATTTGAATCGAAATTTCTAGTGGTATTGACTTGCCGGGTTAATTTGGCCTTTACATCAAGGTACAAAGAAATGAATCTCATTCGATCAGAACCATCCACCTCAAAGCTTTCATTTTCTTCAAGAAAACTTTGTGCCTTCTCATAGCCTTTGTTTACCTCCTCAATGTAGTCTAGGCGAACAGACAGCTCTGCCTCATCATACTCCTTTAGTTGCGATGTTGTAAGAGTTTGATTTAAATTTTCTAGCTGCTTTACCACTACTGCAACTTTATTTTTATATGGCAATAAATGCGAATGATCTGCTTCTTCGCGGTCGGTAGACTTCCTTGCTTGGCTAGTTGACATCTTCGGGAACCAAGTTAAATAACCAATGTACAGCAATAAGTCCAGTAAACTATTTAATATCCGAATTGATATTAATATTTGAAGAAAAGGATCACGTCGGGGTCACCAATGTTTTTGTGCCTGCAATAGTTTTTGCAGACAAGTTCGAAAGAATAAAAACAAACGTAAGTTTTTTAATTAAATACAGCTTCTTTATTTGAGTGCTAAAAAACGAATGACTGAAATAAAGTCATTTAAATCAATTGAAAGCGAACTGTACAAAATATTTAACAATAGGTAATAATGCGTACATACATATTTATAAAGAAAATTAATAAGTAAATACGCACATACATACATACATATGTATAACTGCAGTGGCTACGAGATTATCAGATTGTTGTTGAGAAATATTTGCTTCTTCTGGATTTAATGATATTGGATGTAAATTAAAATAATCTATTAATGCTGTTGACGATGATCAAATGATTTTGATCAAATCGATGATTTTGATCAAATCGTGTTGAAATTTTACTCAGTTCTCTTCAGTTGTTTATCAGCAAGCACCCCATTGTTAAAAAAGGTAACATCAAATCGTCCTCCATGGTATTCCCGTACTTTAACCTGGTTAAAAAATCGTAAAAACCGTTTATATAAAAAGTTCATGAAGAGCAAAACCCTTATTGATCGTATCTATTATCTAATAGCTCAAAGCCGTTATATTTTTGAGAACAAAAAATGTTATGCATCGTATATAAACAAAATGAAATTTTACTTTAAAAAGAATCCGAAAATGTTTTATAATTTTGTCAACTCCAAACGTAGAGTTTCAACGTATCCAACTACTATGAAAATGAATAATGTTGTTTATTCTAATAATGCTGATATTGCCAATTCTTTTGCTGATTTCTTCGCCTCTACTTTTCCTGCAAAAACGTTCCATAGTTCAATTTATCCTTATGATATTACTTCGTCTTCATCAATTAATATATCATCTTTAGATGTCGATACTGCCTTAAAAAGCCTGAGAAGTATAAAAATTGTTATAAACCTGGTCCTGATGGTATTCCTAGCTGCATATTAAAAAATTGTGCCGACGTTTTGGCTATTCCTATCACTCATCTATTTAACAGTTCTTTGAAATTTGGTATATTTCCTAAATGTTGGAGAGATTCATTTATCATCCCCCTTCATAAATCTGGTAGCCGTAGTGATGTTACTAATTATAGAGCAATAGCTAAACTTAACTCCATTCCTAAACTGTTTGAGAAAATATTAACGGACATCCTAACTACCCAAATATCAACAATTCTTTCTCCAGCACAACATGGTTTTTGTAAAGGTAGATCTACATCCACAAACCTAATGGAACTGACGTCCTTCATCAATACAGGATTTTGTAATGGTAACCAAACTGATGTAGTCTATACTGATTTCAGTAAAGCCTTCGATAAGGTTAACCATGATTTATTGTTAGTGAAGCTCAAAAAATTAGGGTTTCCGGTTAACCTTTTAAAATGGATTAGTTCTTATTTAAAGGATCGGAGACAATGTGTTTTTTATAATGATTGTATATCAAAACATATTGAAGTAACTTCCGGAGTTCCTCAGGGAAGTCACCTCGGCCCCATCTTATTTTTATTGCTTATAAATGATCTTCCAAAGGCTATTAAATACAGCAATATTTTAATGTTTGCTGATGATGTTAAACTTTATTCATGGCATAGAACTGATGACGACAGTTTTTATCACCAAACTGATTTAAATAATTTTTTTAATTGGTGTACGGTAAATTTTATGGAATTGAATTTAACACAATGCAAATCTATGACTTTCTGCAGACATTCACCGATTTCGAATATTTACTCTCTAAATGGCTCTAATTTGAATGTTGTTGACTCGTTTTTGGATCTTGGAATTCTCTTTGATGTAAAAATTAATTTCAACTCACATGTAATAATGACAGTAAATAAAGCTTATGGGGTATTAAGTTTCATAAAGCGTTGGGCTAAGGAATTTAATGATCCTTATGTAACAAAAAATTTATTCACGTCATTGGTAAGACCTTTACTGGAATATGGATCAGTAATTTGGGATCCCCAATATGATGTGTATATTCATAAACTTGAATCAGTCCCAAAACAATTTTTGCTGTTCAGCCTTCGTAACCTTCGTTGGAATCCTAATACAAACTTACCGTCATACCGTAGTCGTTTACTACTCATTGCGCTCCCAACGTTACAAAGCCGAAGAATTGTTTCCAATATTGCATTTGTCATAAATCTAACTCAAGGCAAAATTGATTCTACATATCTTCGACATAAAATATGAATCAATGTTTCTAATAGGCAGCTTAGATTTTATGAACCGTTATATGTACCATTTCATAGATAAAATTACATTAGCTTTGATCCAATTAGAAGAATTTGTGCTGAGGTAAATAAGTTCTATTTTCACATTGACTTTTCTGATAATGTTGCTGTAACAAGTGGAAAGCTGATAAGATTTCAAAACTCAAATGCATACGTTTAATGTTGTTTTTATTTTTCTTTATTTTTGTAATTAAATTAAAAATGTTGCTCAACTGTAAATGTTATTATGTTGATTAACTTAAATAAATAAATGATGAATTTGATTCAAAACTGTTCGATGAGTATCATGACATCTAATAATACGTCCTGAAATATCTCTAATTTTCACTAAGTACATTACTCTGCCAAGTTTTCCAACAATTATACTAGGACTCCATTTAAACTTATTTTGTTGATATAATTTTACAAAGATATTTTGTCCTACATTGTAAATTCTTTCCTTAGCGCCATATTGGTATATTTCCATTCGTTCGTTTCTAATAGATTCTTCGGCGTTTGGTTTTTTTAATAAATCTAAATTTATTCTTATTTTCTTTCCCACAAACAATTCTGAAGATGTTTTCCCTGTTGATTTATTAGGAGTGGACCGGTAACACTGAAGAAATGTATGTAAATTTTGTTTAGCTGTTCCAGATCCTTCTAACTTTTTCAATGCTCGTTTCATGGTATCCACAAACCTTTCCGCTTGTCTATTTGATTGTGGGTGGTATGAGGCTGTAAACACATGTTTTATTCCATTTTCTAAACAGAATTTTTCTGGATTACCAAAAACAGTTGTAAAATCTTGAAAACACTCAATTATAGTTGAAGATGATATAGTTTTTTTTTTTGGTAAATTTGAGGCCATTTGGAGTATGCTTCGACAATTATAAAATAATAAAAATTATCCTATGGACCAGCTACATAAGTATGTCTATATGGATACGTTGCATTGGACGATTTGTAATTGGCCAAGATTGTAAACTTGTTTTTGGTAATGTCTTAGCTACTGACGGACATTTAAAACATTGTTGAACATATTGTTTAACGTCCTCATCTATTCGAGGCCAGTATACATAACTTCGGGCAAGCATTTCTGTAAGCTCTATGCCATCATGACCCTTGTGCAATTCTTTTAATACTCTTTTTCTAAAACAACTTGGTATAACAATTCTATCGCCATAGAATATACAACCGCTTGCATAACTTAATTGGTCTCTTCGTAAAAAATAGCCTTGTAAATTTTTATCAACAATATTTGGCTACTTACCAGATTAAGGATGTTTTATAACTATCTGAATTTCCTCATCCTTATTAGCTCTTATCATATTGTAAGTAATCGGCAAAAGTTTTGTTGTATCATCAATAACAAGTTTTATGTATGTTCCTAGCTGAATGCAGGCAACTACTGTTTCTTCATTTGATAGTGGAGTGTCTTGAATTAACCTGGACAAAATATCAGCGGCACCAAAACTGTTTGTTGATACATATTGCAGTTCAAAATCATAAGACATTAGTGTTAACGCCCAGCGTTGAAGCCTTTTTGTTCGAAAATATGGCCAACAACAGTTTATGGTCGGTTTGCAGAATAAATCTCCTTCCATACAAATATTTATGGAATTTTACAACGGAAAATACTAAAGCCAGTGATTCTTTTTCGATTTGGGAGTAACTTTTTTCAGCAGGTGTAAGCGCTCTTGAACAATCGTAAATTGCTTTCTCTGCACCATTTGAAAAAACGTGACAAATGTAAGCTCCCAAACCAACATTTGAAGCATCTGCAGCCACTTTAATGGATAGTCATGGGTCATAATGTGTGAGTAGTAAATTAGAGGATAATAATTGTTTAAATCGTTGAAAACTATTATGACATTGTTTTGACCAATTCCATTTTACGTTTTTCTTTAAGAGGTTGTCCAAGGGATCTCTTAATTTTCTCATTTCCGGCAGAAATTTTCCATAATAATTTACTGCACCTAAATACGATCTTAACTCACTTATATTTGTAGGAGGTTTAACTTCACGAATTCGGTTTATTTTTTTTATCTGGGTATATGCCTTTGCTATCAATGTGATATCCTAGGTATGTACATGACGATTTAAAAAATTGAATCGTTGCAAAACCTCTTTCACTATTTTTCATTTTGTTCACGTGTTTTGGTAGCAATCACCACGTCATCCAAATACGGATAAGCCCCTTCAATACCAGGTAGTATTGTTTCTATGGCCTGTTAAAATGCATCTGGTGCTGATTTGACTTCTTGGGCTAAACGGATAAAAGTATAGAGACCTCGATGTGTATTTATGACCAGTAATTTTTTTGTATCGTCATCAACTTCCAACTGCATATAAGCGTTGTTAAGATCTATAATTGAAAATGATGCACAATTATAAAAATTAATGAAAATATCATCTGGTAGTGGTAACGGAAAATTATGTGGCTCAAGTTGCGCGTTGGGACCTTTTGAATAGTCACCACAGATACTAAGCTACTACCACAATTGAAGCTGCCCAGGCTGAATAATTTATAGTGCCAATAATTCCTTCTCGCTCCAATACGTCTAGTGTTTCATCCAATGACGGTTTTATGGCGTACGCTACCTGTCGTTTAGGTCTAAATACAGGAATAGCGTTTTCTTTTAGTGGTAGTTGAACTTTAAAATTTTTAACGTGGCCAATTTCCTTTCTAAAAACGTCCGGAAATTGTTTACACAACTCCATTGGAGTCAGTCTACCATTGAGATTAACTTTGTAACACGATGTATAACAATCAAGAGGTTTATTACACAATTTAAATTTTTCAATTAAATCGGAGCCAAAAAGATTTAAATGTGACAACGATGAAACTAAAATATTGCAAACGTTATCGATTCTCCAAGAATTTGTATATCATTTGTCGAAGCTTCGCAAGGTTCCAATTTTAATAAGTGTAATTGTGGCTTACCGATTTGTATCCACGTTGATTAAGAAATTATTGTTACGTTCGATCCGGTATCGTGTTGCAATTTAACATTAACATTATTTATACGTAAATTCACATATCTTCTATTTTTGTTAGAAGTATGCACGCTTTTCACATAATCATTTGTGTTTGTTTTGAACTTATTTTTACGATATTATTATACCCGCCACCAAAAAAATGGTGGGGGTATATTCATTTTGTCATTCCGTTTGTAACACATCGAAATATCCATTTTAGACCCCATAAAGTATATATATTCGGAATCGGGGTTTGATTTTATGACGATCTAGTGTATTTTTCGGTATATTTAAAAACAAAAACGTCATAAAAGCAACAAAATTGGATGTACGATTCTGAAATTTTGCACACTTTGCTTTTTGGTGACACGCTTTCTTGTAACGGCAAATCAATGTGCCACGCCCACTTTTACGCCCACCTCCCATATAACGTTTTAACTAAAATTCATATAATTTCTCTATTAATAAAGATTTTGGAATAATAAAGGCCTATATTGAAACACCTCAGTTGTGCTCATTCGCAAAAATAACTTTGACACGCCTACTATAACGCCCACTTTTCACGTTATCTACCGTTAATGAAATTTAAAAGCTCATAAAACCGCTAAAATTAGAGGTATGATGATAAATTTTGCTACGTCTATCCCCCTAGGCAATTTCATTACTATGCCAAAAAATTAAGTTGCCATGCCCACTTTTACGCCCACCTCCCATATAACGTTTTACCTAAAATTCATATAATTTCTCTATTCATAAAGATTTTGGAATAATAAAGGACTATATTGAAACACCTAAGTTGTACTCATTAGCAAAAACAACTTTGACACGCCTACTATAACGCCCACTTTCACTTTTGAATTGTGTCCAGACGCATAAATGTAGTCATGAAACTTCGAATATATATTTATCGAGTCAAAAGAATATTTTTCCCTGAAAATCGCTTAAATCTATGAATTAGGAAAAGAGTTATAGATAAAAATGTACGAAAATTTATACCGCACAGTGTATATTTCAAATTTAAAACGTAATAAAACTGACAAAACTATATGTACGATTCTGAAATTTCGCAAACATGGCTTTTTGGTCAAAGTCTTCGTTATAACGGAAAATAGATGTGCCACGCACACTTTTTTCCTTAAATTTTTATAAAAATATATTAGTCATATATATTAGCATTTATTCATCTTACTCTGCGCCATTTATTGTACTGTAGCTAAATATAAGATAAAGATGATAAGATACATGACTCTACTAGCAACTACTAGATGGCATGCCAACAACTCATGCTTATGTTCTCCTGAAGTTATGCTCTATTAAAAATGGGAATTTAGGAAAATTTTGACCTAAGTAAAAAAAAATTATCTCTAAACATTATAAACAATTTATTTTCATGTACTAATGGCTAACAAATTTTAAAATTATACAAAACTTATTTCGTTTGAAAATCTTTTAAAAGCAAAATGTTATAGAAGTTTAAAAATCAAAATCTTACTAATAAATTCCCCGTTTTAGAAAAATGCAGAGAATGTATATTTTAAATCACCCGGTGGCCCTTAAAATTTAACCTTAAATTCACTTTCTTCCTCTTAAATTCATGTAAATTCTCTATGAATAAAGATTTTGGAATACTAAAGGACTATATTGAAATATCTAAGTTATGTTTATTAGCAGAAACTTTATTGACACGCGTATTTTAACGGCCACTTTCATTGAAAGACTAAATTTACGAAAACATTTTACTAGCATACCGAAGTTATAATGGGTGGTTTAATTTTAAGGGACTATGTTGATTTTGAATACAATTATTATGAAATTATTATCATTTATTTTTATAATGATAATATTTGTATGCTTCAATTATGTATGGAACAAAATATCTGCCAAATGGCCCCCCAACCTAGGCGGCACACCACGATCCGATAGTCCAAATTTTCAATGACACTGTTGATGCTCGATTGTTGGGCACTTTGGTGAGTCGAGGTTGCTTGCTCTTTTGCCACGTTATCGTGAATGTTTCCCATTCAACGAACTAAGATGGCATTCACAGATGTTTTTACATTTCATACAGACCTGCTATGCAGACATTTAAATATTTTTTACAATTCTCCCGATTGTGGACGAATTCGAACGATTATGTTGACCAAAAGAATCTCGAAGTGCACAAAATGCATTTTGATTTGAACGCCCATTTTTATAAAAATCTTTAATATTTAAAAGCGTTGCTCGATTGCGTTTCTTCTACATTATAAACTATTTTATGCTTTTTAATAAAAAGTTTTTTATTAATTATTTATTAATACAATTCTCCCAATTGTGGACGAATTTGAACGATTATGTTGACCACGAGTCACCTTGTGCACGTGCACGAAATGCATTTTAATTTAAACGCTCATTTTATAATAAGCCTGAATAGCTTTAACGCATAAACAATTTTATGATTTTATAAAAAGTTTTTTTATTAATTAAAAACAAATTTACTTTTTATTTGTTTTGCTGCGGGATCCTGGGAAATTAAAAAATAAATCTCGCATTCTCGGAAAACAAAAATTTTCGGGAAAAAACCCTAGCTATAAAAGAACGGAAAATTGGTGGTGGGTATAAAAGATTCGGCACAGCCGAATATAATGCTCTTACTTGTTTTTGAATTTTTTTTGTTGGCTACTTTTTTCTGGGAAACAAGTGCAAAGCCCTTCTTTGTGACCAGTTCTGTTACATAGACTGCATTTGTGATTAGTGTATATGCAATATTTAAGAAAATGCATTTGGCCACATTGCCAGTATGGTCTTTTAGGCATTTGTAATGCTATACTTTCCTTTACTGAAAGTTTCGTTTTAATTTTGTTTACATTTGTCAGCTCGATTATCTGAACGTTTACGTCACGTTTTAAGCTTTCAATACGCTGTACTTCTGCCACTGGTTCTTGCCAACTGCCTGGAAGAGTTGCCCACACTGCACCAACAACCACAAATAAAAAAAAATCATACCAGCTAGGTGAAGTTGTAACCAAGCGACAATTTGGAGAGAAATGGGACCCGAAGAGGACAAAACTATTTCACACCAGATACCTACTCTGTTCTGCACTTCTACGATGTTGGCGGCTGTTATGCCAACTGATTCACCCACCTACTGGAATCCCTGAGAAGTTCTACCGTGATAGCCTGTTCAAGAATTTTGGCTATCCCTGATCCGCTCTCTCAAGGCCGTTGTCACCTCCTGTTAACTTACCTGGTTAAATTTGGGTGCGCTGAATTCAAATCTGTAATCAGTTTGTCTCTATTAGCTCTAGTTTTTATGATATAGCTTTTTTTAGTATTTAAAAAGTAAAACTTTTTCATAGGAATTAAAAAAAAAAAACAAAGAAGAAATCTGGAATGAACAGCCGGATGAGAGTATCTTTGCAAATTCCAACAGTAGTCTGCCATCATATGTGTATCCCACCTTCCCTGGTACCGATTCTCCATAATTTTGATATCTTGGTGAAACCTTTCTCCCTGTTTTTCGCTTAAATTACCCAAATTTTCGGGAAATCGGTCCAAGTGACTGTGCAAATAATGGATTTTAATACTCTGAACTTATCCAGCATATTCTCCACTAATTGAACATAATTTTGAGCTTTATTATTTCCCAAGAAATTTTTTATAGCTTGTACAAATGATGTCCATGCATTTCGTGCAGTTTCGGTCATTGACTTATCAAAATCGTTGTCATTCATAAACTGCCTTATTTGGGGACCATCAAAAACTCCTGCTCTAATCTTATCTCTACTTAGATAAGGCATTTTGCTGCAAATATATGCAAAACATTTCCCATCGTGATTCAGAGCCTTAACAAACTGCTTCATGAGTCCTAATTTGATGTGCAACGGTGGTAGGACGACATTTTCACGTGCAACTAAAGCTTCATTTAGAATATTTTTATCGCCAACAATCATTTTTTCTCTCGTAGCCCAATATTTTTGCAGCCAATGTTGTTGCTTGGATCTGCTATCCCAGAGACACAAAAAGCAAGGGTACTTAGTATAACCACTCTTTTGTCCAAGAAGAAAATTTACCATTTTAAGATCAACAGAAATGATCCATTGGTGGTCTTGGTATTTTATCTTTTTCATCACTAATGCAATGTTGTTTTATTCTTCTTTTATTGTTGTGGAGTGCGCAATTGGAATTGATGCATACACATTGCCATTGTGTAATAAGACGCACTTCAAACTTCTCTTGGAACTCTCCACGAAGAGGCGCCAATCGCTAGGTAGATACTTGGATAGCCCCATTTCCTGCATAAGACCATTTACATTATTACAAAACACCAGATTGTCTTCCTTAGTAAAAAATGTTAAAAAAGCTGTATCCCTAGTGCGGTAATAAGTTATTTTTGTTCCACGTTCTAACAAATTCTTATCATTTAACCTCGAAGCTAACACTACAGACGCTTCTTTTGATAAGGCCAAATCTCGAATTAAGTTATTCAACTCGCATTGATTAAAACTTTGAGGAATAGTTTCTGTGTCTTCGAAAATACTGTCGCAATCAGTTAGATCATTAGCGGTATTATGTTCAAACTCCGAACTCAGCTCTGAAGAATCATTCAGTTTTAGAATGGGAACATCTTCGAAATGGGGAATTAGACGGCGCGCTGACGGTAAATCGGGATACTGCCATTTATTTTGATTTTTCGTAAAAATACCAGCAATACTCACTAAACAGAAGTAACAGTCGTCCAAATGATTTCTGTGCTCTCTCCGAACCATCGGCACACCAAACTTAAGCCTATTTCGTTTTCCTTGAGTACACTGTCACAAATTTACACAGCAAGTATTGTACACAATGTGTGGAGCCCAGCTTTTATCTTGGTCACCAAGGTCAACTCCAAAGTAATCTAAAAACGATTTTTTGACACATTCCGAAATAGGTCTTATGTTTTCTTTAAAGGTGTATTCTCCACAAATATAACAAAATGTGTCAGCGTTATTTTTACAACATCTTCTATTGGAAGTCATTTGTATTTAGATCAACACTTTTTTAATAAACTTTGCCAACTGCAATAAACCACTTCTTACAAGCAACTAACTTCCGATATGCAATTGGAGTACAAAAAGAAAAAATAACGTTCTGAATAATATTACACAAATAAAATTCCCGTTAATCAGCTAGCAATTACACAAAAAATAATATTTTCGGAAAAAACGGAACGACAAACTGATATATAACCTCCTCACTTACAGTGAAGGGCATAAAAAAGCTATATCATGAAAACTAGAGCTGATTTGTCTCTATCTGATTACAGATTTGAATTCAGTGTACCCAAATTAACTAGATTTTTTTTAATTTTGTCGGGCTGTGTAATGAAAGACAGAAACAGCATTAGACGTAAGCAAAATCTTTACTTACCTAAATTTAGTGCCTCGATGTTTGGTTTTTTTAATTTATAGTTAGATTAACAAAAAAAATAAATAATTAAAAAAATATCTAATTTGTTAACCCTCTACTGCATGAATATGCTTCAAGTAAGGAAAAAAATACAACACCGTAAACATGTTTATTAAGGGCAATTTAATACGTATGTAACGAAAATTGAAAATTTCACTTGGCATTTTGGAAAAAAAAAATTTAGCCATATATGGTGTTATATGCATTAAGAATTATTTTTGAGAAAAAATTATTCGGTGTGGAAACTTGTAAAACAGTTTTTTGTCGCTGTGGCACAAAAATACATAGCATTTTTCGCAGAAAGTGTATGAGCAAAAAGCGAAAAGAGCAATTATTTTGACAAACTTGTCGGTTTTTCATCCATTTGAGAAAACAGCCTATTCCGTCAGCCCGTACATAATCCAAGGGGAAATCCTGTCGTTTAGTTTATAGTTTTGTCCTTTTGGTATCATAGCTGCTAATTTTGTTACAAAGTTTCCACTTACTCCAATATTAGGTGCTCCTTCCGGAAATGTATCACTTTAACCTTCTGCAAATTTGTCAAAATCGTAACTGAAACCTGAAGCTCCGTTCAGGACAAAATTTTTCAATCCCCATTTGTGTGGCTTAGCTGGGTTATACTGTTTGTGGTCATGTAATTATTTATTTATTAACCACTAAATGTTCTTCTTGTACAACAATCGTGCACGAATTTTTTCCAGCAATGGTCGAATCTTGAAGAGTTTATCAAATCCGAGTTTACCTGGTGTTCTTATATTATCATTATTATTGAAGTGTAAAATTTTTTTGATGGTTTTCCACCTGTTACATGTCATTGTGTTACGCACAAATTCTTGGCCAATAAATGTATTCCAATAGCATCTGGATAATGGTAGTTTTTTCAATCCTTTTTAGTTGAACTTACCTATAAATTTATCTGTTTCGTTCCGAGTAATATAAGTAGGTTTATTTATATCAATTTGTAATGCAAAAAAATTCGATTGGTCTACAACGAAGTTCATCAAATCGTTTAAACATATCTGATGGTTCCTCTACTTTTTGTTCCAAATTAAAGGTCTTGGCTTTTTAATAGATTTTTCATTGGACGTAGTAGACTTATCATAGTCATCTGAGTCATCAGTCTCCGGTATATAAATATGTTCCTGACCTGACGGTTGACTTATAAAGTCTTCTTCGTCAATACCAGATATATGGTCATAATCACTTTGATCTCCATTATTAAGTTCATTAACATCTTTTAAATTGCCATAAAATAATCGTACATCCATTTCTAGAAAATTTTATGAACAAAATAAAACGCACACTTGTACTTATATAAATATGTAAGTTAATTATTTACTATTAGTGCATGAAAGGCCATAAATGGATTCGTCAGTTTTTACAAAAAATTATACACAAAATACTTACTTTTCAGATAAATTATATTTTTATTTGAAAAATAACTATACTTTCTTCTATGTGAATATATTTTATTGTTATATTTTTGTTCTTATATATTTTGCAAAATTGCACACAAATGACTTCATAATTTGATTTTGCTCTCAAACTTGACGCACTTAAAAAAAAAACTAACGGAAACAGTAGCTAAAACACACTTTGAAAATATTAATTTTTATATATGTGAAGAAAGCTAACCACAGAAGATGACAAATATTATTCTTTTTTGATTAAGTCCCGCTTTCATAATAATACAATGCAATATTTGGCGTTGTATGCGGTAGAGAGTTAATCAAACTATAAAATAAAAAACCAATCGAAAACACATTAAACCCACAACAAAATAAATAGATAACACAGGTCAACAGCAATAAAAGGCTTCCATAACCACTATATAGATTTGATGCATCATGGATACCTAAATACAAAAATGGTTAAATTTTTTAATTCTATGGATAATTTATTATTTTTTAATTTTTAATTAAAATTCAAGATTTTTTTAGACGCTTCTCCACATAATCAATGATAATAAAAAATTAAAGCAAAAGATATATAGCAATTTTTTATGTTTTCAAAAAATCATAAAAAATAAAATATCGATCATAAAAATCTGTTGATTCCTTTCGAATTTATTCACAGTTAAGTGATCTAGATCTAGTTTTTTTGTTTGATATACATACATCAAATTGAGTAGTTAATGTTCTTCTTCTAGAAAAATTGTTTGGAGAAAACCTTGTTGACATGTTTGTGATTAATTTTTGGTTGTTTAATTTTTACGATTGCGATAGCAAAGTTAAAAACGCTCTTAGATGTGCGTGTACGCTGAATTGCTCTTTTTTCCATTGGCTACCTGTAACCGATGATTTTTTTGCATTAAATTTCTTAAACATTTTTTTAAATTCTTGGGAATAACAAACAATTTGCAGCACACATAAAAAACTGTACCCACACAAAGGGTAAAAATTTTCACATCAAAACTGCGTTACATAGTTATAATTCGTGCATTTTTGGCAAAACCCTACCTACAATAGTGATTCTATTTTTCGGAATAACATTTGAATTGGATGAGTTGAAATGTATTAAACAGCTGAAAATTTATATTTTATTATATATTTTATATATTAAAAAAAAAAATAAGAAAACAAATAATTCTTATAAAGTACAAACCCTTGCATTTTCTTTTATTAGAATTTGTACTATTGTTGAATAATCAAGTGTTAGTCTAAATACTCCAGCAAAAATCAACCATCATGTGTGCATCCCAGCGATCCTGGTATCGTTCCTCCATTGCCCTGATATCTTGGTGGAATCGTTCGCCTTGCGAATTTAGGGGCGTTAAATATGCCTGTTTTCAGCTTTTTCATAGTCAGATTGGGAAACTTCCTTGAAATATACTGGAAACATTTCCCATCTTTGTTAGTGTCTTAACATATTGTTTCATCAGACCAAGCTTAATAAGAAAAGGGGGGCACTAGAGCCACCAGCCACCGGGGCACTAGAATCTAGAGTTTTGATGAGTCGATAAATAAACGCTATTCGTTTGAATCTTACCTCTGTAAACCCAAGGCAGTCATCAAACCAGAAATATTTGTGCAATACACAAAATCATCCTCTTCAACAAAATAATGAAGTAAGCTTGCTTCTCGAGTACGGTAATATGAAACTTTATTTTCTACAGTTATGAGATTTGATTCTTTCATCCGGGACGCAAGCAATTCAGACAATTTTGACAATCCAATGTCTCTAAATACATCATTAAGCTGGTCTTGATTCCATTGTCTTGCCGAAAAATTTTTGTAATGTAAACCCATCAGCAGACCTCGTGGGGTAAGACCATCACATGTTTCTGAAATCGTCTTCTTTTCGCTATTTTTCTCCATAGCATAGGCTTTAAAATTTCCAAGTGTCGTCTGTAAAATAAAAAAAAGGAATGTAAAGAATTAAAAAATTAGGCCTAGTTACATTAGCGATTTAATCCACGATTTGGCTACAATTAAAGGATGTAACTAGAAGCGAAAAGTACTGTACTTACTTTACGTTAGATGACCTCACAGATAAGTTCAATCGACATGAAATGCATATAGTACTCGGTGTCCAATTGTGGTTCAAATTGTGCGGTTATATATTATAGCAATCTTCAAATGACTTTTGCATTGAAGTTAAGAAGCACTTCCGTTTTTTCTCGGTGATATATTGGACGCACACATAACAAAATGAATCTGATGTATGTAGGGATATAATGATGTTTCCCCTATCGCAAACACTTATTGAATAAAATAAAAGGGCTCAAGGAGCTCTTATAAATACTGATACTGTAATTTGGTATAACCCTTTGTGTGGGTACAGTTTTTGTGTGTGCTGTAAATTGTTTGTTATTCCCAAGAATCTTAAATAATATTGTGGAATTTTATGCAAAAAAATCATCGGTTACAGGTAGCCAATTGAAAAAATAGCAATTCCGGGTGCACGCACATTTATGAGCATTTATAACTTTGCTACCGCAATCGTAAAAATTAAGCAACCTTTTGCTTATTATTTATTTTTTTTAAATTATTTTAATTAATTTCAAAAAATTTTTCTAGGAGAAGAAGATTAACTAATTAATTTGATGTATATCAAACAAAAAAAAACTAAAATTTTGTGAAAATGAGCTAGATCACTCAGTTGTGAGTAAATTCGAAAGGAATCAACCGATTTTTATGATCGATATATTATTTTGTTGCTATTATAGTGGCTTTGCGATAAAGTAATAAATTTAACAATTTTTAATTTTTTTAAAACAAAAAAATTGCTATTTTCATGTAAAAAAATATATTTTTTGCTTTAATTTGTTATTATAAAGCTGGAGTTACATACCATCCGTTCATGCGTCGCACAGAGGAGTAATTTAGCCTGAAAAGCTGGCCAAAATTATTAAACGTGTTTTTTGAATTCAAAGTTCTAGTTTTTTGATAGTTTTAGCAGTAGTATGATATAAGAAATCTAGTGGCAGATTTTGAAAAAAATTACACTGCGCAAAAAAAATTGTTTTTGTTTCTCCTCAAAATAAAAGTATGTGGACTATATGGATTTTGATGCCCTTAATTCAAATCTGTTATCCGTTTTTCTCTAATACGTAAGGATTTGATTTTAAAGGCGTGGCATATTTCACCCCCAAAATCATTGGGTTTCCAAATATATTTAATCACAACTTGTAAACGGGTTCTCCGATTTTATTAGCAGGAGGATCACAAGATGCACAGAAAAATTCTGCTTAAACTTACTTAATAATTTCTTTTCTATCTATTTCGGAGTTATTAAAAATTTAATGGCGATAAAAAAAATATTTTTCCTGCAAAATTCGTCAAATTTTTTGTTTTCAAAATGCAATAAAAAAATTAAAGAACCAAAAAGTTTAAATTTTTGAGACTTTTCCAAAAGCCACATTTCTAAGGAATAAAAGACGGTATAAATAGTAAAACTCAATTAACAAATGCTGATTTTAAAGGTTTAAACTCATTCTTAACATACTGTATGTACATGCATACATATTATGATTTACGGTCTAATTAAAAAAAAAATTTGAATATTGTAAGGCTCTTATGAAACAGTATTTTTATACCCACCACCAAAAAAATGGTGGGGGTATATTCATTTTGTCATTCCCTTATAACTATTATCGATAATAAACAATTTTTCAAATTTATAATTATAGGCAGGTATTAACATTGTGAAGTGTTAAATGTGATGTATGTATATAAGAGTTGAAATCAATAATTCGAAATACATAAAAGTTTATGACGATATAAATGTACATATAAGAAAAAGTGCCTGTTGAGGAAAAATAGAAGAAATGAGAAAATTTAAAAAAATCGTCAAAAATAATGGCGTAAACTTGCGCACACTTTTTTGTTTGTAAAATTAGAGATTCCAAATATTACAGTGATATCAAACATAATTCGTAGAGATGCTAACCTCACTTTTAAAAAGCTCATCTTTTTCTTTTTTTGCAAAAAAAGTGTATAATTTTCTTTTTTTTTAGCTTTTGAACGAATTGTTGCAACATAAATATTCAACATATTTAAATTTTTTTTCTATTTTAAATAACTTTTGATCAAACCTTTCAGTGAAAAAAATGATTGTTAAACCTTTATTCGTTTAGCCGCAAAAATATCATATAAACATCCAGAAACCGAAAAAACATTTAAATCTCATCTAATTTTCTTCACTTTCCTGACTTTAGCATGGTGTCAGAGCTACAAATCGCAACTAAAAGTCTTGAAAATTTACAATATAATGTAGAATATTGTTGTCTGTCGAGCTGCGTACTTAGTTTTTAAGATTTCTTAAAATTCAGTTTTGCCTTTTTGGCCAGCTTTTCAGGTCTACTTTTTCACCATTTTATACGTTTCTAAATTCAAGTTATACACAATGCGTTTTATGCATCAACTCTTATGTTTTAATCAGCTGTTGTGTTAGGGTTGCCATTCGTACTATTTTAAACAGTACATGTACTGTTTTTTGTAATGTGTACTGTTATATTCACAATAACTAAAACAGTACGAAAAAGTACTGTTTTTATACCCGCCACCAAAAAAATGGTGGGGGTATATTCATTTTGTCATTCCGTTTGTAACACATCGAAATATCCATTTTAGACCCCATAAAGTATATATATTCTGAATCGGGGTTTGATTTTATGACGATCTAGCTATGTCCGTCCGTCTGTTGAAAGCACGATAGAGGTCGCACCGAAAAAGCTAGGGGGCTCAAATTTTGCCAGAATCTTTCTTATAGACAAGGTTTGTTTGGTATTGAAAATGGGCTAAATCGGAATATTAGGAAGAGAGTTATAGCTCGAAAAGCAAGAGTAGGTCGAAAAAACCGTGTCCTTCGAACGTCGAATAAAATGGAATTGTGTCCAAACGCCTTAACGTAGTCTCATGAAACTTCGAATATATATTTCCTGGGTAAAGACAATATTTTTCCCCGAAAATTGTCTAAATCTATGCATTAGGAGAGGAGTTATCGATCAAAATGTACGAAAATTTATACCGCACAGTGTATTTTTCGGTATATTTAAAAACAAAAACGTCATAAAAGCAACAAAATTGGATGTACGACTCTGAAATTTTGGACACTTTGCTTTTTGGTGACACGCTTTCTTGTAACGGCAAATAAATGTGCCACGCCCACTTTTACGCCCACCTCCCATATAACGTTTTAACTAAAATTCATATAATTTCTCTATTAATAAAGATTTTGGAATAATAAAGGCCTATATTGAAACACCTCAGTTGTACTCATTCGCAAAAATAACTTTGACACGCCTACTATAACGCCCACTTTTCACGTTATCTACCGTTAATGAAATTTAAAAGCTCATAAAACCGCTAAAATTAGAGGTATGATGATAAATTTTGCTACGTCTATCCCCCTAGGCAATTTCATTACTATGCCAAAAAATTAAGTTGCCATGCCCACTTTTACGCCCACCTCCCATATAACGTTTTACCTAAAATTCATATAATTTCTCTATTAATAAAGATTTTGGAATAATAAAGGACTATATTGAAACACCTAAGTTGTACTCATTAGCAAAAACAACTTTGACACGCCTACTATAACGCCCACTTTCACTTTTGAATTGTGTCCAGACGCATAAATGTAGTCATGAAACTTCGAATATATATTTATCGAGTCAAAAGAATATTTTTCCCTGAAAATCGCTTAAATCTATGAATTAGGAAAAGAGTTATAGATAAAAATGTACGAAAATTTATACCGCACAGTGTATATTTCAAATTTAAAACGTAATAAAACTGACAAAACTATATGTACGATTCTGAAATTTTGCAAACATGGCTTTTTGGTCAAAGTCTTCGTTATAACGGAAAATAGATGTGCCACGCACACTTTTTTCCTTAAATTTTTATAAAAATATATTAGTCATATATATTAGCATTTATTCATCTTACACTGCGCCATTTATTGTACTGTAGCTAAATATAAGATAAAGATGATAAGATAGATGACTCTACTAGCAACTACTAGATGGCATGCTAACAACTTATGCTTATGTTCTCCTGAAGTTATGCTCTATTAAAAATGTGAATTTAGGAAAATTTTGACCTAAGTAAAAAAAATTATCTCTAAACATTATAAACAATTTATTTTCATGTACTAATGGCTAACAAATTTTAAAATTATACAAAACTTATTTCGTTTGAAAATCTTTTAAAAGCAAAATGTTATAGAAGTTTAAAAATCAAAATCTTACTAATAAATTTCCCGTTTTAGAAAAATGCAGAGAATGTATATTTTAAATCACCCTGTGGCCCTTAAATTTAACCTTAAGTTCACTTTCTTCCTCTTAAATTCATGTAAATTCTCTATGAATAAAGATTTTGGAATACTAAAGGACTATATTGAAATATCTAAGTTATGTTATTGACACGCGTATTTTAACGGCCACTTTCATTGAAAGACTAAATTTACCAAAAAATTTACTAGCATACCGAAGTTATAATGGGTGGTTTAATTTTAAGGGACTATGTTGATTTTGAATAAAATTATTATGAAATTATTATCATTTATTTTTATAATGATAATATTTGTATGCTTCAATTATGTATGGAACAAAATATCGGCCAAATGGCCCCCCAACCTAGGCGGCACACCACGATCCGATAGTCCAAATTTTCAATGACACTGTTGATGCTCGATTGTTGGGCACGATGATGAGTCGAGGTTGCTTGCTCTTTTGCCACGTTATCGTGAAAAACAGCAATGTTTCCCATTCAACGAACTAAGATGTCATTCACAGATGTTTTTACATTTCATACAGACCTGCTTTGCAGACATTTAAATATTTTTTACAATTCTCCCGATTGTGGACGAATTCGAACGATTATGTTGACCAAAAGAATCTCGAAGTGCACAAAATGCATTTTGATTTGAACGCCCATTTTTATAAAAATCTTTAATATTTAAAAGCGTTGCTCGATTGCGTTTCTTCTACATTATAAACTATTTTATGCTTTTTAATAAAAAGTTTTTTATTAATTATTTATTAATACAATTCTCCCAATTGTGGACGAATTTGAACGATTATGTTGACCACGAGTCACCTTGTGCACGTGCACGAAATGCATTTTAATTTAAACGCTCATTTTATAATAAGCCTGAATAGCTTTAACGCATAAACAATTTTATGATTTTATAAAAAGTTTTTTTATTAATTAAAAACAAATTTACTTTTTATTTGTTTTGCTGCGGGATCCTGGGAAATTAAAAAATAAATCTCGCATTCTCGAAAAACAAAAATTTTCGGGAAAAAACCCTAGCTATAAAAGAACGGAAAATTGGTGGTGGGTATAAAAGATTCGGCACAGCCGAATATAATGCTCTTACTTGTTTATATTTGTACTGTTTTTGGATACACATGTATTGAATTTTGTAATTTTTTGAAGAATGAAACAGGAACAAATTGTATTGTTAAATGTGTACAAAAAAGGGATAAAGATTTATAATTTATTTTTGAATTAATTTTTTTTGTAAGCATAAATTATTTTCTTTTATATAACTATACCACCTCTATTTGTGTTGTATAATTATTTATTGAATTTTAAAAATTATCAAATGTATTCATTTTAAAAATTCAATTGATTTTTTTTAGAATTTTTTTAACAATATTTAATTAGTACTTTTGGATTACTAAAGGGTGTTTTTTTAAGCCCGATAGAACTTGAAATTGTAAAAAATAACACAAAAAATTAAATTGTAATCAAAAATTTTTTTATTCGAAAGATCAGTACGTGACATTAACATTTGAAAATGATTTCGGGCATATGGGCACCGCGGCTGTTCTTGACGAAGCGCATTCTGGACGTCCAATTTTGGGCCACTTTTTCGAGCACTGCTGGCCGTATGTCACGAATAACACGAACAATGCTGGCCTCCAAGGCGTCAATTGTTGCTGGTTTATCAGCATAAACCAGTGACTTCACGTAGCCCCACAGGAAATAATCGAGAGGTGTCAAATCGCACGACCTTGGAGGCCAATTGACAGGTCCATTTCTCGAAATCAACTTATCGCCAAATTTTGATTTCAATAAGTCGATGGTTGCGTTCGCCGTATGGCACGTAGCGCCATCCTGTTGAAACCACATCTCCTCCGGATCAATGTCATCCATATTTTCAAACAAAAAATCATTGATCATGGTGCGGTAACGATCTCCATTGACCGTAACGCGAGCTCCGGCCTCATTTTTGAAGAAATAAGGTCCGATGATGCCACCAGCGTGAAAACCGCACCAAACGGTGCATTTTTCTGGATGTAATGGAGTCTGTAGGGTCTCTTGTGGATAGGTCTCGCTCCATATGCGGCAATTTTGCTTACTAACAAACCCGTTAAGCCAAAAATGCGCCTCATCGCTGAACACAATTTTGCGATAAAACAACGGACGTCCAGAATGCGCTTCGTCAAGTACAGCCGCGGTGCCCATATGCCCGAAATCATTTTCAAATGTTAATGTCACGTATTGATCTTTCGAATAAAAAAAAAATTTTGATTACAATTTAATTTTTTGTGTTATTTTTTACAATTTCAAGTTCTATCGGGCTTAAAAAAACACCCTTTATATATAACTTAAATATTATCAATTTTAAATGACAAATTATCAATTTTAAAGTAGACTTTACTTTATTGTTCATAAAAATTGTTATTGTCTTTAAAATAAACTTCAAAAAAATTATTAAAAGTAATATTATAGTCGACTTTAACAAGAAATGTTTTCTTTTTGTTAAGCCTAAATATTATTTTCTTAAATATTGTTAAATATTGATTTTAAGTTCAATAACAATTTCTATGCGTGATAGATTAAGTGCCGTTATTACAACTTGTCTTTAGTTAAAGGTAGGATTTTGTCGTTCGATAAATAGCTTTGCATTATTACAACTTCCATTTTTTTATTGTTATTATTATTAATTTTAATAATATTTAATGAATAAAAAAATAATAAATTAAGGGTTTATAATGCAATGCCATTTATCTGCCAAACAAAATTCTGCCTTTAGCTAACGGCAAGTTGTAATAATGGCCCTAAGTCTACTTAAGAATTGATAATTTGTCAATTACAAGTGATATTTTTTACGTTATGAATAGTATTCCAAAATTAATGGAATATTATTGTAATTTTAAGAAGCAAATTAATTGAATTTGCATATTATAGATAATTTCAAAATTCAACTAGTAGTTTTTGAAATTCAATTACCAATTTCGAAATTCTATTTACTATTTTTTAAATATAATTAATAACTTTTGAAATACATTAGATCATTTTCAAAATAAAGTTTGAAAATATAGTGCATAATTCTGAAATATAGTCAAAAATGTTAAAGCATTGGTAATTCGTTTATTCAAACTAGTATCAATATTAAAATCGAAAAGCGACGTTAAATTTGTGTTTCTGACCACGTTTTTACATGTTTTTATGTTTCTTCTTAACTATTTTTAAATAAAAATGCGATGTATTGAAGTAAAAGTTATGTTATCAAAATCAAAATGTACTGTTTTTTTTTTTTTTGAAAAGTACTGTTTTTTCCCCCTCAATGTACTTTTTTTCACTTTTCAAATATAGCAACCCTATGTTGTGTTTATATTTTTATTAACTAAAAACAATTTTGCCAAAATGGAAAGTAAAATTGACAATTTAAGGGCATTTATGGAATTCATTTAGTTTATGTACATGATATTTTGTGCTACAAAAAGTTCAAAAATAACAAGCATCAATAAGCATATTCTCCATTGCACTTGTTTTCTTTTAATAATAAACAAAGATGACACTCAGCACATAATAGTTATCGATAAGTGGAATAAAAATTTTGGTATTGAAAAAATTGTGTTTAAAATTAGTTTTTATGTATGTTTTTCTTAAAAGTAATTGTAAACTTTATTTCGAATGCTTTTTCTTTTATTAAAAACATTTTTTAATACAAAAAAAAGAAAAAAATAAATCCACCACACAATCAGATTTATCGATAACATCGACCAAAAAATATTATTTGTCATCCATGGCTATCAACAACAGCTGACATTTATTCACCTTTTATGCGACGGATACAAAAGTAGAAAGTAAACCTACATTGCTGCGTTGATACGTATATGCATTCTTGCGTTTTGCCGTGTAACTTGTCACATACAATTACACTGATTCTACTTTTTGACTGATGCATAAAACGGAACAACGGATAGAACGCATGGTATGTAACTCCAGCTTTACACACAATGCGTTTTATGCATCAACTTTTTTGTTTTAATCAGCTGTTGTGTTTATGTTTTTATTAACTAAAAATAATTTTGCCAAAATGGAAAGTGAAATTAACATTTTAAGAGAATTTATGGAATTCATTGAGTTTATGTACATGATATTTTGTGCTACAAGGGCCTACAAAAAGTTTAAAAATAACACGAGAATCAATAAGCATCTTCTCCATTGCACTTGTTTTCTTTTAATAATAAACAAACAGAGATGACACTCCGCACACAACCGTTATCGATAAATAGAAAAAATTTTGGTAATGAAAAAATTGTGTTTAAAATTAGTTTTTATGTTTTTTTTTTGTTAAACGTAATTGTAAACTTTATTTCGAATACTTTTTCTTTTATTAAAAACATTCTTTAACACAAAAAAAAAGAAAAAATAAAATTACCACACAAACAGATTTATCGAAAACATTGACAAACAACTATTATTTGTCATCCATGGCTATCAACAATAGCTGACATTTATTCACCTTTTATGCGACGGATACAAAAGTAGAAAGTAAACCTACATTGTGTTATGAACCGTTTTGGCCCAGTGAGGTTTCCGCCTATCTTGTTCGTGGCGATAGCTCAGGCAGGTTCCAACCCTCTCACTGGCCACGCATCTGCTCATAAAACAAACTGCAAAACAAAAACTACTACATCAAATACTACACAAACTCCACCACACGAAGAATTCACGAGAGTCAGGTGTTTACTCCCGTTTTGCCCACCCAACCATGTCGCAGCAGCATCCGCTGTAGAAACCCTCTGCGACCCACATATTCACATGACCTTATCCTTCACCTATCCATCATTCCACAATTCAAAAAAAAAATTATATGCTAAATATCACAATACAAAATATATTATAAATAAAAAAAACAATATATAATAATAATAATAATTAAAGATAATATTTAAATAAAACAAATACAATAATAATAATAAAAGAAATTTAAATAACAAAAATAATATAATTAATAATGGTAATAACGATAATAATAATTACAAATATATACATATAATACAATAATTTACATATACACAAAATTTACAAACAACAAAAAATATCATTCCCTCATTTTAATTTATTTCTAGCCGCTTTATTCATTTTATTTATTCTAACCCTGTCTAGCGCTCAAGTTCATATATTCTCACCATTTTATTCACTAATTTTACTTTTTTTCTCTACCATTTAAAGAGCTCTCTAAATTCTACATTTTTTTATGTCTGTCACTTCGCAGACCTATTAGACATTTACTTTAACCCGTAAACTTGTGCCCTAGATGAGTTTAAAATTTCTATTCCTTAACTTTTCACATTTTAATTCTTTTTATCTTTACTATCTTAGATTGCCGGCTACCGAGGGTCAGATGTAAGTAAATAAACCAACATACACACAAACACTAACACTGAACATTGCACTTATAATTTCTTTTTCACACAAGTCACAAGTACACTTGACACTCATTTATTAAATTTTTTTTCTGCACATTTTATAATATGTAATTATAATAAAAAAAAATATGTATTAAAATAAATTTGGTATTAAAAAAAAATTTCTATAAAAATTAAATCTCTTCCACTTATTTCTTTCCCTTATGTTAACGCCTATTTTCCTAGGATATTTGTGACCCTAGGGGTTGCCTGTGACACCAACATATTTTGTCATCTTTCCTTGACTTTATTTTCACTTGGGCCACATTTCTGGGATATACCGCCAAAAAAAAAAATATTTTCAAATATATATACATAAAAGATTACCTGGCTATCTCTATCCGTGCGGCTTAAGGTCAGTCCTAGAATTCCCCATATTTGGACGTGAGATATAGCCAGCTATAACATTACAAATAAACACTTAATAAACAAAACTACACAATTAATCGCTGCTATATACTCACGTAATCAAAACTTTACAAACTAATTAAAAAAACCAACAATTTAAAAAAATTAATTATTAATTAAATTACTTATAAAAACAAAATATCAAATTTCACAAAATTAATTTGTCTTAACCGCACGGAACTAACGTTTCAATTACTCCATTTTACTGATATTTAGTCAATATTTTCTGTACTCATATTTTCGTTCTGCCTAGGTAATATTCTAGCGGTTTTCAACCATAACCTGGAAGAATACTGTTCCATTTTTTTTCTATATAAATATTATTCTACTAATATAAAAAAAATTATCATCTCTATATTTTTCTCTTTCTTTTATTTCATCCTATTACATATTTGTATTTTCATTCATAAATAGGCTTTACTACCCACTGTAGTAATTTATAATGGAAATACAACACTCACTATACTAACTAAACACATCCAACTTTTTTGTACATTTAGTACAAAACACACACACATTCATACACATACGTATAATTTGACATTGTAAACAAACAAGTATAATTACAAACATTATTTTTATATTTTATTTTACGTCCGAGAAGATAACAAACTCACTGGCAAACTTTTTATATTACACTCAATTTAATGTGTGCAATATAAAATTATTCTCTTTTAATATGCGATAATACTCAGAGAATGTTTTTAAAGTGTTACCAAGTTTACATATATGATTTTCTTATTCAGTGATGCCAATTTGCTCCGATAGGGAAAATTGAGTAGATTTTTATAATTTGTGCGTATAAGCCTTATACACAAGGCTTATTTTAATTTTTTTAAGTTTTTGGTAAAATATCAGGTTTTTTTGTTTTAGAAGTAATAGGAAATTGATAGCAGAAAATTTGATTGAAAAAATGTAAATTTTTTTTATAACTGTTAAAAACTAACGTATTTAAATTAAATATTTAAAAGCTTCTTTTATATAAATAACATTTAAAAATCATAATACAGAAAACAAATGCTGTAAAGGAGGATATAAAAATGATATAAATTTTATCATTATCTCTTAATTTTATAAGCACAATTTTTTTTATATTAACATAAAGAAATGCAATTATAAATAAATTTTTATTCGAAAATTTTTCCCAAAATGTATTGCAAAACATTTATTCTGGCCTAAGTTTATTTTCTCTTATTAATCATCCTAAAACATTTTTTTAAATTAAATTAAATTGTAATAATTTTAAGAATATTAAAAAAACTTAGGCCAGAATAAATGAATTACAATAAACACTATTAAAATACTCAACATAAATTTATCTAAAAATATTAATAATAGATAAAGTATTTCTTATACTATATTAATAATTAAATTTTTACTTTAACCCATTACCGCTCACTGTCCCCATGTGAGGACAGTTGTTTAACTGATGGCATTTATAAAAGTAACCGTTAGTCTCTCAATGTTAAAACAAATATCGTTTCTAAAAGGTTCAAAAAAATTATAACAAAACTTGCAAGTTGCTACAAGAAGTTTAAGTGTTAATTTAAGTTCTTGTAATTGCGCATTTGAATTCGATTTAATTTGTTAATTTAAGAACTGTTATATTTTTATGTAAAGTTGCATAAAATAAAAAAATAACAATAAATATTTCTCCATAGAGTGTGTGAATGATTTTAAGATCATTTACAAAAAGAAAAAATTTAACGGTTTTTTATAAAGTAAGATTTTGTTAAGCTGTCCCCAGTTGGGGACAATGGGCGTTACAGATATATATTTTATTTTTTTTTTAGATTTTTCAATATATACAAAATAGCGCATTGCAATACTTTTAGAGGACAAATTGATTATTTGCGACTTCAGGAGGCCGTTAAGGATATTATGGAAAACGATGACGTTGATGATGAATATAATATTCTAGTTCGTGTCAGGTGATGCCGATTTATCTAGTGATGAAGACGAAGAAAATGATGAAGACCTATTGTGTATAAATATGCCAAACGACATGCCAAGAAAAATTTAGCTTGTATGTAGAAAGGAAGAGGAATTTTCTGATTTATATGGGAATGAAAGTGGTGATGAACCACTCTCTAGTTTGTTAAAGAAAAAAGTTACAATGCAAGAAGTTCAACGTAATTTTGGAGATCCTAAGTGGAGACATATTTTATCATCTTATAGTGCAACGTTTAATACAATTTTACTACGCGCATTTGTTTGAAAAAGTAATTAATTGATTGAATTAGTTGAGAACAGTATTTTATATGCTATCCAAAATAGCCGACACAACTTTAGCGTAGATCGCGATGACCTGAAACATTTTTAAGGACTTTACTGTTAGGCGGATATGTTCACCTACCTTCAGAGCGCAATTATTTTATTTTGTATGAAGACGTAGGAGTTCCTTTGGTTATAAATCCAATGAGACGCCAATTGGAAATTAAGAAAAACTTGCATTTTGCGGATAACAGTCTTGCCAGAAGTTCAAAGAGTTGTTAAGTCTCTTCTTGCAAAAATTTCCATAGTACCTACTGATCATATCGTAAACTTTGATAACTTTTTTTACCAACATATTTTTTTACCAATATATTTTAGGTTTTGATAAAAATAATAAATTTACAATAGAACATTGGAAGGTTAATAACGTCATGATCATGGCAATGAATTTTATACATCCACAAGGAAAAGTAAGAAAATGCTGAATTTAATAAATTAATTGCAAATTTTGACCAGTGAATGGAAGGCGTCGACGAAATGGACCAAAATCTATTAGAAATATATATAATATAGGTGTATTTTTACCTATATTCTAGATTTGGCGGCAAGTCACGCTTATCGGTTATATGTTTTGTTATGTAGAGAACTTCAATGGACCAATTGTCGTTTAGTAGAAATATTACCAGGGCGTATTTAACTCCTAAAATAAAAAAAAACGTCCTTCTACTTCCGTCGCAGTTGTTGCTGATTGAAGAAATAATGGCCATAATCCTAAAAAAATAAAAAATCAACTGCGATGTGTTATTTGCCATTCTATGTTCCGATGGAGATGTGTAATATGCACAAAAATACTTTGTGTGGAGCGAAATTTTTTTAGGCAATTCCGTAGCTAAAACGCCCGTTGTCCCCATATGAGGACACCCATTTTTCTAAAAAACTAAAAAAAAAATTTAATTTTTTGTAATGAATTCCTTTTATTTTTTCTCTACTAAATCGATAAATAAAAGTAAAAAAAGTATTTTACCGGCAGTTTCTTCTTGGGCGGTAATGGGTTAAAAGGTATTTATTTTTTGCACATATTTGCCCGATTTTTCGAAAAATTTTACAGGAAAATTATTATTGTAGTGGCATCCCTGATAGATATACATAAGTAAAGTATATTTAAATGGCAATGCTGAATATTTGCATGGGAGAGGATTTTCGGTCTTCAACAAACTTTTACATGCATTTCAACAAACTTTTTGGTCTACTAAATGAAATTTAAAAAAATTATTTTTTAACTTTATTTCGAAATGCCGTAAAACACAAATAAATTATAGATACAAATATACGGCCTTATTCATAACAAAAAGTTGGCATAAAGTTAGCATTAAGTTTATTCATAACACTCATGCCAAACTCTGGCTAAACTCTTGTTAACGAGCTGCCAAACGTTTGCCAACTTGTGAAAGACAGCTTTTATGTGTTGTTGTTTTACATTACCAATATTTTTTTACCTACCTTTTCATCCTGTTCCCAATTTACAGATTGTTTGTGTTGCCTTTCCATTTTAATAAAAATTATATTGTTCGTTTATTTTTTAATTTATTTTTCAATTTTAAAAATTGTTAGTATCGATGGAAAAACAAAAATGTCAAAATTAGGGATTATATACAAAAAATTGTTGCATATTTTAGGGGTTTCATGCAATTTCAGAGTTGATTTATGAAAAGTTGGCAGACGGATAAAAGTTTCTTATGAATAAACTCTGTGCTAACGAGCTGCCAAGCTTAATCGGCATTCTAGTTAGCAGCTCGTTGTACGTAGTGTATAAACTGTGGCTAACTTTTTGTTATGAATATGGCCGATAGTTTTTTTTATTACTATAAAAAATAAATTAAAAAAAAAAGTAGCGAATACACAAATGTAACTCAACCCACTTTTTGGCCAATTGGGTTGAAACAAAGAGATGTGCCAAAAATTGGAAAACGGGGCGTGATGGAGGAAGGCATGGGCTAGATTCCCTCATATCCAGTTTTCCCTGGTCATGTTGTGTTTCGAACAACTTTTTTTTAAATACATTTTTATAAAATTCACTCAACCCACTTTTTGGCCAATTGGGTTGAAACAAAGAGATGTGCCAAAAATTTGAAAACGGGGTGTGATGGAGGAAGGCATGGGCTACATTCCCTCATATCCAGTTTTCCCTGGTCACGTTTTGTTTCGAACAACTTTTTTGAAAAACTATTTTTATAAAATTCACTCAACCCACTTTTTGGCCAATTGGGTTGAAACAAAGATATGTGCCAAAAATTTGAAAACAGGCCATGATGGGGAAGGCATGGGCTACATTCCCTTATATCCAGTTTTCCCTGGTCATGTTTTGTTTCGAACAACTTTTTTTAAAATATATTTTTATAAAATTCACTCAACCCACTTTTTGGCCAATTGGGTTGAAACAAAGAGATGTGCCAAAAATTTGAAAACAGGCCATGATGGGCGAAGGCATGGGCTACATTCCCTCATATCCAGTTTTCCCTGGTCATGTTTTGTTTCGAACAACTTTTTTGAAAAACTATTTTTATAAAATTCACTCAACCCACTTTTTGGCCAATTGGGTTGAAACAAAGAGATGTGCCAAAAATTTGAAAACGGGGCGTGAAGGAGGAAGGCATGGGCTACATTCCCTTATATCCAGTTTTTCCTGGTCATGGTTTATTTCGAACAACTTTTTTGAAAAACTATTTTTATAAAATTCACTCAACCCACTTTTTGGCCAATTGGGTTGAAACAAAGAGATGTGCCAAAAATTTGAAAACAGGCCATGATGGGCGAAGCCATGGGCTACATTCCCTCATATCCAGTTTTCCCTGGTCATGTTTTGTTTCGAACAACTTTTTTGAAAAACTATTTTTATAAAATTCACTCAACCCACTTTTTGGCCAATTGGGTTTAAACAAAGAGATGTGCCAAAAATCCGAACACGGGAATTGATAGAGGAAGGCGTGGGCTACATTCCCTCATATCCAGTTTTCGCTGGTCATGTTTTGTTTCGAACAACTTTTTTTAAAATATATTTTTATAAAATTCACTCAACCCACTTTTTAGCCAATTGGGTTGAAACAAAGAGATGTGCCAAAAATTTGAAAACGGGGTGTGATGGAGGAAGGCATGGGCTACATTCCCTCATATCCAGTTTTTCCTGGTCATGTTTTGTTTCGAACAACTTTTTTGAAAAACTATTTTTATAAAATTCACTCAACCCACTTTTTGGCCAATTGGGTTGAAACAAAGATATGTGCCAAAAATTTGAAAACAGGCCATGATGGGGAAGGCATGGGCTACATTCCCTTATATCCAGTTTTCCCTGGTCATGTTTTGTTTCGAACAACTTTTTTTAAAATATATTTTTATAAAATTCACTCAACCCACTTTTTGGCCAATTGGGTTGAAACAAAGAGATGTGCCAAAAATTTGAAAACGGGGCGTGATGGAGGAAGGCATGATCTACATTCCCTCATATCCAGTTTTCCCTGGTCATGTTTTCTTTCGAACAACTTTTTTGAAAAACTATTTTTATAAAATTCACTCAACCCACTTTTTGGCCAATTGGGTTGAAACAAAGAGATGTGCCAAAAATTTGAAAACGGGGCGTGAAGGAGGAAGGCATGGGCTACATTCCCTTATATCCAGTTTTTCCTGGTCATGTTTTATTTCGAACAACTTTTTTGAAAAACTATTTTTATAAAATTCACTCAACCCACTTTTTGGCCAATTGGGTTGAAACAAAGAGATGTGCCAAAAATTTGAAAACAGGCCATGATGGGCGAAGGCATGGGCTACATTCCCTCATATCCAGTTTTCCCTGGTCATGTTTTGTTTGGAACAACTTTTTTGAAAAACTATTTTTATAAAATTCACTCAACCCACTTTTTGGCCAATTGGGTTGAAACAAAGAGATGTGCCGAAAATTTGAAAACGGGGCGTGAAGGAGGAAGGCATGGGCTACATTCCCTTATATCCAGTTTTTCCTGGTCATGTTTTATTTCGAACAACTTTTTTGAAAAACTATTTTTATAAAATTCACTCAACCCACTTTTTGGCCAATTGGGTTGAAACAAAGAGATGTGCCAAAAACCCGAAACGGAAATTGATAGAGTAAGGCGTGGGCTACATTCCCTTATATCCAGTTTTCGCTGGTCATGTTTTGTTTCGAACAACTTTTTTTAAAATATATTTTTATAAAATTCACTAAACCCACTTTTTGGTCAATTGGGTTGAAACAAAGAGATGTGCCAAAAATTTGAAAACGGGGCGTGATGGAGGAAGGCATGGGCTACATTCCCTCATATCCAGTTTTCCCTGGTCATGTTTTGTTTCGAACAACTTTTTTGAAAACTATTTTTATAAAATTCACTCAACCCACTTTTTGGCCAATTGGGTTGAAACAAAGAGATGTGCCGAAAATTTGAAAACGGGACGTGATGGACGAAGGCATGGGCTACATTCTCTCATATCCAGTTTTCCCTGGTCATGTTTTGTTTCGAACAACTTTTTTTAAAATATATTTTTATAAAATTCACTCAACCCACTTTTTGGCCAATTGGGTTGAAACAAAGAGATGTGCCAAAAATTTGAAAACAGGCCATGATGAACGAAGGCATGGGCTACATTCCCTCATATCCAGTTTTCCCTGGTCATGTTTTGTTTCGAACAACTTTTTTGAAAACTATTTTTATAAAATTCACTCAACCCACTTTTTGGCCAATTGGGTTGAAACAAAGAGATGTGCCAAAAATTTGAAAACGGGACGTGATGGACGAAGGCATGGGCTACATTCCCTCATATCCAGTTTTCCCTGGTCATGTTTTGTTTCGAACAACTTTTTTGAAAAACTATTTTTATAAAATTCACTCAACCCACTTTTTGGCCAATTGGGTTGAAACAAAGAGATGTGCCAAAAATTTGAAAACGGGGCGTGAAGGAGGAAGGCATGGGCTACATTCCCTTATATCCAGTTTTCCCTGGTCATGTTTTGTTTCGAACAACTTTTTTGAAAAACTATTTTTATAAAATTCACTCAACCCACTTTTTGGCCAATTGGGTTGAAACAAAGAGATGTGCCAAAAATCCGAAAACGGGAGTTGGTAAAGGAAGGCGTGGGCTAAATTCCCTCATATCCAGTTTTCGCTGGTCATGTTTTGTTTCGAACAACTTTTTTTAAAATATATTTTTATAAAATTCACTCAACACACTTTTTGGCCAATTGGGTTAAAACAAAGAGATGTGCCAAAAATTTTAAAACGGGGTATGATGGAGGAAGGCATGTGCTACATTCCCTCATATCCAGTTTTCCCTGGTCATGTTTTGTTTCGAACAACTTTTTTGAAAAACTATTTTTACAAAATTCACTCAACCCATTTTTTGGCCAATTGGGTTGAAACAAAGAGATGTGCCAAAAATTTGAAAACGGGCCATGATGGGGGAAGGCATGGGCTACATTCCCTCAAAAGTTAGAAAGCTTTTAGTTATTTTATTTTTTTAATAGTTTTTTATTGAGTTCATAGGGACATATTTGTATAATGAACATATTATTAACCCCTATTCTCCTTTTAGGAACTAATAATAATATCACAATAACATTTAATGATATATATAAAATTTATATATATATATATATATATATATATGTATATATATATATATATATATATATGCACTGCGCGTTATATGAGCTCAGTTAAAATATGGACTTTTTTGGATGCAGTTTTGTAGATTGTAAAAAAATATTATATACATATCCGATATTTTTACTTAAATCGCGATAATATTGGGAAAACGTTATTTTAAGTATGTAACCGGTTATATGGGGGTACAGTTTTACTTTGCGGTTAACTTGAAACCATGTTCTTAAATAATAGTGTACGTATACAGCCAAATTTGTTGCCATATATTCGGCAAATTTTCCCGTTTTTTCTCTACCGCCGTCAGGTTTTTCAAAGTTAGCAACGAACTTTGAATTATTTTTCAGTGTTACGCATAGTACTTTTTAGCATTAAAACCGCTTAATAAAATAAAATTAGTAAATAAGCAGCAATTTAATTATTGTGTCAACATTGAATGCAAATATTAATGAAAATTGTAATTTTTTGTAAATTTAAAACTTATTTTAAATTATACAACTATTTTAGATTATATTTTAACAAGAATCTATTGTATTAAGTTCATTTTATAAAATTATTAGTATACCTTTCGAAATAATAAAAATTAATTGCAAGTTTTTATAAATAAATAATCCGATACATGCATGTCGGATTAATATTATAAAATATTTAAATACTTTTAATTTATTTATAAAGATTAAACTAAAATAATTTAAACTAAAAAAGTTAGTATAACACACAAATTTGATTTATCATATTTTTATATTATTTAAGTGTAATCTCTGCATTCTTAAGTTAACTTAATAAGTTCCTAAAATCAAATATATTAATAAAATAAATTAAGAGTAAGTCGTTAGATTTTTTTTTTTTGTGTTTGCAGTTCTACAACAATTACAGAAACAGCAAACAATTTTCTTTTACGAAAATGCATTCCACTCGGCTGGTGTCGGGATTAAAACTTACTTTTCTAGTATATTCTTTCACTATCACAAATAAAAATTGATTTCTTCATATAATAATGAGAAATTTTGTATTAAAATGAACTAGAGCCAGAATAAAAAATAATAAAGTCTTTAAAAACATTTAAGTTCAACAATAAAATAAAAATAAATTTTCTTTTACTCTATGTAACTCAATAAAAAAATATATATATGTATACATATATATTTTTTTAATTGCTGTAGAGTTACTAGCGCACCTTAATGATTCCATAAAAATAGATCTCTGAGCTAATTAATTGTTATTTTTTTAAATGATTTAAATGTTTTTTAGTGATTACAATTTGCTTATACACCATTCTATTTTGTTCATTCTACTCGAGTTGTTGACACATCTTATGACTTTTAAATTATATAGTTTGATTTAGCATTTAAAATATTTCCCTTTTTGTTGAAATAAGTGCTTCATATGTCAATTGCAAGGTAATTAAAATGAATATATGTATATTGTTTTTTTTTTGCTATTACAGTAATAAATTACATATAGCTTTGTCATTCCGTTTGTAATTTCTACAATATTTATTTTCGACCCCATAAAGAGTACATTTTATGAAAGCTTATAAATAGAGTAGTCGATTAAGCCATTTTGTCTGTCCGTGTGTTGGTTGAAATCGACTTTTAGAAGCAACTACATGTTCCTCAGACCTATGTATGGTATCAATCTTTTGGAAATATCCGAGAATGAATCGCTTTTAAAATTCAACACATTTGTCCTCTTTTTTTTACATATTTTTACCACTAAAATTAAAAGTTTTAAATCTGAGGATGGTGATGATGAAGGGTACTATCGGCGCGACTGAATATAGCAATCTTGTTTATTAAAGGCCATGACTGACTATCAGATTTAATCGTTCGATATGTCAAAAATTTTATGTGTGTCCAGAAAGTGTGATAGTGTGGACAAAAAGTGCACATGAGTAACAGATTTTTTGACAAGTGTGTCCGATTTGATAATCTTCTGGAAATTTTCATAAAATAGTAGTTTCTGTGCGATCAGAGTTGCTTTTTGTAAGCAAGTATGACAGTGTGGCATCCAATCACATATTTTGTTGCGATTTTTTCATGTAGGACAGAAAACTATCAGATTTTTATTTGACATAATCGCACGACTTTGTAGGATAGTTTTACTTTTAATAAATACGTCAATAAATTAAACGTATGGTATTTGCAATTCCTTAAAAAAATTCAAAAACAACAAATAAAATTTATTTTGCTCTGTGTCTCACACTTCTTCTCTAACACACTCACATTTATTTTACTTTTCACTCAGATTTCAACGATTTTTTCAAGAAAGTAAATTTTGACGTTTTCAAGAAAGTAAAGTGACAAATGGTAAACACTGTTGCCTATTAATAAAACTTATACAAATTTGCAGGATTGTGGTAAAATAATAATTGTAAATACAACTTATTTTCGTATATATGAAAAGATTTATAATATTTATTCTTCAAATATTCATAAAGAATAATATTGATGTAATTTTTAAACAATAATTTTATTAAAAATTAACAAAAATTAGTTTTTTCAACTATTGCTTTTTCAATTTGAGTGTGAAATATTCTTGGTAACTCGAAAGGTAGTAAAAGAAATGGAGGCAAATTAAGCTCATCAATGTAAAATATATAGCAATTATTGCGACACTATGCTTCGACGACATTTTTAAAATGAAATTTCGCTTTTCTGTGTAAACGAACAAGTAATTTTCATGAAATTGTTCTATTTCATTGAAATTTCTATTTATAATACGTATACAGAAATTTCATGAATTTACTTTCAGGGGTTACTTAGTGATGAAGTATTTTACTAATGTTATAACATTGACTTTTATGTTATCGAATTTTAGCTCTATTTATTTTTTGAAATAAAATTTAGACAAAACGATTTGAAACTGTAAGAAAAAGTTTTAAAAATCGACTTCATTTTGTTATTTTCCGTAACAATATACACAACTTAAATGTTAATATTTATGTCTCGACATAAGTATTTAACTAAATATTTTTTTTTTTTTTTTTTTAATTTATAACAAAATTATATTAAAATTTCTTGTTATGTGCAATTAAACACAAAAAATAAAAATTATGTTTAGAAATAATATCTTAATAAGAAGATGTAAATATGCAAGTATTATATTGTCGGTTTAACATTGACGTTTATGCTAATGCCGAACTATAAAGCTATTTCTTGTTATTTTTTTATTAAATTTATACAAAACGGTTAGATTTTACTGCTCTTATAAGAAAAAGTAGTCAAGTCAACTTTTATGCTATAGACAACTTATAAGTTAACATTTATGACCTGACATACATAAGTATTTAACTAAACAATTGTTAGTTTAAATTTATATTGAAATAATGTTAAAATTTCTCATCAACTACAATTTAACACAAAAAACTAGTAACAGTGCTATATTCGGCCGTGCCGAATCTTATATACCCTTCACAACGTGTAGTCATGCAATAACAATTGTTTGTATCACCATTTATCTCATATAAAATACGTACATACTGTAAAAAACATACCATTGTAAAACTATAATTGAGTTTACGTATGTATGTTTCTAAAAAAAAATATATTAAAAACAAAAAAAATTACAAAAAAATTTTAAAAAAGATTTTTTTTTTTTTAAATTGTTTAAAAAAATTTTTAAAAAAATTAAAAAAAAATAATAAAAATATAAATAATATATAAAATAAAAAAATAAAATAAAAAAAATGTTTTTTTGGCTCAGCTGGGATTCGATGCCACGTTTACTTTAACCAGTATATATGTATGTTGTTGTTGTAATTGTGAAAAAAAAAACGAGGTGGTCGTGGTTTTTTGCTCATATCTCAGAAAGTTATAGGGCGATTGTGCTGAATTTCAATAGCGATTCATTCCTGGATATTTCCAAGAGATTGATACCATACACAGATCTGGGGAACATATACACACGGACAGACGGACGGACGGTCAAGGCTTAATCGACTCCTCCATTCATAAGCTTTCAGAAAATATATACTTTATGGGGTCGGAAATGAAAATTGTAGAAATTACAAACGGAATGACAAAGCTATATATACCCTTGTGCACCACAGGTGAAGGGTATAAAAATATTTTCAGAGAAAATCATTTAATAACATGACATAAGGGATAATGTTTTCGTCTCACCACGTAGTCATTAATTCTAAAAATCTAGATTCATAAACGCAGAATATACAAAAAAAAACATAAGCTGCGAAAAAGTACCTTTTTGGTCGGGCATAACTTTTTCAGTCTCATCCGGAATCAATTATTCCTTATTTCACAATTATAGCTTCATAAACGTAAAAAATACAAAAAGTACCACAAAAATGCTTAAAAGCTCCTTTTTGGTCAGTAATAAAATTTTCAGTCTTAGCTAGAATCAATAGTTTATCAATATTTTAAAATCTAGCTCCACAAACGTAGAAAATACAAAAATATCATAAAATAAGAAAAAGTGTGGGTTTTCCATATCAATACACTAGTTCCAGGCTTAAAATATTTAAATATCTATTTAATAATGAGATATTTTACTATACATGATTTAAAGTGAGTAAATCTACTATTTATTGCATAAAAATAACTATTTTCTAAAAAGTACCAAGAATTTTTCTTTTATATCTTGTTATAAATGTGTTTATCATTTTACTAAATTAAATAATTTTTTATGTCTAATCTCTATTACAATTTTTTCCGAATTGGCCATATTTCCCTCATTTTGGTACTTTTTATCCCTAAAAATTTTTACCTAAATAAATGCCCATATTCTACTAGGCGATTATAACTATAAAATTATGTCCTATTGAATTATGTAAGAAAATTTAAGATAAAAAGTATAAAAAAGGGGTTTACCCCCTATACATGCGAATTTGTAAAATTGCCGAAATCTTATTAATATAATACCATTTTATTTTTTTTTTCCTACCTTTTTATGTTTGGTAGTTACATAGGGTACCAAAAAAGTACCAAAGTATAGTTTTTCCCTTAGTGGTTGAAAATGCAAGAAAGAGCGAGACACCTGTCAGCTGTGTTAATTACAATGCCTTTTCAAGTTAATTTGTCAAATTTTTAGTTTAGCATATATAGAGTTACCGATTTTACCCATTTTTCAACAACTTAAAGTTTAAATATCCAAAAATCCCTTCTTTGTGGAGATATACATCGAAAGAGAAACGTTACTCTTTCATATATGTATTTAGTATATAAATTTACTTTTTACAAAAATAAATATTGTTTAATAATGTAACTCGATCTATTGACGTAGATATTCAATAACATATTTATCGCACCGAACCTATAGCGTATAAAAATATTAATTTATTTAAAATAATTAATTTTTATTTTAAACTAATACTAAGATTATGTAATTATGATCTTAGATACAAAATCACTTTATAAAATGTATATACTGACAAAGGTTTGCATGTATAAACGCTTTCATATTTCTAGTGTAAATGTGTTTGGTATATACATAAGTATACGACATGGCATCATCTTAATAAAACTATTAAGTGTGGTATCACAGAAATTCGTGGCGCCATTTATCACAAAAATTTCGTTTGAATAGTGTGTGGGAGTTCAGGTAAGTAATTCTAATTTATTTTTACATTTTATTTGATATACTTACTTTTTTATGTATATTTATATTTTACATAATATTAAAAGTTGTATTTTAAGGGCCGTATTCATAAAATATATTTCAGATTTATTAAAGACTTATTTGACAGATGTTGTAGAGGAATTTGTCAAATAAGCCTTCAATAAACCTAAAATATTTTTTATGAATACGGCCCTATATTTATATTCTTAGTTTTATATAATATTTAAAGTTGTATTTAATATTTGTATTTAACTTTGTAACAGGTGGTTTCTTGGTGCGTGGAGGAGGCATATGTGTAAGTTTTATTTAAATTTCAAATTTAATGTAATATATGTATGTATGCTAATGTGTTTTATTTTTTTTTACAGGTTGAAGGTGGTTTTTTTTAAAAAGAATTCGTTGAGTTGGTAAGTGAAGATTTTTTATAAAAATGCATATTTTATATAAACTTTTAAATTTATAAAAGTTTTATTGAATTTTTCTCAATAAACTTAAAAATTGATTATGAATATGTTAATTAATTTTTTATTGTATATTAAAATGGCGGATAAAATACTTTTTAAACGCTATGCCAAAAAAACATGGCCGCAACAAAGCGTCCATAAAAGTATCCGCCATTTTTTAATTCTAAATGCGATGGTCACATTCTAAATGCGAAGTTCCAAATGTATACTGTATATATTTTGTTCAAATATATCAAATTTTTTAAGATTTTTAGTAATTTGTTGACTGACTAGCGCAATATAATACACTAAAAAAAATCCATGATGGCCAATAAGTATATGTGTCATATCTGGTATTTCAAAATGTACCACCTTGATTACCCGCAAAAATTGGTATTAAACAAAAGAGCTTAACCAGTAGAATACAGTAAAGTATGAAAAAGTGAAAATCCAAGATGGGGGATATATGAGTCAAATATAGTAATTACTGATTTGTCCCAATGAACCCCCACAATACAGTTGCAAAAGTGTAATTTTAAAAATGGTGGACATTTTTTAAAAAAAATCATAATATTTAATATTTAATTTCAAAATTAGAGACTTGATTCGTGGTGATACTGAAATTGTTATGGGCGACCAAAAAGGGTACATTTTTTAGTTTTTGTGGTACTTTTTGTGTGTGAATATAGATTATTAAAATTAGTGATTATTGTTAAAGCACTCGAAATTACCTAAAAATTTTGTTTTTTTGTTTAATAAGTATTGTTTTGTTAAAGATTTTTGTTTGGCTGTAGGTCATAAAAATTCAATTTTATTGTTTTATTTTTAAAGAAAAGGTTTTAAATTTCCAATATTTCGATCTACTTCGTTCGTAGATCACCATCACGGATATTTAAAAATATTTTAGATATAATTTTATATCGAGTTGAAAAACAATCTTTTTATTTATAAGTTTATCAGTTGTTAATTAACTTATAAATAAATAAAATTGGTTTTTAACTCGATATAATATTATATCTAAAAAAATTTTGTTTCTTTCAACGCTAAAAATCTTTAATGGGCTTTATCTTCTGAACCAAAATTCAGATTGAATTAAGGGTAGCATATCGATGGCTTAATATAACAAAGGCGTAACTCGATTTTTTATTATTTTACAGGGGAAGGAAAAAATTTAATAAATCCGTAAAATTTTAAATACTAAAAAATTTTAATGCAATTTTAAAATGTTGCACATTTTATTTCTCATTGCATTTGTGTACATATTTTTTTGTTTTAATGAAAATATGACCTTTTTTCATTGACATTAAAAAAAAAATTAAGTTAGGGCTTTTTTTAAACTGAGTTGAAAATGAGACATTATTATATGTAGATATTTGGGTTTTAATAATAAAAGGAATTAATTCATAAAATTAAGAGGTTTAAATCAGAAGTTAAATGTAAAATATTAGTTCTTATAAAGCAAGTTATCGTAAAAAATGGTAATCTTTAGGTAAAAACTTTTTTAAATTCTGTAGTTGGTCCCATTTGTTTTCTGTGATTGCTATTTTGTCCTTATAAAGTGAATCGGGGAGTAATGTTTATTAAAATAGAAGTTTGCATTGAAATTATTTATTTTTTTATTGGTTTTTTTTAATTCTTTAAGATTTCAGAAATATTTATTGAATTATATTTCAAAACTGTTTTTTTATTTTTATACCCTTCACCTGTGGTGCACAAGGGTATATATAGCTTTGTCATTCCGTTTGTAATTTCTACAATTTTCATTTCCGACCCCATAAAGTATATATTTTCTGAAAGCTTATGAATAGAGGAGTCGATTAAGCCCTGACCGTCTGTCCGTCTGTCCGTGTGTTGGTTGAAATCAACTTTTAGAAGCAACTATATGTTCCTCAGATCTCTATATGGTATCAATCTCTTGGAAATATCCAGGAATGAATCGCTATTGAAATTCAGCACAATCGCCCCATAACTTTCTGAGATATGAGCAAAAAACCACGACCACCTCGTTTTTTTTCACAATTACAACAACAACATACATACATACATACATACATGTAAAAAACATACCAAAAAAAAAATATTAAAAATAAGAAAAAAATAATAAAAAAAACTACAAAAAAAAAATTAAAAAAAAAATTAAAAAAAAAATTAAAAAAAAAATTGTAAAAAAAATTTAAAAAAATTTTTTAAAAATTTTTTTTTTTTAAATTAAAAAAAAAATAATAAAATATAAATAATATATTAAATAAAATAAAATAAAATTTTTTTGGCTCAGCTGGGATCCGATGCCACATTTATTCTAACGTGTACGTATGCACGTATTCTATATGAGATGAATGGTGATACAAACAATTGTTATTGCATGACTACACGTTGTGAAGGGTATATAAGATTCGGCACGGACGAATATAGCACTGTTACTTGTTTCTTTTATCTTCTACATATATAAAAGTGAACTGTGTGTGTGTTAGCTATAGACTCCGAAACTCTAAAACCGATTGGACTCAAACTTTGGCAAGTTGTTGTACACATTCCAGCGAGTGTTTATGGGTGGCAAAAAGTGGGCGGGGTTACGCCCATAAAAAATTAGTTATAACTTTTAGCTTCTTGCACTTGACCGATTTTTTTGAAACTCTGCACACATATTGAGCTGTCATGACTTGACAATTTCTTTGCACACACATATTGAGTTATACAATTTCGTGATTAGAAAAGTGGGCAGTGCCATGCCCATAAGAAATAAGTTATAATTTGTAGCTACTTGCACTAGATCGATTTTTCTGAAAGTTTGCACACACATATTGAGCTGTCATGATTATATAATTTCATGATTATTTTGAGGTACTTGCTCTGGACCGATTTTTGTGAAAACTTGCACACATATTGAGTTGTCATGACTATACAATTTCTTGATTAGAAAAGTGGGCAGTGTCACGCCCATAAAAAATGTATAATTTTCAACTACTTGAACTTCACCGATCTTTCTGGAACTTTGCAAACATATTGAGCTGTCATGACTGCAATTTCGTGATTAGAAAAGTGGGCAGTGCCACGCCCACATTTGTTGTGATTAAAAAATTTTCATTCAAATCAACTTTTGCACCTAATGGTTTTAAAATATTACACCCCAAAATACCATCAAAGTTACTAAAAATTTCTTTTTACAACATTTCCATTGTAGAGCCAAGAGAATTAAACTCTTTTAAAAGAGGTATCATTATCTTCATTGATGTAACTGTTTTAGAAGAAATATTATTTAGAACAATTGGATTTTCAAGTTCTGTTTTTTAAGAATTGTGAAATATTCCTTTTCTAATAAGTGTAGTGCCTGATCTTGTATCTACTAATAATTTTATTGAAACTGTTTAAGTTTGAACTACTATATAGGGTAATGTTCTCTGGTTGGTAATTGAAAATTTGAAGTTTAAATATTATCTTCTTCCATTCTATTCGAACTATATATGTTAAATTTTTGATAGTTATTTCTACAGCCATTATTAAAATTTCCTGAGATACCTTGATTTCCTAAATATCCCGTATTATTTTGCGCGTTTCGAAAGTGTTAAAAATCATATCTAATAGTGTGATTATTTGACATATTTGGTCGACAATTTAGAAAATTGTATCTATTATCGGTATGTTTGTACTGACCAAATTTCTGCTGTTATTATTATATTGATTTAAGTTATCTTCATTAGGATTATATACACTATTGTTTTGTAAAGATTGGTTAGAATTAGGAAAACATGAATTTGAATAAGATTGAGAATTAGAAAACATTTGATTACGTTTTTTGTAATTATTTTCATTATTAGAAATGTTTTACATTTAATAATGAAAATAATTACAAAAAACGTAATCAAATATTTTCTAACTCTCAATCTTATTCAAATTCATGTTTTCCTAATTCTAAATCTATTGTTTTATGCCGCCGCTTGTTACGATTTTTAAATGTAGTTAAATAAAACAAGTAAGAGCACTATATTCGGCTGTGCCGAATCTTTTATACCCACCACCAATTTTGTGTACATTTAAAGCACAATATTTATTATTTTGTTAATCATTATGGAATAATCTCTTTATAATAAAATATGTATCACCTTCTTTGTAGAGGGTGGTTAAATTTTAAGGGCCCATGTTGAAGGTGAACTACACCTAGTCTTTAAATTTGTTTTCTGCATTTCACTTGACATTTCTCAATCTCAAACTTACTCAATTTGATCCGTGGAAGGATACGTAAATGAGCAACGCTTTAAAGTTATTCAGGGTTTTTATAAAAATGGGCGTTCAAATCAAAATGCATTTTGTGCACTTCGTAATTCTTTTGATCAACATAATCGTTCAAATTCGTCCACAATCGGGAGAATTGTAACAAATATTTAAATTTCTGCAAAACAGGTCTGTATAAAATGTTAGAAAATCTGTGAATGCCTTCTTAGTGCGTTGAATGGGAACCACTGCTGGTTTTTGCGATAGTGTGTCAAAAGAGCAGTCAACCTCGACTCATCATCATGCCCAACAATTGAGCATCAACATTGTCATTGAAAATTTGGACCATCAGATAGTGGAGTGGTGCCAAGGATGGGGGGGCCATTTGGCCGATATTTTGTTAAATACATAATTGAACCATACAAATATTATAATTACAAAAAGAAATAATAATATCCTAATAATTTGTGTTTTATTTAAATTCAACATCGGTCCTTAAAATTTAACCACCCTTTATAACTTCGATATGCTACTAAAATGCTTTTGTAAATGTAGTCTTTTAGTAAAAGTGGGCGTTAAAGTAGGAGTGACAATAAAGTTTCTGCTAATAAATACAACTTAGATATTTCAATATAGTCCTTTATTTTCCCAAAAACTTTGTCAATAGAGAAATTACATGAATTTAAGATAAACCGTTATATGGGAGGTAGGCGTTAAAGTGGGCGTGTCACCTAAACTTTTTGGCAAAAAAATTACATTGATTAGAAGGATATATGTAGCAAATTTGATCATTATACCTCTAATTTTGGCGGTTTTATGAGCTTTTAAATTTCATTAACGGTAGATAACGTGAAAAGTGGGCGTTATAGTAGGCGTGTCAAAGTAATTTTTACGAATGAGTACAACTTAGGTTTTTCAATATAGCTTTTTATTATTCCGAAATCTTTATTAATAGAGAAATTATATGAATTTTAGTTAAAACGTTATATGGGAGGTGGGCGTAAAAGTGGGCGTGGCACCTAAATTTTCTAGCACAGTAATGATATTGCCTAGGGGGATAGACGTAGCAAATTTTATTATCATACCTCTAATTTTGGCGGTTTTATGAGCTTTTAAATTTCATTAACGGTACATAACGTGAAAAGTGGGCGTTATAGTAGGCGTGTCAAAGTTGTTTTTGCGAATGAGTACAACTTAGGTGTTTCAATATAGCCCTTTATTATTCCAAAATCTTAATTAATAGAGAAATTATATGAATTTTAGGTAAAACGTTATATGGGAGGTGGGCGTAAAAGTAGGCGTGGCACATTGATTTTTCGTCACAGAAAAGCTACTCACCAAAAAGCGAAGTGTGCAAAATTTCAGAGTCGTACATCCAATTTTGTTGCTTTTATGACGTTTTTGTTTTTAAATACACCGAAAAATACACTGTGCGGTATAAATTTTCGTACATTTTGATCGATAACTCCTCTTCTAATGCATAGATTTAGATAATTTTCGGGGAAAAATATTGTTTTTACTCAGGAAATATATATTCGAAGTTTCATGAGTCTACGTTAATGCGTTTGGACACAATTCCATTTTATTCGATGTTTGAAGGACATGGTTTTTTCGACCTACTCTTGCTTTTCGAGCTATAACTCTCTTCCTAATATTCCGATTTAGCCCATTTTCAATACCAAACAAACCTTGTCTATAAGAAAGATTCTGGCAAAATTTGAGTCCCCTAGCTTTTTCGGTGCGACCTCTATCGTGCTTTCAACAGACGGACAGACGGACGGACATAGCTAGATCGTCATCAAATCAAACCCTGATTCAGAATATATATACTTTATGGGGTCTAAAATGGATATTTCGATGTGTTACAAACGGAATGACAAAATGAATATACCCCCACCATTTTTTTGGTGGCGGGTATAAAAAAAACTTGACTTAGGCCATTTTTTGAAGTCGTTATAAATCTGTTATTTGCAATTATATCTCCCTGAAATTTTGAGGCAAGATGCATCGGACATTTGCCTACCAGAATACACAAAAAACGCTATTGAAAAAATTTGAGTTACGCCTTTATATTAAGCCATCGCTATATAAAATCGTTGGATTTTCTGTTAAATAGGTTTATTAAATATTTATTAGGAGCATATGCATTTTTTGATTTTTACAGCCTCACTTATTTTAGAGTCGCCACTGTGCCATGTTGACAAATAAAATATGGGAGATTATTTTTAAAACATCCTGGGGTCAATTCGAATTTGATAAGATCTTTTAAATGTTATATCATAAAGAATCATCTTAAAATAATAATCTACATTTTCATAGATAATAAAATGTTTTCGTTGGTGGAATTTGAGAATGGAGAATGTTGCGTTCAATTATCCCGAAATGTGCGTAAACAAATGCAAAACACATGCTCGTCAAAATATAAAGGTGCATGGTATGCAGCAAAATTAGTTTTAGAAAGTGGTAAGTTTTTAACTATTTAACAGTTTGAATGCCTTGATTAACTATCGCATGTCGAAAAACCTAAAAGAAGAACATAAAGATCTCTGTTCTTCATTCTGAAATTAAAATGGAGAAACATTTTAAATTTTAATATAAAATTTCCAAAGCAATTTATTTATATGTAATCTATAAAAATAATGCCCATTTTTATTATTTGTATTTATTTATAATATTTTTTGATAAAAAAAGTGTATGGTTTTAGTTAATTTTTCAATAAAAAATTATAATAAAATTTTATGTACGGTATCATCTCTTTAAATTTTATAGATGATAAAACGTATTTATTAGAATATAAATACAAATATAAATACAACGAATTGCTTAATAAATCATCGTTAACATCAGCGCCAATGCAACTAATACCTCTTATAAACAGGCAAGAAATTCAAAATTATATTAATTCAAATGACACTAGTAATTGTTCCAACATTAAACAAAGTTCATCCTCCGGTATAATATATAATTTCAACGAATGGATATTACATTCTAACAACCCCTCGACTACTGAAATTTCTTCAAAACTGCTATCCAATGGAGTAATTCAAGAAAACCTATTTAATTTTGGAACATATTCTGAAACTGCTGTCTGTAATAATATTACATCGCCTCCTGCCACACCAACAACTAACTTGGCTCCCACAAAGCTGCCGGAGAGAACAAAGAGTAAACAAACAGTAATATCTAATTTACCACCAACAATAACGCAAAAATTTTCTAACATATCGGATTTAAAAGACACTAATTCTTCGCCCTTGTTATCCTCTACACAAAACTTGTCTGAAAATAGTTCTCCCATCAAGTATGGTATGACCCCAACTAAACATAACATATCAATACAATGTACTTCTTCAGTTTTTAATTATACTGTATTGTCCGAACACAATTACCCTAACTGCTCTAGTTTGTTTTCAACACCAAACACATCAAACGATTCTCCAGCAGTCAAATCAAAGCAACGTGGTTTTTCAGTTAAAAAACTGTCGGAAAATCTTCCCAACAACTCAAGTTTGTCTTCAGTATCATATACGTCTAACGTTTCTCCAACAAAAAAATCACAACAAAGTGCTTTATCAGTTTCTAATTCTACATCAAAAGTGTCCCAAAATCATTCTCCTAAAAACTATGGCTCAACATCTAAATTTAACATATCGCAACAAGGTACTTCATCATTTTTAAATTCTACACCAATATTAACCGGAAAGTGTTCGCTTAACAGCTCTAGCTCTTCTGCAAATACAACAAACGATTCACCAACAGTGAAATCACAGCAACGTAGCTCAGCAATTCTAAATATGTCCGAAAATCATTATCCAATCAACTCAAGTTTGTTTTTAGTATCAAATACGTCTAACATTTCTCCAACAAACAAATCACAACAAACTGGTTTATCAGTTCCTAAATCTACACAAAACTTGTCTGAAAATAGTTCTCCCATCAAGCATGGTTCGACCCCAACGAAACATAACATATTGCTACAAGATACTTCTTCACTTTTAAATTATACACTACTGTCCGAACACAATTCCCCTAACTGCTCAAGTTTGTTTTCAACACCAAACACATCAAACGATTCTCCAGCAGTCAAATCAAAGCAACGTGGTTTTTCAGTTCAAAAACTGTCGGAAAATCTTCCCAACAACTCAAGTTTGTCTTCAGTACCAAATACGCCTAACGTTTCTCCAACAAAAAAATCACAACAAAGTGATTTATCAGTTTCTAAATCTACACAAAACTTGTCTAAAAATAGTTCTCCCATCAAGCATGGTTCGACCCCAACGAAACATAACATATCGCTACAAGATACTTCTTCACTTTTAAATTATACACTATTGTCCGAACACAATTCCCCTAACTGCTCAAGTTTGTTTTCAACACCAAACACATCAAACGATTCTCCAGCAGTCAAATCAAAACAACGTGGTTTTTCAGTTCAAAAACTGTCGGAAAATCTTCCCAACAACTCAAGTTTGTCTTCAGTATCAAATAAGTCTAACGTTTCTCCAACAAAAAAATCACAACAAAGTGCTTTATCAGTTTCTAAATCTATATCAAAAGTGTCCCAAAATCATTCTCCTAAAAACTATGGCTCAACATCTAAATTTAACATATCGCAACAAGGTACTTCATCATTTTTAAATTCTACACCAATATTAACCGGAAAGTGTTCGCTTAACAGCTCTAGCTCTTCTGCAAATACAACAAACGATTCACCAACAGTGAAATCACAGCAACGAAGCTCAGCAATTCTAAATATGTCCGAAAATCATTATCCAATCAACTCAAGTTTGTCTTTAGTATCAAATACGTCTAACATTTCTCCAACAAACAAATCACAACAAACTGGTTTATCAGTTCCTAAATCTACACAAAACTTGTCTGAAAAGAGTTCTCCCATCAAGCATGGTTCGACCCCAACGAAACATAACATATTGCTACAAGATACTTCTTCATTTTTAAATTATACACTATTGTCCGAACACAATTCCCCTAACTGCTCAAGTTTGTTTTCAACACCAAACACATCAAACGATTCTTCAGCAGTCAAATCAAAGCAATGTGGTTTTTCAGTTCAAAAACTGTCGGAAAATCTTCCCAACAACTCAAGTTTGTCTTCAGTATCAAATACGTCTAACGTTTCTTCAACAAAAAAATCACAACAAAGTGCTTTATCAGTTTCTAAATCTACATCAAAACTGTCCCAAAATCATTCTCCTATCAACAATGGTTCAACATCTAAATTTAACATATCGCAACAAGGTACTTCATCAGGTTTTAATTCTACACCAATATTAACCGGAAAGTGTTCGCTTAACGGCTCTAGCTCTTCTGCAAACACAACAAACGATTCACCAGCAGTGAAATCACAGCAACGTAGCTCAGCAATTCTAAATTTGTCCCAAAATTGTTCTCCAATTAACTATAGTTCAACTTTAGCTAAATGTATTATACCGCATCAAGGTACTTCTTCAGTATTAAATTTTATACCCACATTGTCCGAAGATAGTTCACCAAGCAACTCTGGTTCGACTTCAACATTAGATACGTCCAATGATTCTCCAGCAAAGAAACATGATTTATCAGTTTCAAAATTGTCCGAAAACAATTCTTCCAAGATCTCTAGTTATTCTTCAAAATCAACATTGTCCGACCAACATTCCTTTAGCAACTGCAGTGTGTCTTCAACATCTAGTTCGTTTTCATCATTAAGTACTTATAGCATTTTTCCAGCAAAGAAATCAATACAACGTAGTTCTTCAGCCCGAAATTCTAGTCGTAATTTGTCTACCTTAATAACGCCGATCGTATCTGTTTCAAAAAATGTTAAAACAGATACAAATAATGTAAATTTACAAACTAGTTTAAAATCACCGTCATTTAAAAGTAATTCTTTATCAGTAATCTCTTCTAATGAAAAAGATAACGCAGCCTCAGAATCTACTTGTTCCAAAACTACTCTTAATAATACAAAAACTACAACCCTTTCATTATCCAAAACCTTCTCTGAATATCTGCCGGACTCAACCATTGAAATAACAGCTGAAAATGCCAGTTCCACAGCAAACAGTTTTAAAGAACATGAAACTAGTGTTGAAGCAATTAAAAATCCATTAAAATTGTCCACAGTGAAAGTTCCACATAGAAGTCAACTATCCAAACGACACTTTTGTATATTTTGCAAAACGTTGCAATGTAAATTGTCGAGACATTTTTTTCTGAAACATTGTGGGGAAAAGGAAGTTAAAGAAGCTAAAAATTTACCAATTAAATCAAAAGAGCGATTAAAAATAATAGACAAGTTGAGAAAACAAGGGAACTTTCTGCATAACACTTCCGAAGAGTATAACAGCGGAATCTTAATAGTTAGCAGACAACAACAGGCCAGACGTCAAAACAATGTAGATGATTATGCTTGCTGCAAAAATTGCAAGGGATTTTTCTCGAAAAACACGCTACGAAATCACCTGAGTAGATGTGGCGCGAAAGAAAAAAATTCAAGACACAATCTTATTAATGGAAGAAAACTAACACAATACGTTCACGCTGAAGCAAATTTTACACTTCGAACTAAAATTTTTCCTGTTCTAAGAAACGATGAAGTTACTAGAGCAATAAGATACGATGAATTGATTATAAAATATGCGAACAAGATGACGGAGAAATATACTTTAACTCACCAGCACGATATGATAAGATCACAGTTAAGGTTATTAGGCAGATTTTTGATTGAAGTTATTAAACTTGATACTAACGTAAAGCAACTAAAAGATATTTTTAAACCTCCATTATTTGACAATTGCATAAAAGCTTTACGAACAGTTGCAAATTGGAATGATGAACTCATGTGGTTTAGGACTCCTGCTGTTGCGCAGAGTTTGACATCATTAGTTAAGAAGTGTGGAGCAAAACAAAGGTCTGAATATATTAAAAATCAAAAAGAAGAAGCACAAAAAGAACTGGAAAACTTCTTGCTTCTCTGGGAGGAGGAGATTCCAGTTTTAATAAACAAAAAAGCCTTTGACGACCAATGTAACCAGAAACGTGAAAAAAAAGTAGTATTGCCAACCAAGAATGATATCAAAAAATTGTATTTATATTTAAAAAATAAGATGCTAGAGGCAATTGGTGTATTGGAAAATAAGTTTGATCTTCACTGCTGGAATGAGCTGGTAACATCATCCTTAATATTCATTCAAATATTTAATAGAAGGAGAGCTGGAGAAATCGAACGTTTAAGTATAAATAGCTATCTTAATAAGGAAATAATAACGGAGAATGTCGAGAACGATATCCTCAAAAAAATGTCAAAAGAGTCAATATCATTTGCGAAGCAATTTGCTCGTTTAACTTTACGCGGAAAGCTGGGTAGGACAGTGAGCGTTCTTCTCTGTCCCTTAAGCACGAGTGCAGTGGATTTGATTTTAAAACATAGAGCCGAAGCAGGTATACCAGAAGATAATGAATATATCTTCTCAAAAAAAGGGTCATCTAAATTTTCAAAGCATTATTATAGAGCTTGTCCGTTGTTAAAACAATTTTCGACAGAGTGTGGTGCTGAAATACCCGAAAGCTTAAGGGGCACATTCCTAAGAAAGCACATAGCAACGTACACTTCATTATTAAATATAGAGGATGCAACAGTGGACAAACTAGCAAATTTTATGGGACATCACAAAGATATACACAAAAACGTATACCGAGTTTCAGTACCGGTCGCTGAAGTGACATGCGTGTCAAAACTTCTGATGGCGGCAATTGGAGATGAAGAAGACGAAATTGAGGATGATAACTTCGAACAGGACAACTTGGAGGAGGAGAACTTAGAAGAGGATAATTTGGAGGAGGACACCTTTGAGAAAGATAATTCAAAAAGACGTAGTCAAAATACAAGCGGCTCATCTGTTAGAAAAAGACGAAGCAGTAAGTATAAATTTAATACTTATTTAATGTGTATTGGCTTTTTTAAAAGTCACAAAATAATTGATTTTATTGCCAAAGCTTCACCCTACGGCAAAACAAAACGGTGCAAATGGACTCAAGAAGAAAGACAGGCCATACACTCTACCTTTGGTGCTTTGGAAAAATTAGAAAGGCTTCCCAGCACATTCCAATGTTTAGAAGCAATTAACAAAAATAGTATTTTAAAAAATAGAACTCCGCAACAAGTCAAATCTTGGATCGACAACCAACGGCGATACAAATTGAAAGGTAATAAACATTTTATTTACTGGTTATATTTTTCTACTTTTGCATTTATTTATAGTTAAAAACTAAACAGCTGTCATCTAAAGACAACCCGCAGGGGTATTTTCGAAAGAGAATAACGGGTGTGACGGCCCCGCGGACCCCAGTTATGAGGATAGTGCAATAAAAATCCTTTGAAAACAACAACATAACATTATGCACTCATCTTCAAAACACCGTTCGAGCCTCTTAAACAATATACATAAACCCGGCAGCGTAAAACGTTTATTTTTCTCATTTAGTCTTATTAAGCCCTAATAGACTTGAGCCGGCAGCGTGTATAATCTTTGATTCTCTGTTAGCAAAAAAAATTAACTTCAACTATATTTCAAAACAATTCGAATTCATCTTTAACAAATGTCAAGAATTTTCCTGCAACTATATCTATGACTTTGCAGAATATAATAAATCATCTTGCGAGAATAAACAACAGCTTGTCGTGTTTGTGTCGTTCTGGACAACAAATCGATAATCGCCAAAAGTTTATATCAATATGTGATTTCATTTCTTCAACAAGAACAAGCACACAAGAACCCTAAAATTATTTTAAGTTAACTACTTTCACGCGCTTCTTATCGTATGATTTTTCTAGTATTATTCCAAGTTCAAACTCCACTATAACAGCACCTAAGTTGTTCCATCAAAATATTTTTTATTCTTATTTTGACAATTGATCGATCTCTCTTCAATAACTACAACAAATGTATATCTACAACGTGCTTCAGTTTTCAATTCTATATCAATATTATCCGACCTAAATTTGCTTAACAGCTCTAGTTTGTTTTCAACACTAGATAACTCTAACGATTCTCCGGTAAAAAAGTCAATTCAACGCAGCTTACTAGTTCCAAAATTGTCTAAAAATCATTACTCCAATAACTCAAGTTTGTTGTCCTCAGCATCAACGACGTCTAACGTTTCTTTAACAAAAAAATTAGTGCTTTATCAGTTTGTAATTTTACATCAAAACTGTCCCAAAATCATTCTCTCAACTGTGGTTTAACATCAAAATATAACATATAACAGCAAAGCACTTCATCAGTTTTACATTCTTCACCAATATTAACTGGAAAGTATTCGCTCAGCAGCTCTAGTTCATCTGCAAATACAAGAAACGATTTCCCAGCAATGAAATTATAGCAACGTTGTTTATCAGTTCTAAATTTTTTCAAAATTCGTTATCCCAACAACTTCAGTTTGTCTTCTGCATCAACTACGTCTAACGTTTCTCAAACAAAAAAATCATAAAGTGCTTTATCAGTTCCTAAATCTACATTATAATCGTTCTCTTATCAACTATGGTTAAACATATACATAAATGTTACATATCGCAACAAGGTTTTTCATAAGTTCTAAGTTCTACATTAATATTAACTGAAAAGTATTCGCGCAACATCTCTAGTTCATCTGCAAATACAACAAATGATTCTCCAGCAATGAAATAATAGCAACGTAGTTTATCAGTTCTAAATTTTTTAAAAATTCGTTATCCCAACAACTTAAGTTTGTCTTGAGCATAAAGTACGTCTAACGTTTCTCCAACAAAAAAAAATTACAACAAAGTGTTTTTTCAGTTCCTAAATCTACATCAAAATCGTTTTCCTATCGGCTATTGTTCAACATTAAAATGAAACATGTCGTACTTCATCAGTTTTAAATTCTACACCAATGTTAACCGGAAAGTATTCGTTCAACAGCTTCAGTTCGTCTGCAAATACATCAAACGGTTTTCCAGCAGTGAAATCACAGCAAAATAGCTAAGCAGTTCTAAATTGTCTGAAATTTATTACCGCAACAACTCAAGTTTGTTTTCGGTATTAAATACGTCTAACGTTTCTCCAAAAAAAAATCACAACAACGCGGCGTAGTTCCTAAATCTACATTAAAACTGTCCCAAAATCGTTCTTCTATCAACTATGGTTCAACTTTAACTAAACGTATTATATCGCATATAATTTGCCAAGCAACTCTGGTTCGACTTCAACATTCCATACGTCTATCGATTCCCCAGCAAACGTGCTTTATCAGTTCCAAAATTGTCAGAAAAAATTATTCCAATAACTCTAGTTACATATATTTCAATATCAACATTGTCCGACCAACATTCTTATAGCAACTGCATTGTGTCTTCACATCTAGTTCGTTTTCATCATTAAGTACTTCTAGCATTTTTCCAGCAAAGAAATCAATACAACGTGTTCTTCAGTCCTAAATTCTAGTCAGAATTTGTCTACATTAACAACGCCTAACTTATGTGTTTCAAAAGATGTTCAAAATCATCATTTAACAGTAATTTTTTATCAGTAAACTCTTCTAATGAAAAAGATAATAACTCGCACACAGAATCTACTTTTTCCAAAACTACTCTTAATAATACAAAAACTACAACCATTTCATTATCAAAAACCTTTGCTTCTAAACAAAAAAGCCTTTGACGACCAATGTAACCAGAAACGTAAAAAAAAGTAGTATTGCCAACCAAGAATGATATCAAAAAAGTTGTATTTATATTTAAAAAATAAGATGCTAGAGGCAATTGGTGTATTGGAAAATAAGTTTGATCTCCACTGCTGGAATGAGCAGGTAACATCATCCTTAATATTCATTCAAATATTTAATAGAAGGAGAGCTGGAGAAATCGAACGTTTAAGTATAAATAGCTATCTAAATAAGGAAATAATAGCGGAAAATGTCGAGAACGATATCCTCAAAAAAATTTCAAAATAGTCAATATCATTTGCGAAGCAATTTGCTCGTTTAACTTTACGCGGAAAGCAGGGTAGGACAGTAAGCGTTCTTCTCTGTTCCTTAAGCACAAGTGCACTGGATTTGATTTTAAAACATAGAGCCGAAGCAGGTATACCAGAAGATAATGAATATAACTTCTCAAAAAAAGGGTCATCTAAATTTTCAAAGCATTATTACAGAGCTTGTCCGTTGTTAAAACAATTTTCGACAGAGTGTGGTGCTGAAATACCCGAAAGCTTAAGGGGCACATTCCTAAAAAAGCACATAGCAACGTACACTTTATTATTAAATATAGAGGATGCAACAGTGGACAAACTAGCAAATTTTATGGGACATCACAAAGATATACACAAAAACGTATACCGAGTTTCAGCACCGGTCGCTGAAGTGACATGCGTGTCAAAACTTCTGATGGCGGCAATTGGAGATGAAGAAGACGAAATTGAGGATGATAACTTCGAACAGGACAACTTGGAGGAGGATAACTTAGAAGAGGACACCTTTGAGAAAGATAATTAAAAAAGACGTAGTCAAAATACAAGCGGCTCATCTGTTAGAAAAAGACGAAGCAGTAAGTATAATTTTAATACTAATTTAATGTGTATTGGCTTTTTTAAAAGTCACAAAATAATTGATTTTATTGCCAAAGCTTCACCCTACGGCAAAACAAAACGGTGTAAATGGACTCAAGAAGAAAGACAGGCCATACACTCTACCTTTGAAGCTTTGGAAAAATTAGAAAGGCTTCCCAGCACATTCCAATGTTTAGAAGCAATTAACAAAAATAGTATTTTAAAAAATAGAACTCCGCAACAAGTCAAATCTTGGATCGACAACCAACGGCGATACAAATTGAAAGGTAATAAACATTTTATTTACTGGTTATATTTTTCTACTTTTGCATTTATTTATAGTTAAAACCAAACAGCTGTCATCTAAAGACAACCCGCAGGGGTATTTTCGAAAGAGAATAACGGGTGTGACAGCCCCGCGGACCCCAGTTATGAGGATAGTGCAATAAAAATCCTTTGAAAACAACAACATAACATTATGCACTCATCTTCAAAAGACCGTTCGAGCCTCTTAAACAATATACATAAACCCGGCAGCGTAAAACGTTTATTTTTCTCATTTAGTCTTATTAAGCCCTAATAGACTTGAGCCGGCAGCGTGTATAATTATTGATTCTCTGTTAGCAAAAAAAATTAACCTCAACTATATTTCAAAACAATTCGAATTCATCTTTAACAAATGTCAAGGATTTTCCTGCAACTATATCTATGACTTTGCAGAATATAATGAATCATTTTGCGAGAATAAACAACAGCTTGTCGTGTTTGTGTCGTTCTGGACAACAAATCGATAATCGCCAAAAGTTTATATCAATATGTGATTTCATTTCTTCAACAAGAACAAGCACACAAGAGCCCTAAAATTATTTTGAGTTAACTGCTTTCACGCGCTTCTTATCGTATGATTTTTCTAGTATTATTCCAAGTTCAAACTCCACTATAACAGCACCTAAGTTGTTCCATCAGAATATTTTCTTGAATACACTTCTTATTTTGACAATTGATCGATCTCTCTTCAACAACTACAACAAATGTTTATCTACAACGTGCTTCAGTTTTCAATTCTATATCAGTATTATCCGACCAAAATTTTCTTAACAGCTCTAGTTTTTTTTCAACACTAGATAACTCTAACGATTCTCCGGCAAAAAAGTCAATTCAACGCAGCTTACCAGTTCCAAAATTTTCTAAAAATCATTACCCCAATAACTGTCTCAAAATCATTCTATCAACTGTGGTTTAACATCAAAATATAACATATAACAGCAAAGCACTTCATCAGTTTTACATTCTACACCAATATTAACTGGAAAGTATTCGCTCAGCAGCTCTAGTTCATCTGCAAATACAAGAAACGATTTTCCAGCAATGAAATTATAGCAACGTAGTTCATCAGTTCTTAATTTGTTCAAAATTCGTTATCCGAACAACTTAAGTTTGTCTTCAGCATCAAGTACGTCTAACGTTTCTCCAAAAAAAAAATCGCAACAATGCGGCGTAGTTCCTAAATCTACATTAAAACTGTCCCAAAATCGTTCTTCTACCAACTATGGTTCAACTTTAACTAAATGTATTATATCGCATCAAGGTACTTCTTTAGTATTAAATTCTACACCAATATTGTCCAAAGATAATTTGCCAAGCAACTCTGGTTCGACTTCAACATTCGATACGTCTAACGATTCCCCAGCAAAGAAACGTGGTTTATCAGTTCCTAAATTGTCAGAAAAATTATTCCAAGAACTCCAGTTACATATATTTCAATATCAACATTGTCCGAAGATTTTTTTAGCAAGTACATTGTGTCTTCAACATCTAGTTCGTTTTCATCATTAAGTACTTCAAGCATTTTTCCAGCAAAGAAATCAATACAACGTATTCTTCAGTCCTAAATTCTAGTCATAATTTGTCTACATAACTTGGAAGAGGACATCTCAGGGAACGATAAGTCAAAACGATGCAGCTAAAATACAAGCAACTCATCTTTCAGAAAAAGCTGAAGTAGTAAGTATAAATTTAACACTTATTTGGTGTAAAGTCAAAAAAATTGATTTCCTTCCCGAAGCTCATCCTACGGCAAAACGAGTGTCAAGAAAGCCAGACCAAACATTATACCTTTTGTATTTTCCGGCACATTCTAATTTTGATGCAAACAAAAATAGTCCTTTAAAAAAAACTCCGCAATAGGTTGAATCTTTGACCGACAACGATGAAAGGTAAGAATTAAATTTCATTGTTTAAATTTTTATATTTTTGCATTTCTTTTTAGTTAACAACTAACAAACTGTCATCTTACGACAACCCGCAGGGGTTTTTTCGAAAGAGAATAACGGGTGTGACGGTCCCGCGAACCATAGTTATGAGGAAAGTGTAATAAAAATCCTTTTAAAGCAATATATTATGCATTCATCTCAAAAAGTCCCTATCGTTTCTCTGAAGTAATACATAAAGCCGGCACCGTATAATGTTTCCTTTTCTTATTTAGTCTTATTAATCCCTAATTGGATTTACCTGGCAACGTGTAAAACCTTTTTTGTTTTTCTATAAGCAAAAACAACGTCAATTATACTATAAAATAATGCGGATTCATCTTCAACAAAATTAAAGGATTTTCCTGCAAATGTATCTAAATATACTAAAATTAACTTAAATACTAAATGTTTTTATTTGAAAAAGAAGAATTTTTCGTTATCCCATCTTAACCGAAAGCACATGTTTGGTAAAATCAACAGGTTCATGGTATCCAGTTAGAATCACTTTGAAAATGGTAAGTTTTTATTTGTTTAGTATAAAAAACTAAGTAAATACAATTAATTAAGACTTTGAAGCATATATTTAATATTTTTTTGAGCTTGATAAATAACAGCTTGTCCTGGATAACAAATCTATACGGCGATAATCAGAAAACTTATTATCAGTATTTGATTTCTTTTCAGATGAAAAAACATATAATGTACAATAAAAATTGAAACTAATATCTCTTATAAGCAGACAAGGAGGTTTAGAGTTCCAGAATATACACCAAAATCATTCAACAACATCTAAATACAACGTTTTTTAAGAAATCACTTAATATGGTTACCAGTTTACACCAGAATTGCCTGTTTTTTATATCATGAAGAACAACACAAAATAATGGGTCTGATGGCCCCGAAAAATCTTCGTTTGCAAGATATAAGCAATCAGAGGACCCTAACGTCTCTTTACCTGTAAGCATAAGATACAAATGTAATTACCTTAAATTATAGTATTTAACAACATTTTTATTTTTAGCAATTTCCAGTTTGAATTTTTGATGTCTCCTCAGTTTCAATAATAAATCGCATTCTCTTCAACAACTTACTTGTCTCTGCTGCTGACGCAAGCTAATAACAACAAATTTGATCAAATTTACCACCAATTACACATATTCATGCAACGGTACATTGTAAATGGCGCAAAAGCAACAAATATATAATACACAAATTTTAATTTTATGATCAAAAAGTACACTTAAGTTAATTGTTTAATACCGAAACCAAAATCTAATGTTCCACCCCTGTAACAAATCTTGACATACTGCTGTATGAATTTGCCTTGTTCTAGTTATCTACATAAAATAATGTACAAATTTATATAAGACTGAAAATTTACTGCCTGTTTAGATATATTGAAAAAAATTACATTTTTGTTTTCAATATATTTATATGAATGAAAATTTCATTAGAATTTAGATAAGCAGGTAGTTAATTTAGTAATAAGTTTTTGATTTAAAATCAATTATAACATTAATCACAAATTTTTTTTAACTAGTCTTTGCTTTAAAATAAGAAACCGAAAAGTTATGTTATACAACAAAAAAATTAAAACAATAAAATTGTTATTAAATTTACATATGTAATTATTTTTTTATTCTATAAAAACATTTTTGCAAAAGGTAATGTATTATAACTAACTGCACACTTAAACTCAAAAAACTAAGCATGAAATTTGGATTGTGGCTTCCTTTTTTCAACGCGTAGATCACTAAGGAAGAAAGTCTAACCTAGTCCCTTTTTGGAATTTTTTTTTTTAGAAATTAGAGATAGTTGATAAACACATGTTAAGATTAGAAATAACGAGCTAAACAAAATGCTATTTTAGAATTTTGCAATTAGGGGCTAATGGTCAAAATTTTGAATGATAATGATATGGGTGCCACAAAAGGTATTTAAGTTTTGATTGAAAATCGAGTGGGCTGCGCAAAAAAAAGTACTTTTTTGAATTGTAAATGGTAATTTTTGTATTTTCTATGCTAATGAATCTGGATTTTTAAAGTTAAAGACTATTCAAGCTGATATTGAAAAATAAATGGGTACTTTTTTAAATTTAGAAAGTTCCTTTTGTATTTTCTATGTTTATGAATCAAAATTTTAAAAATTTGGAATAATTAAGAAAAAAATTGAGGTTGAAAATAATATGTGTGACACAAAATGTACTTTTTTTATATAGTACTTTTTCTATTCTATATGTTCACAAATCTAGAATTTTGAAACTAGAGACTATTTATCCAAGTTGAGATAGAAGTTAAATGAGACTATATTTTCTACGTTTATAAATCTAGATAGATAGATAGAATTGAAATTAGAGACAACTGATCTGAGATTAAAAATGATATAGGCAACAAAAAAGATAATTTTCTTCATTCCTTTGGCACTTTAAATATTATCTACGTTTGTGAACTTAGATTTTTTAAAGAAAAGACAAAGTTGATATTAAAAATGACATGAGCGAAATATAATGTACATTTTCTCGTTTTTATGGTACTTTTTTTATTTTCTACTTTTAAGAATTTAGATATTGAAATTGGAGACAATTTATCAAATTTTTAATGAAAAAGCAGGTGGGCGACAGAAATGGTACTTTTTCACATGTATAAAGTACTTTTTGTATTTTCTACGATTATGAATCTAAAATTATCAAATCAGAGTCTGTTGATATTAAAAATTAATTGGATGACACAAAAGGTACTTTTTCGCATTTATATGGTACTTTGATGCGCAGTTCTTACTATTTTTTAAATACTAAATGTTTTCTGATTAAAATTATGAAAATTTGTTTCTCTGATTCATTTTAGTTTAAAAAAAAGTACAGTTCATTAGTTAATTAGTTTATTGGTGCCCACTTTCAGAATTCTATGTATACAAAATATAAAAACTGCAAAAAGAGAATTTTTTGTCGTCCATAACATATAGAGTTAGAATTCGGATTAGAAATCACTAATTTTAAGAATCTATGTTTACAAACATAATAATACAAATTCTACCTTTATAAACGTAGAAAATACAAAAAGTACAATAGAAATTCAAAAAAAAAAACTTTTTGGTTGACAATAACATTGTTAGTCTCACCTTGCATCAATAGTCACTTATTTCGAAATTCTAACTTCGCAAACGTTGAAAATACAAAAAGTACTATAGAAGTTCAAAAAACCACCTTTTTGGTCGCCCATAACATTTTCAGTCTCACTTCGTATGAATAGTCCCTTATTTCAAAATTCTAGCTTCGCAAACGTTGAAAACACAAAAAGTACCTTTTCGGTCGCTCATAACATTTTCAGTCTCACCTCGTATTAATAGTCACTAATATTGAAATTCTGGTTCACAAACGTTGAAAATAAAAAAAATACCATAAAAATTCAAAAAGTACCATTTTCAGTCTCACCTCGTATGAATAGTCACTAATTTCGAAATTCTAGCTTCGCAACGTTGAAAATACAAAAAGTACTATAGAAATGCGAAAAAGTAAATTTTTGGTCCAAGTTCCAAATTTCAAACAAAAATTTTCAAATATTTTTGTAGCAAAATATTTTAATAGACATGATTTAAAGTCAGTAAATCTACTCTTTTTTGCATAAAAGTAATTATGTTCCAAAAAGTACCAAACTGTTTTCCCAAATTTTCTCCTTTCTACCCTGTTATGAATGTGTTTCAATGTTTACTAAATTACATAATTTTTTATGTCTTGTGAAATCACAATTACATATTTTATGAAAATTCGCCCACTAATTAGGAATTATACACATTTTCCGGTATTTACCCCTTTTTGGTACCTTTTTTGTCCCCCTAAAAGTTTCTAAAAATTTCACCAAAATAATTGTTCATATTCTATTAGGGAATAATAATTATCAAATTTTGTCCCATCGAATAATATTCGAAAAGTTTCTTTTAAAAAAAAGTACCAAAAATAGGGACAATTTCTACATACGAATTTAAAAAAAGTGCCGAATTCTTATTAATATTTTTTGCGGATTAACTAATAGTTTCAAATTTTTTTAGCTTTATGTGTTTGAAAGTTACATAGGGTACCAAAAAAGTACCAAATCATAGTTTTTACCTATGATTCAACCCTTAGGGGTTGAAAATTAAAAAAAAAAGACCGGACACTTGTCAGCTTATTTTTTGTGCAAATTACAATACTTTTTCAATTTAGTTTGTATCATTTTAAGTTAAGCAGATATTAGGTTACCGATTTTACCCATTTTTTAGGGACAATTAATCAAAACTGCGACTGAAAATTATATTGACAATAGCACATAGTTTCTACGTTTGTGAACATAGACTTTTTAACTTAGACTATTAAAGTTCATATTGAAAATAATATGAGCGAAACATTATGTACTTTTTCGCATTTTTATAGTACTTTTTGTATTTTTTTACTTTTTGAATATAGATTTTGAATTTATTTATTATTTATTTGACGAAAAAGCAAGTGGGCGACACAAAAGGTACTTTTTCACATGTATAAAGAACTTTTTGTATTTTCTACGTTTATGAATCTAGATATTGAAAATAAATTGGACGCTACAAATTGTACTTTTTCGCATTGAAATGGTACTTTTTCTATTATATACGTTTATTAATCTAAAATTTTGAAATTTATCCAAGTTGAGAATGAAATTAAATGGACTTTTTGTATTTTTTACGTTTATAAATCTAAATTTTTAAAATCAGGGACATTTGATCAAAACTGAGACTGAAAATTTCATGAGCAACACAAAAGGTTATTTTTTACGGATTATATTAAGTTGAAAATAATATGAGCGAAACATAATGTACGTTTTTGCATTTTATGGTAATTTTTGTACCATAAAAAGTAACTGGGCGACACAAAGATACTTTTTCACATGTGTAAAGTACTTTTTGTATTTTAAACGATAAGAATCTTAAATGTTCAAACTAGAGACTATTAATTACAATTGTTATTAAAAATTACTTTTTCTATTTTATACGTTCATAAATCTATAAGGTTTTAACTAGAGACTATTATTCCAAGTTAAGATTGCAATTAAATGGGACTTTTTGTATTTTTTACGCTTATGAAATCAGAGTTTTGAAATTAAACCATTTATCCAATTTGAGATTAAAAACAATATGATTAACGCAAAATGTACTTGTTCGCATTTTCAAAAAATTGCGTACAAAAATTATAATCAAATCAAATGAAAGTAGTTGACAATTAGAATACAGTAAAAATGAAAAAGTTTAAATATTATAATAGGTACATATATCTTTATTAAAATGGACGATACATTAGTCCCATATATTAATTACGGATTAGCCCACTATATTGTAAAATATTGGTATCAAATGAAAGGGCTTTGTAGTTAGATATAAATAATGTAGAAACTGTAAACAAAATGATAAACAACAAACATATTCTTTTCCAAGAACTGAAAATATTTTTATTTGTATTAATAAAATAAAAAATTATCATATTTAAATAAATATGTGTACAGAAATATTTTGTATAAATAAAAAATTATTATAATAAATAATGAATAAATTCTGAAAAATAGTACATAAATATAATCTATAAAGGGTGGTTACATTTTAAGAGCCGATGTTGATTTTGAATAAAACATAAATTATTTAGGAAATTATTGTCATTTCTTTTTATTATGATAATATTTGTATGATTCAATCATATATGGAACAAAATATTAATAAAAATTTAAGTTAAAGAAAATAAACTTTGTAAGGTATATAAACCTTTAAAAATATAAAATTTGTTTATGAATGTGTATCTTTAAACTAAACTTTGTTGACTTTGAGTTCTTTTAGTGTTAAAATATCCTTTGAAATAGAGGTAACTCATCATCAGTATATGTGTTTCGGAAGGATTATTTTCTATGCACAGATTTACGCTACTGCTGATGATATATAATGCCTGAATTATTAGAATTCTCCATATACATATGTAGATTTACAACCTGTGGATCTTGCATAAAATTTTACATTTGCATGCATGAATTTTCCGTACAAGCATTGTCAAATCGCAGAACAGGTTCTCCCTTCTTTCTCACAACCTTTCAAGTTATCATAGCACTGTAATTTGCTCTTCTATTAACAAAATTCCTAACCATTAGTTTTACCACTTTAGCGAATTCACACAATCCTATAAAAAAAGCACAACAATATATATGTCAAAAAAATATAAAATATGTCTAACAAATATAAAAGATTACTACAAACTTTTAAGAGATAACAAAATTAAGTTTTTTCCTCGGAAGTATTTAACATTTCATTCGAATGATAAATACTGCAGAAAAAAACTAACATTCACAAAGGCCATATAATATTTTTTTTTCGTTTTGAAAATTATAAATAATTACTGAATACTTTTCAGAAACTGTCGGCAATCAAAACAAAATTATCAATCGGCACACGAAAAAATTTTTATTATACACAATTTAAAAAACCTTTATTTTATTATGAATATTAATACATATATTCTTTAATTTTCAACAAAACAAAGATTTATTTAACAAACATTTTAAAAATACAACTTATAAAACTTTATCAAATGTAGTTAATTTAATTTTTAACATGGCCGAAATACTTTTTTTTCGCACAAACCAAAGTCTTCAATTTTTACAAACATTAACGGCGTTAACAACAATGGCGCAATCAAATTAAATTCCTTATTCTGTAAAAACCGGGAAAATATGGGAAAAAGTATGGCATAACTGGCGGCAGCGTTTGATTTTAAAATTTAAAAAAAAATACATTTAAAAGGTATATATCGATAAAAGAGCTTTAGAAGAATATCAAACAAACATAGTGGAATCAAATAAAATAAAAAAAAAAAATACAAAAAAAATGTTCTCAAATAAGCATGTCGTCATATAAATCGCTAGGAATATAGACTAAATGAGAACTGAGCTCATATGAAGCAAATGTTCTTATATTAGGTGTTATATATAAAAACTGTGCCCATTTAAGTCACTGTGCATATATATATATATATATATATATATATATATATATATATATATATATATATATATATATATGTATATGTATATTATAACCCATATTCATAATCAACTTTGAAATTTATCAGAAGTTTATTGAACAAAAATTGTATACCTAATTTGTTCTACGAATCTTTGATGAATTTAGAAATTGATTATGAATACAAAAATAGTTTTGTATATTTATTTATTTACACATTTTATACAAATTAAAATAAATATGTTCCAAGTTTTAAGAAAATGAATTAAATTGATCTGGCAGCCTTATTTAGAACATAATAAGCATTTGGGTTGCACTGTTACGCTGTTATGTTATGGACGAAATCTTTCTGGAATCAACGGTAAGTATCCTTAAGTGCCTGAAAATGTGAAAAAATAAATATTAGTTAGTATTTTGAAATTTTTGTGATTTATTTTAAGGGTGCTGTTTTCTTAACATTTTTCAAAAATTGAAAACGATACTGACCTGAGGAAACTGGACCAATTGGACGAAATCTTTCTGGAATCAGTGGTTAGTACCCTTAAGCATCTAAAAATGTGAAAAAAGAAATATTAATTAGTATTTTGAAATTTTTGTGATCTATTTTAAGGGTGCTGTTTTCTTAACATTTTTCAAAAATTGAAAAGAATACTAACCTGAGGAAACTGGACCAATTGGACGAAATCTTTTTGGAATCAACCGTAAGTATCCTTAAGTACTTGAAAATGTGTAAAAATAAATATTAGTTAGTATTTTGAAATTTTTGTGATTTATTTTAAGGGTGCTGTTTTTTTAACATTTTGCAAAAATTGAAAACGATACTGACCTGAGGAAACTGGACCAATTGGACGAAATTTTTTTGGAATCAACGGTAAGTATCCTTAAGTACCTGAAAATGTGAAAAAATAAATATTAATTAATATTTTGAAATTTTTGTGATATCTTTTAAGGGTGCTGTTTTCTTAACATTTTTCAAAAATTGAAAAGGATACTGACCGGAGGAAACTGGAACAATTTAATGAAATCTTTTTTTTCTAATTTTAAATGTAAAATAATTTAAATCAAAACTGAAAATTCAAAATGTGTTATAAAATTGGACAAAGTTGTGGAAGAATAAAGGAGAATATATTTAAATATGTGTTTTATTTATTAGCAGAAACGCCAACTTTAACGCCCATTTTCATTGAAAGACTAACGGCCTTATTCATAACAAAAAGTTGGCATAAAGTTAGCATTAAGTTTATTCATAACACTCATGCCAAACTCTGGCTAAACTCTTGTTAACGAGCTGCCAAACGTTTGCCAACTTGTGAAAGACAGCTTTTATGTGTTGTTGTTTTACATTACCAATATTTTTTACCTACCTTTTCATCCTGTTCCCAATTTACAGATCGTTTGCGTTGCTTTTCCATTTTAATAAAAATTATATTGTTCGTTTATTTTTTAATTTATTTTTCAATTTTAAAAATTGTTAGTATCGATGGAAACACAAAAACGTCAAAATTAGGGATTATAAACAAAAAATGGTTGCATATTTTAGGGGTATCATGCAATTTCAGAGTTGATTTATGAAAAGTTGGCAGACAGATAAAAGTTTCTTATGAATAAACTCTGTGCTAACGAGCTGCCAAGCTTAATCGGCATTCTAGTTAGCAGCTCGTTGTACGTAGTGTATAAACTGTGGCTAACTTTTTGTTATGAATAGGGCCGTAAATGTACGAAAATATTTTAAAAGCACATCGACAAAGTTGTTCGAAACAAAACATGACCAGGGAAAACTGGATATGAGGGAATGTAGCCCACGCCCTTCTCTAACAATTCCCGTTTTCGGTTTTTTGGCACATCTCTTTGTTTCAACCCAATTGGCCAAAAAGTGGGTTGAGTGAATTTTATAAAAATAGTTTTTCAAAAAAGTTGTTTGAAACAAAACATGACCAGGGAAAACTGGATATAAGGAAATATAGCCCACGCCTTCCTCTATCAACTCCCGTTTTCGGATTTTTGGCACATCTCTTTGTTTCAACCCAATTGGCTAAAAAGTGGATTGAGTGAATTTTATAAAAATAGTTTTTCAAAAAAGTTGTTTGAAACAAAACATGACGAGGGAAAACTGGATATGAGGGAATGTAGCCCATGCCTTCCCCCATCATAGCCTGTTTTCAAATTTTTGGCACATATCTTTGTTTCAACCCAATTGGCCAAAAAGTGGATTGAGTGAATTTTATAAAAATAGTTTTTCAAAAAAGTTGTTCGAAACAAAACATGACGAGGGAAAACTGGATATGAGGGAATGTAGCCCTTGCCTTCCTCCATCACGCCCCGTTTTCAAATTTTTGGCACATCTCTTCGTTTCAACCCAATTGGATTAAAAGTGGGTTGAGTGAATTTTATAAAAATATATTTTAAAAAAAGTTGTTCGAAACAAAACATGACCAGGGAAAACTGGATATGAGAAAATGTAGCCCATGCCTTCCCCCATCATGGCCCGTTTTCAAATTTTTGGCACATCTCTTTGTTTCAACCCAATTGGCCAAAAAGTGGGTTGAGTGAATTTTATAAAAATAGTTTTTCAAAAAAGTTGTTCGAAACAAAACATGACGAGGGAAAACTGGATATGAGGGAATGTAGCCCATGCCTTCCTCCATCACGCCATGTTTTCAAATTTTAGGCACATCTCTTTGTTTTAACCCAATTGGCCAAAAAGTGTGTTGAGTGAATTTTATAAAAATATATTTTAAAAAAAGTTGTTCGAAACAAAACATGACCAGCGAAAACTGGATATGAGGGAATCTAGCCCATGCCTTCTTCCATCACGCCTTGTTTTCAAATTTTTGGCACATCTCTTTGTTTCAACCCAATTGGCCAAAAAGTGGGTTGAGTGAATTTTATCAAAATATATTTTAAAAAAAGTTGTTCGAAACAAAACATGACCAGGGAAAACTGGATACGAGGGAATGTAGCCCATGCCTTCCTCCATCACGCCCCATTTTCAAATTTTTGGCACATCTCTTTGTTTCAACCCAATTGGCCAAAAAGTGGGTTGAGTGAATTTTATAAAAATATATTTTAAAAAAAGTTGTTCGAAACAAAACATGACCAGGGAAAACTGGATATAAGGGAATGTAGCCCATGCCTTCCCCATCATGGTCTGTTTTTAAATTTTTGGCACATATCTTTGTTTCAACCCAATTGGCCAAGAAGTGGGTTGAGTGAATTTTATAAAAATAGTTTTTCAAAAAAGTTGTTTGAAGCAAAACATGACCAGGGAAAACTGGATATAAGGAAATATAGCCCACGCCTTCTTCTATCAATTCCCGTTTTCGGATTTTTGGCACATCTCTTTGTTTCAACCCAATTGGCCAAAAAGTGGATTGAGTGAATTTTATAAAAATAGTTTTTCAAAAAAGTTGTTCGAAACAAAACATGACGAGGGAAAACTGGATATGAGGGAATGTAGCCCATGCCTTCCCCCATCATGGCCCGTTTTCAAATTTTTGGCACATCTCTTTGTTTCAACCCAATTGGCCAAAAAGTGGATTGAGTGAATTTTATAAAAATAGTTTTTCAAAAAAGTTGTTCGAAACAAAACATGACGAGGGAAAACTGGATATGAGGGAATGTAGCATATGCCTTCCTCCATCACGCCCCGTTTTCAAATTTTTGGCACATCTCTTCGTTTCAACCTAATTGGCCAAAAAGTGGGTTGAGTGAATTTTATAAAAATATATTTTAAAAAAAGTTGTTCGAAACAAAACATGACCAGCGAAAACTGGATATAAGGGAATCTAGCCCATGCCTTCCTCCATCACGCCCCGTTTTCCAATTTTTGGCACATCTCTTTGTTTCAACCCAATTGGCCAAAAAGTGGGTTGAGTGAATTTTATAAAAATAGTTTTTCAAAAAAGTTGTTCGAAACAAAACAGGACGAGGGAAAACTGGATATGAGGGAATGTAGCCCATGCCTTCCTCCATTACGCCATGTTTTCAAATTTTTGGCACATCTCTTTGTTTTAACCCAATTGGCCAAAAAGTGTGTTGAGTGAATTTTATAAAAATATATTTTAAAAAAAGTTGTTCAAAACAAAACATGACCAGCGAAAACTGGATATGAGGGAATCTAGCCCATGCCTTCCTCCATCACGCCCCGTTTTCAAATTTTTGGCACATCTCTTTGTTTCAACCCAATTGGCCAAAAAGTGGGTTGAGTGAATTTTATAAAAATATATTTTAAAAAAAGTTGTTCGAAACAAAACATGACCACGGAAAACTGGATATGAGGGAATGTAGCCCATGCCTTCCTCCATCACGCCCCGTTTTCAAATTTTTGTCACATCTCTTTGTTTCAACCCAATTGGCCAAAAAGTGGGTTGAGTGAATTTTATAAAAATAGTTTTTCAAAAAAGTTGTTCGAAACAAAACATGACGAGGGAAAACTGGATATGAGGGAATGTAGCCCATGCCTTCTTCCATCACGCCCCGTTTTCAAATTTTTGGCGCATCTCTTTGTTTTAACCCAATTGGCCAAAAAGTGTGTTAAGTGAATTTTATAAAAATATATTTTAAAAAAAGTTGTTCGAAACAAAACATGACCAGCGAAAACTGGATATCAGGGAATCTAGCCCATGCCTTCCTCCATCACGCCCCGTTTTCCATTTTTTGGCACATCTTTTTGTTTCAACCCAATTGGCCAAAAAGTGGGTTGAGTGAATTTTATAAAAATAGTTTTTCAAAAAAGTTGTTCGAAACAAAACATGACTAGGGAAAACTGGATATGAGGGAATGTAGCCCGTGCCTTCCTCCATCACGCCCCGTTTTCAAATTTTTGGCACATCTCTTTGTTTCAACCCAATTGGCCAAAAAGTGGGTTGAGTTACATTTGTGTATTCGCTACTTTTTTTTTATATATATTTATTTTTTATAGTAATAAAAAAATTATATATGTATCTATAATTTATTTGTGTTTTACGGCATTTCGAAATAAAGTTAAAAAATAATTTTTTTTAAACTTCATTTAGTAGACCAAAAAGTTTGTTGAAATACATGTAAAAGTAAAGGCATTGCCATTCAAATATACTTTACATATGTATATCTATCAGGGATGCCACTACAAAAATATTTTTCCTGTAAAATTTTTGGAAAAATCGGTCAAATATTAATTATTAAAATAGTATAAAAAATACTTTATCTATTATTAATATTTTTTAGATAAATTTGTCTTAAGTATTTTAATAGTGTTTATTGTAATTCATTTATTCTGGCCTAAGTTTTTTTTAATATTCTTAAAATTGTTACAATTTAAACTAATTTAAAAAAAAAGTTTTAGGATGATTAATAAGAGAAAATAAACTTAGGCCAGAATAATGTTTTGCAATACATTTTGGGAAAAAAATTTTGTATAAAAATTTATTTATAATTGCATTTCTATATGTTAATATAAAAAAAAAATTGTGCTTTAAAAATTAAGAGATAATGATAAAATTTATATCATTTTTACATCCTCCTTTATAGCATTTGTTTTCTGTATTATGATTTTTAAATATTATTTATATAAAAGAAGCTTTTAAATATTTAATTTAAATACATTAGTTTTTAACAGTTATAAAAAAATGTACATTTTTTCAATCAAATTTTCTACTATCAATTTCCTATTACTTCTAAAACAAAAAAAACTGATATTTTACCAAAAACTTAAAAAAATTAAAAAAGCCACCTACACCCAAGGTACGCACAAATTATAAAAATCTACCCATTTTTCCTTATCGGATCAAATTGGCAGAACTTAATTAGAACTAAAATCATATATATAAACTTGGTAGCACTTCAAACACATTCTCTGAGTATGTATTACTCATATTAAAAGAGAATAATTTTAAATTGCACTCATTAAATTGAGTGTAAAAAAAAGTTTGCTAGCGAGTTTGTTATGTTCACGGGTATTTTTATTTTTATTGATACGTATATGCATTCTTTGCGTTTTGCCGTGTAACTTGTGACATATAATTACACTGATTTTAATTTTTGACAGATGCATAAAAAGGAACAAAGGATAGTGTAACGGCAAAAGTCAGTGCCTTCGTTTTTGCCAACACCTAACCATGTTGGCCTTTGTCATTTATTTATTTAACTTATTACCGTATCAATTGGTAGTTATTATATTATTATTTTTTCTTTTAAATAATTATTACCCTATTAATTTGTTAGTAATGTATTATTATAATCAGTAATATTGAATTCTATTGTTTTTCTCTATTTATATTATATTTATACTTATATAACGAAACTATTTGTAAAATGAATTTAATCTGAATTAATTTAAGAATATTAATTTAAATTCAAACCTAACGGTTGGCCTACTGGTAGCGCGCCCTACATTTCGGTTATAGAGTCACACTAATATCAATTACAAACACTTCCTCAGCACAGCTGTTTGTGTTTCTTGACAACACACAAGCGACCAATGTGTGTGAATGAGTGTGTGTACCCAAGCAAAGGGTATAAAAGCACGAACATTATGAAGAAAAGGTCACATCCCCTTTTTGATCCCTTTTTTGGGGAATTTAAAGCAAGAGCCAAGTAGATTAATGTAAGAATGACGTAGCTAAGCTATAATATATGTGTAATAGTAAAGTCCTTGAAAAATATGTTAGTATGTAAGGAAAACAGTAGAAATGTATTAGCTTTCTAGATTAAGAAACTAAATTTTATGTAATGAATTTAATGGGAATTAATAAAATATCAATCAATCAATCAAGAAAAGGTCAGTCAGCGAGCAGGCTGCCTAAAGGTAAGACATTATTTGTTGTGGAGTTGCTAACTCCCCAAATAAACTCTTATTGTCTAGGTATTGCAGTAGTTCGAGGGTAGTATTCGGGAGTAGATCGGTATTGAAAATCAGAAACATCGGTACATAAACAACTGAGATATGAGCAAAAACCCACGGCCGCTTTGATTTTTTAACACAACAACAAGATACATACATACAGACGTGGTTTGAGTAAACGTGGCATCGTACCCCAGCTGAGCCCAAAAAAAAATTTTTTTATACCCTTCACCTGTGGTGTACAAAGGTATATATAGCTTTGTCATTCCGTTTGTAATTTCTACAATTTTAATTTCCGATCCCATAAAGTATATATTCTCTGAAAGCTTATGAATAGACGAGTCGATTAAGCCCTGACTGTCTGCCCGTGTGTTGGTTGATATCAACTTTTAAAAGCAACCACATGTTCCTCAGATCTGTGTATGGTATCAACCTTTTGGAAATATCCGGGAATGAATCGCTATTGAAATTCAGCAAAATCGCCCCATAACTTTTTTAGATATGAGCAAATAAACGCGATTGCCTCTGTTTTTTCCTATATTTTTACCACCAAAATTAAAATTTTTCAGCCATAGAATAATTTATAGGTACCTTTGTTACTATTTATATATATAATATGCCTTGAGAGATATTCGTAAAAATTTTTAGATAAATCGGTCTTTAATCGGTAAAGTTATAGGCAAAATTTTTTTTTTTTAAATATATATCCAAAAATTTAGAAACGAAAATCAATTTTTTTTCAGCTTCTAGACAACCGAAAGCGTCAATATTGGTATAATCTGAAAGGACTTGACTAGCAAAATATAAGCACTATAAAAAAAATTAAAATTAATGTTGGCCGCCACTACAAAATGCAGACAATACATTTATGAATTGGTCAAATCTGGTATTTTTAAATGTAACTTATAGAACCCCAATATTGGTATCAAATGAAAGGGCTTGACCAGTAGAATACAGTAAATTATTAAAAAAATATAAAATCCAAGATGGCGTCTAAAAAATGGATTTCAACTGTTATTTACATCACTTTTAACACTTCACAATGTAAAAACCTGCTATAATTATAAATTTGAAAAAATATTTTTTATCGATAATAGTTATAAGGGAATGTCCCACACCTGCTCTACAAAACATTATATGTTAAAAAAATAAATACACTCACCTTATAAGAATAATTATTAAAATCATTAATTACAAAAATAAGTTTACAAAGAATAAATACAAGCACAAAAAAAATACATGGTCACCAAGGTATCAGGCTACCATCCAATTGTCAGAAGAAGCCGCCGAGGCCAGAAATAAGCCCTGACGATTATATCGTACAAAATATTCGAGGAAATTCAGCAGAAGCGATACAAATCGAGATGTATTGAATAGGTTATTTCTGAGCAGTGACCCTTTTATAAGCTGCAGTACGCAAAGAGAACGGATTAATAAAAAAAGCTTTTTCTTCTTCATGACACCGATGATGCAGCTAATAATGATATATGTACATACGACATAATAATTATTAAGGAATTTTTATTTGTTTAACTTTTCCGTATATCAAGTATTAAATAATATAAAATAAATATACTAAAGCCTTTTTGAATAAAAAAAAATACTGTTTCATAACAGCCTTACAATTTTCAAAAAAAATTTTTTTAATTAGACCGTAAATCGTAATATGTATGCATGTACATACAGTCTGTCAAGAATGAGTTTAAGCCTTTAAAATCAACATTTGTTAATTGAGTTTTACTATTTATACCGTCTTTTATTCCTTAGAAATGTGGCATTTGGAAAAATCTCAAAAATTAAAACTTTTTGGTTTTTCAATTTTTTTATTGCATTTTTAAAATAATATAATTGACGAATTTTGCAAGAAATTTTTTTTATAGCCATTAAATTTTTAATAACTCCAACATAGTAATAGATAGAAAAAAAATGTGTTTGGTTACTTTAAACAGAATTTTCCGGTGCATCTTCTGATTCTCCTGCTATTTAAATCGGAAAACTAATTTTCAAGTTATGACAAAATATATTAGGCAACCCAACGTTTTAGGGGGTGAAATATGCCACGCCTTCAAAAACTAATCCTTACGTACTAGAGAAAAACGGAAAACAGATTTGAATTAAGGGTATTAAAATCCATACACCACATACATTTATTTTTATTTCTAGGAGAGACAAAAAATTTTTTTTGCGCAGTGTACTTTTGTTGCGCAGTGTAATATTTTCAAAATCTGCCACTAGATTTCTTATATCATACTACACCTAACACTATCAAAAAACTATAACTTTTAATTCAAAAAACACGTTTAATAATTTTGGCCAGCTTTTCAGGCCAAATACTCCTCTGTGCACCGATCAGAGAGTGCTGATGATGAAATCGTAGCTGGTTTCGAAAATGCATTCCACTCGGGTAGTGTCGGTGAAAATATAATTTTTCAGATTTATTTTTTCATTTATCACAATTAAAAATTCGTTGTAAAAATAAAAAGAATGTTAATATGAACTCAAGCCTGATTAAAATTAAAATTTTAATATAAATTTATATATATTTTTTTTAATTTTATTATTTTATTTTATATTTATTATTTATATTTTTATTTTTTTTTAATTTTTTTTTGTTTCATTTCTTTTAAATTTTTTTATATTTTTTAACACACATACGTAAATTTATAATTTTACAATGGGATGTTTTTATGTATGTATGTACGTATTTCATGTGAGATGTATGGTGATACAAACTATTGTTAATGCGTAACTACACGTTGTAAAGGGTATATAAGATTCGGCATGGCCGAATATAGCACTCTTACTTGTTTTATTTTAGATAGGTGCTTAGAATTTCACCGAGGACCAGGATAAATACGCTAAGCTAATTTAGGAACGCATACTTCAAATCATTTCGTACGGTTTTGTAATATACATTTATTATATTATCTACTGATGCTGGACAACAATTTAAGCCAATTTGTGTTGGTGAAATAGTAGTTCAGATGATAATAATTAGCTCTATTAAAGCAGTATAGTTTTCTTCTATACTTAGGTGAATTTTAAGATATGGTAGTTGGCAGGTGCAAACTTATTCGTAGGATGGTAGGGGTCCTCTGGTTTTAGAATTGGTGTAGCACGAATTTGAGAGCAGTTTTTAGGCACATTTACAGAAACGAAATCAAGCAGCTTTCTATAATCATTATAAATAAATACCATTAATTTGGAAGAGTCAAGAATCCAAAAAAATGTATAAGAAATCATCTAACAAAAACGTTGTTAAGTCAAAAGATTGAGCTTTTAAAACTGCGGACTGCTGTATGAACAAGTTAGAAAAGAATATGATTTGTTTAACTTTACTCGAATACAAATAAATTCAATATCAGGATCTGAATCAGTTTTAACCTCCGTCGAAGAAAAACTATCCGAAACAGCAATTGAAATTCCACCACCAATTGTTGAAGTTTTTGGATCACGTCTGTGACGCTATAGTTATCACAGATATTTTCAGAATTTAAGGTATTGGCATTTAACCAGGTCTCGGTAAAAATAATTACATGATCATTAAAACCAAAACTTTCATTAAAGTGGTTAGACAGTTTAGTGTTTAAACCACGTACGTTTTGATAATATATGTTTAAATGATTATCAGTATTTACAATTAGTTTTTTTAGGTTGTTGATTGATGTGAAGGAAAGCGGACAACGTTGTCAGATTTTGGTTTTTCCTTACAAAAATATTCACTGACAGGCACGTTGCCAGAAAAAAAACAAGATCAATAAGTATATCAAAAATTTCAGGTGGAACGGTGATTTTAAACGAAGCAACATTTCTTGGCTGAGAGTTTAATTATGTATGGAACAAAATATTGGCCAAATGTTAATGTTCAATTGTTGGGCACGATGATGAGTCGCGGTTAACTGCTCTTTTGCCACACTATCGCGAAAAACAGCAATGTTTCCCATTCAACGAACTAAGATGGCATTCACAGATGTTTTCTCATTTCATACTGACCTGTTTGGCTGAAATTTTAATATTTTACACAATTCTCCCGATTGTGGACGAATTTAACCGATTATGTTGACCAAAAGAATCACGAAGTGCACGAAATGCATTTTGACTTAAACGCCCATGTTCATAATAAGCCTGAATAACTTTAATGCGTTGCTCGATTGTATATCTTTCCATGGTTAAAATTATTAATTATTAATTATATACGTATGTATATATACATATTTTTTTTAAAGTCGGTGTCCAATATTCTGTCGGTGCAAAGAATCTAAAATTTCATAATTTTTAAATTAAATTTCATTACGCATATAAATATAAATAAATGTAAATATTATACAAACAAATTCATAGAAGTTAATGAAATTTGTTGCAACTAAAATACACAGTACTGTATTTACATTATTTTATAGAAATCAGCTTAATTAGAACGCAATTTCTTAGCAACGTGACATTCTACGCTTTTAGTTTGTGGATTATTAAATGACTAGACGAGCGCACAAAAGTTTAAAGTTAAAAAAATTTGAAAAATATTTAATATTGTTTTTTAACAAAATCAAAAATGGTCGAATTCACGTACATATTCAGTTAACATACTGTTAACTTTCGTTTTACTTTATTCATATTAATAAATATACACGTGATGAAAGAATAAGTGCTAATTCTCACACAAGCACTGGTTTTAATGAATTGAGGTTTAACAATAATTTAAGGAATTTTTAGAAATAACTTTGTAGACAAGTTTTAATTATATTTGAGATGTAACTACATACATATTTGTATTAACGGAATTCCTGTTTGAATTTCAGGAGTTTTTAATTGATATAAAAACCAAAGTCAATTCGATAAAATTTATACGCAACTGATTCACTGTTAATTGATTAAATGAAATTGAATGAGTGCAATTGAAAAGAATACGTATTCAGCAATATCCCCGACATTATCTAGACATAGAACATAGAAGTCTAGATTCCATAAGGCCGCTTGAGCCATAGAACAAGGACCATCCCCTCTGCCAGTCAACAACCGCTGCTATGTGTTAGAAGCCTCTGATCTTAAGAACTACTGATATCATTCCTGCAATTACCAAAGCCGCATCATCTGATAATATCCGGAAAGCACAAATAACTCGCAAAGCAGTCAGTCTATACACTTGGCCTATAATACCCCTGTAGGTCTTAAACCTAAGAGTACACTCTTAACTACTTTAGTCATAGGTATTCAACGTAAACATTTTGGTCCTATTTGGCATTATGTGAAACAGAGCAGTATATGATTTCGAAGACTTCCCATCAACATAAAGCAGATGGTCCTTAAAAGATAAACGGCAATCTATCATAACCAGAGAAACAAAAAATCGGCGGCGGCGGTGGCTAAGAAGAAAATTATCGGAGGCGGCTCATAGCCGACTAAAGCCGGATACAAGCCGTCGGCTTTAAATATATGTGTATATTTTTATAAATTTTGAAAGTTATTTATCATAAAACATGATTTTATTTAAATAAAGAATTTTTTCTTATAAAAAAGGTTTAATAATATTTTTGTTGTCATAAACAAACAATTGCTTTTTTGCTGTTGTGGGGTGTAACCGGCTCCTTTTTGCATTAATGCATAAGCCTGAGGCGGAAAACGCCTGTTCAGATGATGCTGACGTTGTTGGAATTCCAAAACAAACGTCAGCAAACTTTGCTAGGTTTGGAAAAACCTATCGAAAAAACATCTTAAAAATAATTTAGTTTTAATATACATATGTATGTATATAGATCGCCAAAATATTCCCAACATTCCGAAATTGTACTTTAAGAAATTACCACTTTGGGTATTTTTTCCAATTCTCATTTTTTAGTTAATAATTGAATATAATAAGCAATATCTTTATTAAGTAATATTGTATTATTTAAGGTTTCCGATTCTGAGTCCGAGAAAACATTTCCTAACTTAATTTCTGACGCGAAAAAATTGTTAATATTTCTTTGGCTCATTGTTAGCAAGAATAAGGTTATACCAAAAACGGTTACAATTTAAAACATTGACAAATAATGAATTTATCGGATGAGTGAAAGTTGAATCAAACTGGATGAACACATCTCTGCCACCCACAAAAATATATATGTATGCATATGTTTTCAAACTGTCAAATCATATACATTATTTTTCTTTATTTTTTTAAGTATTTTGACAGCCTGAAAATAAAAATGAGTAGCTTAAAATTGTCACCTTTGTGATTAGGGCTTACCTCTTCCATATTATTATATTTTGTTGCCATTTTTAAAGGTTGCCAATGTCTAAATCTTTTTAATAATCATAGATATTTAATTGTGTTAATAAACATAAAATAGAAAAATATTTTTTTCATCCTAAATGTTAAATAAAAGAAATTTAAATCTAAAATATATCTGTGTACATGAATGTAAGAAATGTTAGCCGGCTACATATTTGAGCCGATTTAAGCCGAAACAAGTCAGCGGCGCAAAGTGTTGCGAAACCAGAATTTTTTGGAAATCATATTGCCTAAACTGTAATTTTAATTGTATCGATAAGAAACTTCTACAGATTGGTCAGAATGAAATCCCAAACAGAATGAGTGAAAAAAAAATTTACAATTGTTGGGTCAAATTTTCAACAAAATTCAAAAATAAAAAAAAAATTATTCGAAAAATTTAAAAAAAAATTTATTTTAATTCTTTTTTTATTTCTGATAAATACCCTATGATAAGTTTTTAAAATAAATTATAGGGTGGTCCGAACAAGAATTATAAACGTCAAATTTTAATGATTTTTCGGTATTTGTTGAATAACTCTGAAATTTTATATAAAACCAAAATCTATTTCATTTCTTATTTGAAAGATGGCAATAAAAGCTTTAATTTGATACCGGTTTGAAGTCAATAGCTTCAGTTTTAAGAGAGTTATGCTAATTTTTGTGGAGTGCTAGAATAGATGTAAAATAAAAAAAAAATTGAAGATACTATTTTATAACACAGGCATATTTTATTGCATTCTACAGAAAAATTACAAATTATCAGTCATCTAAATACCAATAAGTTCATTGCTTCCTCTGATAATTCCAGGTGTTTCTTATCCTTCAGTATTCTCCTACTTGTGATTGCGAGTTGGCGAGCAGATAATGTAATATGTCTTCACAATTGTCTTTTCTTGATGTTTTCCTCGCATGGTAAAGCCTTGTGTTTCTGAAGTCCTAGTTTCCTGCTTCCAATGCTTCTTCTGATAGTTGGCCAATGGGGACCAAAAATGAACGAATTATTTCAGCTCCATGAATAAGAACCTTGTGGACAGTTGGTGGCATATAATGCCACGAATATTTCTTTACATAGAGACCAGCAGTTTCTTTTCCGATAAGAGGATAGCATAAGCGCGCACAATATACCAAGCAGGAATATAAACTACCTAGACGTAAAGGCCGCATTCCACCATAAAAACAAAGGGGGAGAGAGAGAGCGAAAGAGAGAGAATAAAATAGTAAAACAACAGAGAGAGAGAGAAAGGTACCACCACAAGCTAAAATAAAACACTATATAAAGACGGACACACACGCGGACTAATTAGTGACAAAAAAGAAAACACTGAAGATGGCGATTAGCCGAAACCGGTCTGAAAATAATAAAAATTTGACGTGGGATGACGGAAAGTCACCCGAAAACCAATATGATTAAATTATTCAATAAGTGATTCCGAGAATTTACGTTCTATTTCTATGGAATAAATACTGAGAGTGATATACTAAAATCGCTATAATTCCCAGGAGGGCAGGTATGGGCAGCTGATTTTTTCACAGTTCGTTGAGAACAAATTATGTAACATTTCTGTAGTGGTTTGGAACTGGGACTCTCTGGGACTTTTTAGATATTGCTTACATAACCCAAATTTTAAGGAAAAATGGACCTTTAGAAGATACTTGTCCGAAGGCAGATTTTTTTTCCGAATCAAAATATCTGTCACCAAAATCAAATGAGATCTTTTGAATACAGCCCTAAGATCCCCTCTTTTCGTGAAAATTTTGTATATTTGACTTCTAAAATCAATTAAAAATCAACGGGCCAAAATAAAAATAAGCTTTATGTGTTTTTTGTTTACTTGGAATGTCTGTGACAAAATTGCATCATTAAAAACACTGAAAAAAATAATCGGAAAAAAGTTACTTTTCCACTTGCCGCAACACAGTGCGGCGGCTTGAACACTTTAAAAAAGTCGGCGGCGCACAGTGGCGCCTTTTGTTTTTTTTTTCGTTGCAAAAATAGTAACTTTTGAAATAATTACGATATTTTAAAGATTTAAATAGATATTGACAGAAGACACTTTAGGCTTCAAAATAATGTTTACAAAATACTGCTGGAGGTACAGGGTCCTCTAAAAATTGCGGTTAAAATAGAATAATTTTTCCAGTTAAATGTTAACATGTTTTTTTTTTAATTTAAGTTTTTTATTTGTATCGCAAATATATATTTTTATATGTTTTTTATATTTAAATTTAAGTAAATGTATATTAAGTAACTAGTTTAACCCGGTGCGCTTTGCAATACGCATTGTTCAAATCCAAAAGTTTAGAAAAAATACTCTAATATAACATGTTAAACCAATATTAAATTTTTTTATTTCTATTACAGAAACACAATTATAAATTATTTTTAATATTAATATATATATGCTATAGATATAATATTATTAAGTATACATACCTATATATTATATTTAGCTAGAATAATTGGTTCTTGTTAGTTTGTTCAAAGAGTTAAAATAGTCATTAATATTGGGAGCGTTATCTACTAGACTTAACATATCGGAGCTATAATTATGTTCTTCCGAATCTTTTCGAGATCTTACGTTTCGTCGTGATGAAATTAGAGGGTCTGAAGAGGCCGCCAACATATTGAAAAGGTCCACATTCTGTCTAATCCGTGAAATTTTGCAAGTATTCGTGTTTCTAAATTTTTGTGTAGTCTTTGTTTTTGCATTCCTGGGCTTCTTCTGACAACTCTCCAATCGGTAAGCATTGATATTCAATTAAACTTTTATCAAGGGCCAAAATCTTATGAACCGTAGGAGTAAGTTTCTTCTCAGGGTACATTTGAGCTAAAAGTTGGGCAGTTTTTGATGCATGATCATCAAACTTTGGGCCATTTACCATTTCTCTACAGTTTATAACATTTAGGATAACTGCCAACTTTTTATAATATTATTGTCGACCCCAGTAATTCGGGCTGTTACGCGGACCAGATGATCCATCACATCCCCACTTATTTATCAATGTAAGCCAATCTGGAAGTGATACTGCTTCCTCTTCAGGCAAACTTTGAATAAGGCGTTTGGCTGTATGATCCTACACCTCCTCTACCGATACTTCAGTAACCTTTATATTATATTAGGTGGCACTGCTTCTTTTTTGGCAGATGTAATCTTTTTGTATCCAGGAAGAATACTCCCTTTGATTCTCTGCAGTCGATCTGGACTTGCAAGTACCACAGCTTTTGTAATGTCGGACCTTGATTTATCTTTTGCAAACTTAAGACATAATGCTTCTGAAAGATGCGATTTAGATATATCTTTTGTGGCATTTTCAAGTTTACGTTATCTTGTGTACTCAGAATTTTTTTTTTGTTAGCAAAACGAAGTGAATTTTGCTATGAACATCAATTTCGTGCTATCCTAGTAAATCGTGTAGTTTTTCCACAATAGCCAATTTAAATGCATTTTCATTATCTGAGTTTGGGAATAACTTTAACAATTCTAAATTGATAAATGACATTATCGCACTTTAAAATAAAATTTTATAAATTCTGTTACTGGTCACTAGTTTTAGAAAGTAAAAACTTAACTGGCTGCATTATACAATTGCTGTTTAATGTATACCTAAAAATTAAAAAAAGGGCTTAAACTACCTAATTTGAGCAAAAAAAAAAAAAAAATTAACTGAAATATATACCTGCAGTTTATATTTATTCAGTATAAAAAAGCTTTTAAACTACCTGCCTACTTTTATAACAGGTGTTTTTAAATTGAAATAAATAAAAAAATTGCAATAGTTATGCCTATCTGATTGGCAAAGCAAAATATTGTTTACTATTTAAGGAGAAGCAATAAAAATATGCAACAAGTAACTTTGGAAACCCATTTTTATTTCTTTTCACATTTTGCACACATCTTTGTTACATTCTTTAAAAATGAGAACAAATTTTTTCTCGTTTTCGCTATGAGGTTGTAACAGTTTTCTTCTTATTTCACCTACAGCGGCAACCTACGGCAGCCAAACTAAGTTAAATTATTTCAAGTATTATGTAGCAAATATGCTCAGAAAATATGGGTGAGACCCATTTGACCATTTTTAGATATGCTCTATTTTATTTGTTGAAATTACCTAAATATAGGGTGTCTGAAAAGCGGCTACTGTCGAAAAAGTAGGGCATCTGCTGAATATTTTACTACTTATTTTTATTAAAAACAAACATACCTTAAAAACAAGTAAGAGCACTATATTCGGCTGTGCCGAATCTTTTATACCCACCACCAATTTTGTGTGCATTTAAAGCACAATATTTATTATTTTGTTAATCGCTACGCCTAGGATAGACGGAGTGGCACTAGCGCTATCCGATATTGCCAAATATTTGGGTCTCGTATTGGACAGCAAACTGAACTGGAACCTGAACACAAAATCCAGGACCACTAAGGCGGCAACTGTATTATACTGCTGCAAGAGGGCAATTGGCCTTAGTTGGGGTATTAACCGCAGGAACTTATACTGGCTATACGATTCTGTCGTTAGACCAATTCTTTATTACGGAGCGGCAGTCTGGTGGGTGGCGCTGGAGAAGAGAATCCACCAGGACAGTTTCGGACGTATTATGAGAATGGCTGCGATTATGATAACAGGTGCTCTTAGGATTACACCATCTAAGGCACTGTTCACTATTTTAAACTGGTTACCACCAGACATCATGGCTAGGCAGATGGCTGCGGACACGGCACTGAGGCTGAATGCCACAAGGGCATGGAAGTATGTGAATTATGGACATGCAAGAATTTTGGGTATGATCAATATTGCTTCTCCTATTGATTACAAGGTACCTGAACCAGCATTAGATCCGGGTTTCGTGACGAATATACCGGATAGATCTGAATACGACAACGGCCTCCGACCTCTGGAGAATGCCATCTAGATATTTACTGATGGATCGAAATCACATGCTGGAGCTGGATGTTGTATCTTTTCGATCCAGTTGGGTTTGGAATTGTCCCTTAGGCTACCGGATTACTGTAGCGCGATACAGGCCGAACTAATGGCTATTAGGACAGCCGCGAAACAGATTCAGTATAATAAAATATCTGGCAGGGATATTTATATATTTACTGACAGCAAGGCGGCTATTAGGTCCCTTGAGAGTGTGTACAGCACATCGAAAATTGCCCAGGAATGCCGGGTGTCTCTTGAGGAGATAGCGAAACATTTGACGGTTACCCTTGTGTGGGTTCCAGGACATGGGGATATTGATGGTAATAATAGAGCTGATGCACTTGCAAAAGCCGGTACCACCTTAGATTCGGTTGAATCCAGTTATGCTTTGGGTATTCCCTTATCGAAGGGTAAGCAGCTAATCTCGCATCAATTCTATTTGGATGCTAAGGAAAGATGGGTGAGAGAACCCACTTGTTTGGAAACCAGAAAGATCTGGCCTGACATGGATGTGCACAGGACGCAATATGCAGTGAATATGACCCGAATCCACCTTAGGAACCTCATAGCGGTCATTACCGGACACTGGCCTATAGGTACACATGCGAAAAGGCTGAATATCCCTTACAACGACTTCTGCAGAAGTTGCGATAACGAGGAAGAGGAGGAGACGACTGAACATCTTCTCTGCAATTGTCCTGCATTCGGGGACCTGAGACGCCAGATTCTGGGTCAACAAATACTTGTAAGTAAAACTTGTCTTTCCGCAGTTGAACTGGGAAGGATCCATACCTTCGTAAACAGGACAGGATGGCTGAGGAACGACGGCCAAAAGACATAGACAAACGGGCGATGGTGCCTACGGTATCACAACGGGACCCTCGGAGGACCCAAGTGAGCTATGCCTTCGGGCGGCTGCCGGATCTAACCTAACCTAATCGCTATAAAATAATCTCTTTATAATAAAATATGTATCACTTTCTTTGTAGAGGGTGGTTAAATTTTAGGGCCCATGTTGAAAATGAACTACACCTAGTCTTTAAATTTGTTTTCTGCATTTCATTTGACATTTCTCAATCTCAAACTTACTCAATTTGATCTGCGGAAAGATACGCAATTGAGCAACGCTTTAAAGTTATTCAGGTTTTTTATGAAAATCAAATCAAAATGCATTTTGTGCACTTTGTAATTCTTTTGGTCAACATAATCGTTCAAATTCGTCCACAATCGGGAGAATTGTAAAAAATATTTAAATTTCTGCAAAACAGGTATGTATAAAATGTTAGAAAATCTGGAACGCCTTCTTAGATCGTTGAATGGGAACCATTGCTGTTTTTTGCGATAGTTTGGCAAAAGAGCAGTCAACCTCGACTCATGATCGTGCCCAACAATTGAGCATAAACATTGTCATTAAAAATTTGGACCATCAGAATAGAGGAGTGTCGCCAAGAATGTGTGGGGGGTTTGGGTGTGTGCATTTGGCCGCTATTTTGTTATATAAATAATTGAACCATACAAATATTATCATTATAAAAAGAAATGATAATAATTTCTTAAATAATTTGTGTTTTATTTAAAATCATCATCGGCCCTTAAAATTTAACCACCCTTTAAACCTTCGATACGCTAGTAAAGTGTTTTCGTTAATTTAGTCTTTTAGTGAAAGTGGGCGTTAAAGTAGGCGTGTCAATGAAGTTCCTGCTAATTAATACAACTTAGATATTTCAATATAGTCCTTTATTTTCCCAAAAACTTTGTCAATAGATAAATTACATGAATTTAAGATAAACCGTTATATGGGAGGTAGGCGTTAAGGTAGGCGTGGCACCTTAATTTTCTGGCACAGTAATGACATTGACTAGAAGGATATACGTAGCAAATTTGATCATCATACCTCTAATTTTGTCGGTTCTATGAGCTTTTAAATTTCATTAACGGTAGTTAACGTGAAAAGTGGGCGTTATAGTAGGCGGGCCAAAGTTATTTTTGCTAATGAGTACAACTTAGATATTTCAATATAGTCCTTTATTATTCCAAAATCTTTATAAATAGAGAAATTATATGAATTTTAGTTAAAACGTTATATGGGAGGTGGGCGTAAAAGTAGGCGTGGCACCTTAATTTTCTGGCACAGTAATGATATTGACTAGAAGGATATTTCATCATCATACCTCTAATTTTGTCGGTTTTATGAGCTTTTAAATTTCATTAACGGTAGATAACGTGAAAAGTGGGCGTTATAGTAGGCGTGTCAAAGTTATTTTTGCTAATGAGTACAACTTAGATGTTTCAATATAGTTCTTTATTATTCCAAAATCTTTATTAATAGAGAAATTATATAAATTTTAGGTAAAACGTTATATGGGAGGTGGGCGTAAAAGTAGGCGTGGCACCTTAATTTTTTGGCGGAGTAATGAGATTGACCAGAAGGACATACGTAGTGAATTTTATCATCATACCTCTAATTTTGTCGGTTTTATGAGCTTTTGAGTTTCATTAACGGTATATAACGTGAAAAGTGGGCGTTATAGTAGGCGTGCCAAAGTTGTTTTTGCTAATGAGTACAACTTAGATGTTTCAATATAGTCCTTTATTATTCCAAAATCTTTATTAATAGAGAAACTATATGAATTTTAGGTAAATCGTTATATGGGAGGTGGGCGTAAAAGTGGGCGTGGCACATTGATTTTCCGTTACAGAAAAGCCACTCACCAAAAAGCAAAGTGTGCAAGATTTTAGAATCGTACATATAATTTTGTCCGTTTTATTAGGTTTTAGATTTAAAGTATACTGAAAAATACACTGCATTGTATAAATTTTCGTACATTTTTATCTATAACTCCTTTCCTAATGCATAACTGTAAGCAATTTTTGGGAAGAGATATTGTTTTGACTCGAGAAATATATATTCGAAGTTTTATGACTGTATGTTAATGCGTTTGGACACAATTGCATTTTATTCGATGTTCACAAGACACGGTTTTTTCGACCTACTCTCGCTTTACGAGCTATAGCTCTCTTCCTTATATTCCGATTTAGCCCATTTTCAATACCAAACAAACCTCGTCTATAACAAAGATTCTGGCAAAGATTTGAGCCCCCTAGCTTTTTTGGTGCGACCTCTATCGTGCTTTCAACAGACGGACGGACATTGCTAGATCGTCATCAAATCAAACCCTGATTTAGAATATATATACTTTATGGGGTCTAAAATGGATATTTGTGTTACAAACGGAATGACAAAATGAATATAGCCCCACCATTTTGTTGGTGGCGGGTATAAAAACAAACATACCTTTAAGAAAATACCAAAAAAGTAGTAATCAAACGGCAATGTTTCTGACACTTTAATTCTATAGTGTATTTATTTTTTTAAGATAAGTCCTTTGTCAACTTTGAGTAGCTCCACAAAATATAATTTTTATACAATTAAGGAAAACGTTTTTGAATTGTATTCAGTAAATAGTTATTTATACGATGCTTTCATTCATTTCACAAAATTTTGTCATAAAAGTTTGTATTTTTGCCACGGGTTTTAAAAAAAGGCACCACTGTGCGGTGACTCTTAGCCGGCTTTGAGCCGATCGAATGGTTTCTCTGATCATAACTTCAAGATATTTAAGCAAAGGTTTCGTCTCAATACAACACGATCACGCATTCAATTTTACATACAATTAAATGTATGTATGTACATATGTATGTATGTATGTATGTATGTATGTATGTATGTATCTATGTATCTATGTACAAATCTAAAAGCTTACATACAAATTTACTTACATGCATACATAGTTACATATCAGAGAACTGCAACGAGCACCCGTTTTTATGTTTTATGATAATCGTCTTAAAACGAGTTGCGGTGTAGTTAATACAGGCTATTGCTTTTGCATGTACTCGCCAGGCTCGTAAGAAATTGTGTTTGCAACAATGACAAAGCTATATATACCCTTGTGCACCACAGGTGAAGGGTATAAAAACCAACACACAATTGAAAGGTATTCCGTTTATGAATGCAAGAAATACAAAAACAGAACCTACATATGAAACATTGTTTCTGCCGGCACCAAATATTCGTAATAAAATTGTGTATGCATTTAGGTATGTCCCAAAAAATTAAAAAACAAGTTGCCACAAGTAGGTATTTAACTAAATTTTTTAGAAAAAATCTCCAAATGGAAAAAAAATCTGTTATAAATTTTTCTATAATAAATCCAAATAGGATTATTATCATAAAATCCGAAAAGGTAATATCTGTGGTTTTCATGAGCAACCGCGTATGTTAATTTTTTATGATTTTGAGTTAATAATGCCATATTGTTTGGTTTTAAACGCCCTTTACTTGATTTTAAAAATGTCTGAAATAAGATGGACCCAATCCGATTTTTTTAATTGCATAACAACGTAACTTCTATATATATGTATATTCAAAAAGCGTTCAGCACTAACGCAGTATGTTGACTTACGTGTGCTTAATGGCAAATTATTTAATTTTTAGAAAAACACGCACTTTTAGTTTTCGTACCACTTTGTTTATATTTGTATTCGCTATGATATAATTTTAAAAGGATATTTGTCTGAAATTTTTATAAGAAAATTTTAAGATCTTTATTGGTATGAATGGTAAAATAAAAGTATAAAAAGTTCAATACCTAACCCGTTGTTTTATATAAAACGGTTTTATGGCTCTCCTGAAAAATTTGATTTTAAGACATACCATGCCCATGAAAACCACAGATATAATTCTATTTAATCCGAATTGCTTGTTTGAAACCCGTTTATACTTATGTTTTTTATCACTAATCAGACATACATACATTAATTCTTTAATTTTTCTATTGCCTGGTGTTCAATACTAAATGAAATTGCCTTTAACGTATGTATGTATTTAATATATGTAACAAAAATTTGGGGAGAAATAAAAAGTTGGAAAAACTAAAAATTAAAGTTTTTAACATATTTTCCTTAATTCCTAAAATGGTGAAATTGTCCCTATTAACACAACAAAAATAATAAACTGCAATGGCAACGCTGCTAACTTTTCTTCAAGGAAAATAAAAATTCAATTTGTGATCGATTTTTTTTTTAGTTTTTCGATTATTTTCTTTGAATGAATGATTCTTGTAAGACATTTTATTTTTAAGTTGTGGAGAGAAATTTATTTTCAATTTTCTTTAAACTTCATTTGTCTCGCAAATTTTATTTTTAAAATTCGGAAAATAAAATGAATTATTCGTCACAATGTGGAAAATTTAATTCATTCGAATTAATATCATTCACAAAAAATCTATATTCGAATGATTTGCGTACTATGAATTACACTGCTCTACAAAAAATAATTTTTTGTCTTCCCATTAATTAAAACTATGTTAACTATATGGATTTTGATGCGTTGAGCTCAAATCCATTGTCGGTTTTTTTTCATCAGATCGGTATTTTATTTTATGGAATTATTTTGGAATTATTTAAAAATTAATGAAGAAAAAAATTTTTTTCGTATAAAATTCGTAATATTTTTCAATTAAAAAATGGAATTAAAAAAAATATAAAGCAAATATTCAACATTTTAAACTTTTTTCTGAGAGCTATTTATCTTAAAAATAAAAAAGCCATAAACCATAAAAATCGGATAAAAAATGTAGATTTTATTGTCTTATTTTTGTTTTGTTTTTTAAACAACAAATAAAATTCTTACAATATTATGGAAGAATATTTAATAGTTTTTATTTTCTGATTTTTGGAAACTTTTCGAGTACTAAATATACTATGGTACGATTGGTTACAAAGATATATGAAAATAAACTAAACAAACAAAAAAACGTCTTTTTCGGATAAAAAACCGGTTTATTCGATATTCGAAAAATAAACATTTAGACAAAACTGCCAGCTGAAAGAGGAAAAAACCGTGTTTTCCACCGGTTGTAAAACCGAGTCGATCACCCTAGTACGTAAAGGCAACATATTTTCGTGTGAATACAGATTTAAAACTTCATCAAGAAAACTTGTAAGTTTATGTTAGTTAATTGTCGTTCACCAACGTTAATTTCAACTAAATACACACTGAATTACTTATATTAATACTCTTAAATAAGAAGAAATTATTTGAATGCTAAAATTAAAAAGCGAAAATATATATGTACATACATACATACATATGTATATAATTCGGTCATTTTATGATTTGCATTAGATATGATCAAGTGTGCACAAATGTATGTACATATGTATGCATGTATGTGACTTTCGGCTTATAAAAATAAATTTACCACTGACACCATTTCCAATTACATTAATTTAATAATTGAGCAAAAAAAAACATTCTCATGCGTCATCCACTCATCATTTTTCAACACATTCCTTTCGGTTACGTATCCAGAATGCCGTTACCATAATGACATCTTCCAAAAATGTGCGAAAATATCCGTAATCTTTATTATATAACAATATATGTGTGCATGTATTTATATATCTGTGTACTTAGTTAAGTATGTACATACATATGTACACCTACAAACGTTTAAACGAGAAATTGTAAATATTTATATTTGATTAAAAATATCGTACACACATTTAATTGTATACTTATCTGTATGTGGGTATGCATGTACATACCCGTTTTAACGTACGAAATAAGTTCTCCAATTCTTCATTTATTACACATCCTAAATATAAACCATGTGCGATTAGGGGTAACGATATACATTTTATGGACACAAATTTGTAATGAATTTTGGATTTTCTTATTTATATGCAAATAGTTTTCTAACTTAATCAAAATTTGTTAATGCACTTTACTGGTTTTCGCTTGCTTACACAAAATTCAATAAATGATGAATAAAGTGAATAAGTCAAAGCATACTCTACTGTGTTGCTACTTTGTCTGGATCAGAGTCCATCAGGTTCCTAAATGTTGACATTTAATTTATTGTTTATATGAACATATACATATAAGTATATACATATATATATATATATTTACATATACATATATCTTTTATTTAGAACCTTTCTAGACGTCTTAATTTAAAGCAATTTATGTCATAGAAAATTTTGTTCAGAAATTAATGCAATTAAATATTAAAAAATATTTTTGGTATAATTTTTTTATTATCAAATTTGTTTATCATTGTGTTTTATAACTTAAAATTGTAATATTTTTCTTACTTGAAAAAAAAAAATTAAACAAACCAATCAAGCTACAATGTTATGTACAAATTAAAGGAAAAAAGTAAGAGTGTTATACCCTTCACCATCACGTAAATATCTTAGTTTAACCAGTTTTCATTTTATATGCCATTTTCTTTATTATTTCCGACGCCATATATGGTTCTGAATTTTTACATATGTAGTTAACTGCATTCTAAAAGTCAAGCCCTTTTATTTGATACCCAAAATTAATGGGTTTAAGGTGGGCACATTTTTAATTACTAGACCTTAACAAACAAACACACAAACAGCTAACAAATGTTGATTTTTGTGGTAAAAAAAGGTGAAAAACAGAGGCAGTCGTGTTTGTTTGCTCATATCGTAGAAAGTTATGGGGCTATCATGCTGAATTTCAATAGCCATTCATTCCCTATATTTTCAAAAGATTGACACAACATTCAGATAAAAAACACTAAAAAATTCCCAAATCTTTGGACAAGTCCTGACTTTGTCATATTAGACAAATTTTTGTCATTATTTACGTCAATATCCGTACATAAGCAAACAGTATGTATGTTATGCCAGAAATTTTTTTAATGCGAGACACAAGGCTAATACTGGCAGTCGTAAATGCCAATGCTCCGATTCTTTCGGTGGTGATTTTTATACCAGCCACTAAAAAATTGGTGGGGGTATATTCATTTTGTCATTTCGTTTGTAACACATCGAAATATCCATTTTAGACCCCATAAAGTGTATATATTCTGAATTGGGGTTTGATTTTATGACGATCTAACTATGTCCATCCGTCTGTTGAAAGCACGAAGAGGTCAGACCGAAAAAGCTAGGGGGCTAAAATTTTGCCAGAATATTTCTTATACACAAGGTTTGTTTGAAAATGGACTAAATCGGAATATTTGGAAGAGAGTAAAATAGAATTGTTCCCAAACGTATTAACGTAGTCATGAAAATTTCAACATATATTTCTTGAGTAAAAAAATTGCTTAAATCTATGCATTAGGAAAGGAGTTATAGATCAAAATGTACGAAAATTTATACCGCACAGTATATTTAAAACGTAATTTATAATAATAAAAAAACTGACCAAATTAGATGAACGATTCCAAAATATTACAAACATTGCTTTTTGGTTTAAGGCTTTGTTCTAGCGGAAAATAAATGTGACACGCTCACTTTTACGCCCACCTCCCATATAACGCTTTATCTCAAACTCATTTAATTTCTCTATGAATAAAGATTTTGGAAGATTTAATATCTAAGTTGGATTCATTAGTACAAACAACTTCGACACGCCTACTATAACGCCCACTTTTCACGTTATCTACTGTTAATGAAATTTAAAAGCTCATAAAACAGACAAAATTAGAGGTATGATGATGAAATTTGCTACAGACATCCTTCTCGTCAATGTCATTGTTATGCCAGGTGACAAGCCTACTTAAACGCCTACCTCCCAAATAATAATAAGATAAAGGACTATATTTAAATATCTCAGATTTATTTATTAGCAGAAACTTCATTGACACGCCTACTTTAACGCCTATTTTCACTGAAAGACTAAATTTACGAAAACATTTTACTAGCTATACAACTAGTTACTAGTTCTACAAAAAAAGTGATACATATTTTAGTATAAAGAGATTATTCTATAGCGATTACAGTTAATAACAAAATAGTTAATTTCGGGCTATAAAAGAACACAAAATTGGTGGTGGGTATAAAAGATTCGGCACAGCCTAATATAGTGCTCTACCTTGTTTATATTGAAATCGCAGTTTAACCAATAGTATTCCGTTTACTGAACAAAATTTTAAAATTTAGAAATTTTAATTTGAAATTCAAAATAAATTTGAACAGTTTGCAAATGAAGCTATGCATAAATTACAAACGTAAATATGTATCCTACTAATATAATAAATGTGAATGTTTTTTTGTCTGGATGTTTGTTACTCAATCACGCAAGAACGGCTGGATGGAACTAAATGAAATTTGTCACACATATAGACAACAACCACGATTAACACATTGGTTTCCATTTATCACATTAATAAGGCGAAATAAGTAGAAATACGCGAATATTAATCTAAGTACATAGAAGTAATTAATTCATTTTGTATATTGGGGATTGTGGGTTAGAGCTCTTTGGCATATGTTATCATCTTCTCAGGATTATTCCGTTTATTACGTCATTCGTGTTCCCAATGGCGCGTAGTTGTCACTTACAGATGTACATATGCACATACAAATAAAAGTATTTCATTAAAATTACTGTATTCACAACACTAGAGATCCTTAATTTAAATGTTATAAAATAATAACAATAATAAAAATATGACTGTTATGAACAGCCCTTCATAATTAAGTGTATGATATAGTGAATTTAAATCCATGATTTTTTAAGTCCATCTTGCATGCGGCCATTATACGCATTGCAAAGTTTAATTGTCGACTATAAATAAAATTGTACTTGCATATACATATGTACATATGTATTTTAAAATATAACTGCTGTATGCACAAAAAAAAGAAGCAATTATGCGTCTAGAATTATATATATATATATATATTTTTTATCTCGAACAAACATTTTTGCCAAAATACAGTTCTTATTAATATTCCACAATATTAATTCAAATTGAAAAAAAAGTTAGTAAATGGAAAACGAACATGCAAAAGTAATCCATAAGTATGTAATTTATAAAACAAAATGTTTCAGAAACTCTTGTTTTGTGTTTGATATTGATTCTCTACAACGTACTTCAGTATTTTTTACAACTAAAATATCGACTGATTCTGCGAGCGTCAGTCATCATCATCAGTTTGGAATAAATTTTTTCTGACTTTATTTAATTCTCTGTTTTGGCTGTTTTTGTTATTGTTTTGCTAAAATTATTCTCATTTAACATATTGTTGTTGTTATTGTTAACGTAGTATTTCGATCACTGGTCAGCAATATTATCCTGCTGTTGGTCGTATTGATATAAAAAGCTCTCACCTGAAACTAATGCTTTCATTTGTTGTCAATATTCATTTATGAAACAACATTAACAGACTTTTTCCAAACACATTAATAAAACGTTTAATAAAAGATTGTCTCTCATTATTTGTTTTCGTTTTCGATAGGAAATATTGTTATTGATTTGTTATTTTTAAAAACGTTCTATTCTGACCATAGAATCTTTGAAAAACATTTGCAGAAATTGTGTATGAGTGAATGTGTGTTTAATAGTTTTACCATAATTTAGACTTTAAACAAACAAAGCAAGACAAATATTATTGAAACCAAAAAAAAAAAGTTTTCCAAAATAAAACGTGCAACTTAAAAAAAGTTTCTATTATAGTTTGGCTCAAGTTAAGAGTGGCATTAAGTGTGTGAATAAAAAACAATAAACATGTTTTTTAAGGTAAGTCAAAAAAAAAAAAAAAAAAAAAAAAAATCAAAAATACACAAACATTTGTTTAGGAATTAAAATTTTAATTCGTCAAGTTAATAATCAGCGTCTGACACAAAAAAAAATGTGTGTTGATTAAAAATAAAATGTAACTCTTCTTCTTTTATCTTCGATATATAAATATGCATATGTATGTATGTATGTATATGCGAGTACTTACATATGTATGCATTTCCGTATTTAAATACAGCGAATAAAACGTATTAAGAGGTTTGTTCATTGCCTTACATTTCCAAACTGACTGGCTACAATGTTTTCGCAACATTCATTCAAACGCATGCGAAATAAATACTACAATTGCATATGTACATCTGTTGGTGCATTTATACATACATTCCCACTTGACCAAAACTTTCGTCAGTACAATGGCTATCGAATGTTTCTCAAATATATTTCGATCAACATATTCAAAAACCACTATTGAAGGCGGTAAAATATTAAGTTTCTAGGTTTCACCTGTCGCTCTGTTTTATGGCAACAGAATTGATATGCTTGAACAACTAATGATATCTGCTACGTTTATATGTAGGCTTATTGCGATAAAAAAGAACTACAGGGACTACTTTTTGCATTCGTTTGAAACATATTTTTTATATTAAATTTTGCGCTATATTTACCCATTATTTATATTGTTTTACCTTTCTGCGCAATATTTACATATTAATAGTATTTTTTTTATATAAAAGTTGTCACTTTTTTATTGCACGATTAGTTCACAAAAAAATTTTGTTAATCAAGACTTCTATTCGTGAGGACATATTTATGTTTTGAAACAATAATTTTAAACGAGGTAATTTATTATAAAATAAAAAAAATCTTTTGCAGCTTGACCTAGTTATTGAAAATGTTTTGCAATGTCATCAGTTTAAAGTTAATGGTGTTTCTCTTTCTGGCAGCGGCTGTAAACTGTAACCACGGCCTTGTGTGTCATTCCTTTTGTGTTTTTCATATATATTATAGAGAAAATATCGAGAATGCTATGCTGTTGCCAACGTCTGCATTTTAAAAACTCTCGACAATTATATATTGCATTCCAAAAACCTTTCAGCACTTTTCGAAACTCAAGTCAAGTGGGTTGTGTAAAGAACGTTATACAAATTTGATACATATTTCTAGTAAAAATTCAAATGTACTGGAAGAGTACAAAGTTAGAAAAAAAAATTACTGTATAGAAATTCTAAAATTATTTTCAATGAATAGTGAAAAAAATTAATAATTAGCTGATAGAGTAGGGAAATATTTTACACAAATTTAATAAAATATAATTTGTATTTACACATTTTTTAATTAGTTCAATGCACATGTGACTTACATTTTTACACATACATACATAAATACATACATACATGTGCATCAAGGTATATTTACTTGTCAGGTTAGTCTTTCTGGGTGATCATTTTTTCCTAATCTTTTTAGAATTTATGTACGGATGCATGTGGGTGGATGAAAACATACATAACTGAAACCTTTAGTTTCCAATTGCAAAAAACCATAAAAAGTCTAGCATTTTCATCTGGATAGTTCACTTTTTTGTAGATTCTTAAGATGACCTTATTGTTATTAGATTCTTGTATGGAGAAAATATTAAGGAAAATTTTAATAATATATTCATGTACATACATATTAATTTTTTTTTTAAATTTACTTCCATTTTAGACAAATATTTTAACGGTACTGTTGGTACTTTGCAGCATTTGGACATTTTGCTGCTTGGAAGTGTCGGCAACGTATTGTTCCCTAGATCGCATGAAAAAATTTGCAATGGAAGCATGTGAACATTTGTTTGAGTTCGAGACAGAAGTTAGAGAAAGACGATCACTTGATTATGGCTTTAAAAAAAATCGCGTTAATATAAAGTGTAAGTATTTATTTATAGAGGTAAAACACAATACAATGAAAACACATTTTATTTAATACTAGAAAAGCCCGGCGCGCGTTGCTACGCCCCTTAATGAATAAAAATGCATTCTGATTTTTAATTGAATATCAAGTGCAAAAAGCTAAAAATTATAACTTTTTTTAACGGGCGTGGCACTGCCCACTTTTCTAATCACGAAAATGTGTAGTCATGACAACTCAATATGTGTGCAAAGATTCACGAAAATCGGTCCAGAGCAAGTAACTCAAAATTATAAATTTTTTTATGGGCGTGGCCCTGCCCACTTTTTTAACTACGAAATTATATAGTCATGACAGCTCAATATGTGTGTGCAAAGTATCAGACAAATCGATCTAGTGCAAGGAGCTAAAAACGATCACTTATTGCTTATGGGCGTGGCACTGCCTACTTTTCTAATAAAAAAATTATTTAGTCACGACAGCTTAATATGTGTGCAAAGTTTCAGGAAAATTGGTCCATTGAAAGTACCTCAAAATTATAAATTTTTTTATGGGCGTGGTCCTGCCCACTTTTTTATCACAAAATTATAAAGTCATGATAGCTCAATATGTGTGCAAAGTTTAAGAAAAATCGGTCTAGTGCAAGTACCTCAAAATTATAACTTTTTTTTATGGGCGTGGCCGTGCCCACTTTTCTAATCACGAACGTATACAGTCATGACAGCACAATATGTGTCCAAAGTTTCAGAAAAATCGGTGAAGTTCCAATACCTCAAAATTATAACTGTTTTTTATATGGGCGTGGCCCTGCCCACTTTTTTTATCACGAAATTATTAAGTCATGACAGCTCAGTATGTTTTCAAAGTTTCAGAAATATCGGTCCAGTGAAAGTACCTAAAAATTATAACTTTTTTTATGGTCGTGGCCCTGCCCACTTTTTTAATCAAACTTTTTTAGGGGCGTGGCCCCGCCCACTTTTCCAACCACGAAATTATTTAGTCATGACAGCTCGATATGTGTGCAAAGTTACAGAAAAATCGGTCAAGTGCAAGTAGCTAAAACTGATGACTAATTTTTTATGGGCGTGGCCCCGCCCATTTTTTTCACCCATAAACACTCCCTGGTATGTGTACAACAACTTACCAAAGTTTGAGCCCGATCGGTTTTACAGTTTCGGAGTCTATAGCTAACACACACACACAGAGTTTCACTTTTATATATATACTAGCCAAACCCGGCGCGCGTTGCTACGCCCCTTAATGAATCGAAATGCATTCTGAATTTTAATTGAATATCAAGTGCAAAAACCTAAAAATTATAATTTTTTTATGGGCGTGGCATTGCCCACTTTTCTAATCACGAAATTGTAAAGTCATAACAGCTTAATATGTGTGCAAAGTTTCAGAGGAATCGGACCAGTGCAAGTACCTCAAAATTATAATTGTTTTAATGGGCGTGGCCCTGTCCACTTTTTTAATCATGAAATTGTAAAGTCGTAACAGTCCAATACGTGTGCAAAGTTTCAGAAAAATCGGTCCAGTGCAAGTACCTCAAAATGATACCTTTTTTTAATGGGCGTGGCACTGCCCACTTTTCTAATGACGAAAGTGTAAAATCATGACAGCTTAGTATGTTTGCAAAGTTTCAGAAAATTCGTCCAGTGCAAGTAGCTAAAACTGATAACTAATTTTTAATGGGCGTGGCCCCGCTCACTTTTTCAATCACGAAACTATAAAGCCATGACAGCTTAATATGTGTGCAAAGTTTCAGAAAAATCGGTCCAGTGCAAGTACCTCAATATTAAAACTTTTTTAGGGGCGTGGCCCCGCCCACTTTTCTTATCACGAAATTATTTAGTCATGACAGCTCGATATGTGTGCAAAGTTTCAGAAAAATCGGTCAAGTGCAAGTAGCTAAAACTGATAACTAATTTTTTATGGGCGTGGCCCCGCCCACTTTTTTTCACCCATAAACACTCCCTGGTATGTGTACAAAAACTTACCAAAGTTTGAGCCCGATCGGTTTTACAGTTTCGGAGTCTATAGCTAACACACACACACACACACACACACACACACACAGAGTTTCACTTTTATATATATAGATAGAAGAAGAAGATAGAAGATAGATAGATAGATAGATAGATAGATAGATAGATAGATAGATAGATTTTGCATGGAAATCTCATTTGATATAAATTTTAAAATTGACAAGTCTGTATGTATGTATGTATGTATGTATGTATGTATGTATGTATGTATGTATGTATGTATGTATGTATGTATGTATGTATGTATGTATGTATGTATGTATGTATGTATGTATGTATGTATGTATGTATGTATGTATGTATGTATGTATGTATGTATGTATGTATGTATGTATGTATGTATGTATGTATGTATGTATGTATGTATGTATGTATGTATGTATGTATGTATGTATGTATGTATGTATGTATGTATGTATGTATGTATAACACAAAACGTAGGACATTTTTGGCTACGGTGCGAAATCTTGAGCTATTTCGATAAAAAGTGTCCCAAGGCCATAAGATGCAGTTCGCCATTTTTTGCCAAACATAATTTTTACCAGAGTTTGGATTTGAGAATCAATGCTGTCTAAAGAAGCCACATTAAAATAAGGTTCCAAAACGTTCACTGCCGTATTCATAAAAAATATTTTCGGTTTATTTAATGCTTATTTGACAGAAATTAATCCAATATGCTTTTAATTAATCTTAATCTTTTTTTATGAATACGGCAGTTAATAAATGTCGAAAAAATATTGTACGAGTTTTTTTACAAGTTCTTTCATTGGAAGTTATTTTTACAGCCGTTTACGAACGACAGTATAAGCCTAGCCAATTTGTAATGACACAAGCGGTTAATGAATAAAAACAAAATAATTACAGGTCTACTGCATATCAATAAATACATACATACATAAATATTTATTTACATAAAAGAGTCAATGTACATACATTTATTAATCAATGTAACTGTTGTTGATAAATTTAATAAATGTGTTTGTATATCGTTAATAAGGTCACAGAGTTAACCAACTTTAGCAAAATATTTATTTTTTCTATGTGCTGCTGTATGAGCAGTTGCAGTAAAAAAATAGCACATTTAACGACGATACCATGTAAAAGTTAAGATTATTTCTACGATACTGATTTGTGAGTATGTATAAAAATTTTGTAGCAATGGTTTAAATATGAATTGGACATTAAATTTAGTGGGAGCCATTTTTACGCACACAACTGTCTAAGAGTAAATGTTGTTCGGTTGTTTGTTTATCTGTTTATTAAGAGTTACTACTAAAAATAACCGGAAATTATGAATAGTTTAAAACAAAAAATCTTTTAAAATGGTACACAAACAAATAACTGTATGTAAATGCAGGCTTTTAAAAAATAGTAATAAAAACAATTGGAATTTAATTTGAGTAAATCAATGTGTAAGTATGTCCTCGAAACATACATTGACCCTGTGTGCTTGAAAAAAACAAAAAAAACATTTATAAGTTAATCGAATATTCAAAAACAACTGTATTTTCGATTGCCCGGAAATAATATATATATATATATATAAAAATCAATGTGTGTTTGTATGTTTGTTTGTGCTTTATAGACAGTTAAACGGCTGGACCGATTTCCTTGAAATTTTAACAGAATCTTTCTGTATGTCTGGAAGGAACTATAGGCTATACTTTGGTTTGAAATTGTAAGTGGGCGGGGTGCACCGCCCTATTAAAGAATAAGTATTAAATATTATATATCACGAAAGTTAATGCAGCTAGAGTCTTCAAATTAAGTACGGTAAACTTTGACATCCACATGAACATTTGGATAAAAAATGGGCGTACTTGCAATAGTAGGCGTGGCCACATGAATTTAATACTAAAATTCGTATATTTGGAAAACGATATCGATTGGAGTAGTAAAATTTTGCAAGAGCAACTTTGACACCCAAATGAACATTTAGGCAAGAAATAGGTGCATTAACAATAGTGGGTGTTGCACCTGCCATATGAATTAAATACTAAAATTTGGGGTGGCGAAGCACACCGGGTATTAGCTAGTTTTAAATATTTCTTCTTGTTGTTTTCACATTTATACCTTACGTAACGAAAGATTAGAAGGGTATTTTGAGTTTGTATTAATCGTACCTGTTGTATGCTTAAATTATTCTGAATAATAGCCATCGCAGTTGTTTTTTGTCAAGCGCATTTTGGATATCCACGTTTGGACGGCTTTTTCGAGTATAACTGGCCGTGTGGCACGAAAAACAATAAAAAATTTTGCCTCGAAGGCATCAGTTGTTGCTGACAGGAAATAATACGAATGTGTACAATTAAATAACATTTGAAGCACATTGGAAGTTCCATTTCTCGAAAAAAAATAACGTCCGAATCGGCATCCTGCATCCTGCATCCGGATTAATATCATCTTTAAACGAGAAATCATGCTCCTCATTGAACGTAACGCTAGAACCGGCTTTATTTTTTAAGAAATGAGTTTCGATTATACTATAATGTAAACCGTACAGAGCAATAAAATTTTCTAGATGTTACGTAGGTAATGTAGTCTGTAGGGTATGTTATGGCTTGCTATCACTCCATATGCGTTAGTTTTGTTTATTAGAAATGAAGATAGTCACTTAACACTGCTTAACAATAAAATCATCGGTCGAATCGATGACTGAATTTCAAAGTAAATTTTAATATTTTGGTGGCGTTGTTAAAGCGTCAATATATCCACGATAATTTGACAGAGGGTACAGACCATAAACGTCAGAAAGTGTTCGTAGTTTTACAGTAAATTTGACAATTAACTTTTACGTATAGGAAAACAAACATCTGTAATACTTTGATCCTATATAAATGTTTATGATGACTACTTTTTTATTTGCTCTTAATCTTAATTATTTATTATGATTTTTTTTCATCTTCTTTTTTTAGTATCAAAATATTTGCTCAACATTAGACGCAGCATCTATCCGCCAGGAGGTTATTTGAAAGTGGGCCCAGAGCATTACAACAAATTAAGTATTTTAGATGTAAGTCCACGTTATAAGGTTAAGAAAACCGCACATATAATGCACGACAAGAAAATGCGCAACAAAAGGGAAGACAAAGATTTTCACCATTACAGCAACAATATTTCGTATTGCTGTTACCACAAATGCGAGGAGGATTTCTTCTGTTGATCGTCTTGGTAACCGCTTCTAGCCGCCTCATAAGACTTTAAGTTCGTTAGTTAGATAATTTAGTTTAGTTGAATATTTTTATGCAAATAACAATAGAATCATTCAAATTATGTTAATGATGCCGTCCAATTTGTATTGAATTTGGGTACCTTTTTTTTTGCAAAGACTTGTCCAGTATGTACCTTATTAGTATAAAATAATTTTATATATATTTTATGACAGTTTAACAGTTGTTTTCATATTTTATATGTATTTATGTATAAGAAATATAATATGTCTTAAGTCTCAGTTTTTCAGTATTATTATGCAAATCTCATTTGACATTTCCACCACGCCATCGCCGCATCTAATTCAATCATTAGCGGAATTCACTCTTGGTAGCATTTTTGCAGTTAGTGCAAATATGCAGTAATTTTTTGCTACCAAGCGTGAGTGCATTTTTCATGTGTGTTGCAAACTTATGGCAACGAGCTGATTTTTTAGGTATTTAAGAAACAACAAATCTTTTTTTAAATTAATAAGTAAGATTCTGTTGTGTTTTAATATTTTCCGAAAAGAAAATTAATTAATTTTAAATAAATTACAATGCCTAAATCAACGGAAAAATATAATAACACAATTTTTTTGGGTAAAAAATATCATGTATGAAATTGCATTTGTGGAGATTTTAAATCTTGAGAGTAAAAAACTTGTGTATCTGTTGTGCAAATTTGTGTGACATTACTTTGCACTGATTTTTAGTAGTGCATATTTGCTCAAGTGATGCAAACTGCAATTTAATAGAATTTGTTTTTGTAGTCGTGCACAAGTTAAATTGTTTGCTAGACTTGCACGGTCTGCACGACTTGCAAGGGTAGTTTGCATCAAAGAGTGAGTTCCGCTATTGTCTTACAATCAATTTATTTCCTATTCGAGCAAATTTTTAATTGCTATTTAATATTAAGTCTAATTTAGTTGACATGAAGAATTATACATTTTTGTTATTTGTTTAATTCTTAAATAAATTTGTATTAGAAAAGTACATACCCTGAAGGAAACCTGGGGGCAAGTGTCTCCAAGTCACCAGTTTTGTCGACTATTGTGGTGACTTCTTGGCGACATTGTCAACAATGGTCTACATTTTTTTTAATTTTCTTTGATGAGAAAAAAAATTTATACACAATAAATAAGAGCTCTAATTAAATGAAATGTACCTAATTTACTTTTAATATTTGATATTTAATGAATTCCTTAATTTTTTTTAATAAAACTTTATATTTTAACAAAAGTTTCATTAACGACGTTTACACCATAAAAGTTCCAAAAGTGTAGACTAGAATTACTAAAATCAACTAGTGAATCTATTGTGACAATGTCTACACATGGTCCCAAAAGAACTACCTACTCAGTAGTACCAGTGTCAGTAGTAGATTTCCAATGACACGCACATGGTAAATGTCTATAGTAAAAAAGCATTGTCGGGGGTATAATAAGTCAGTAGTACTGGTGACAGTGTCAATAGTGAATCAGTACAGATTCAATACTGACATTTACACCATAAAAGTACCAAAAATGTAGACTAGAATTACTAAAATGAACTAGTGAATCTATGGTGACAATGTCCACATATGGTCCCAAAAGAACTACTTACTCAGTAGTACCAGTGTCAGTAGTAGATTTCCAATGACACGCACATGGTAAATGTCTATAGTAAAAAAGCATTTTCGGGGGTATAATAAGTCAGTAGTACTGGTGACAGTGTCAATAGTGAATCAGTACTGATTCACTAGTGACATTTCCTACAGGGTACATACATACACACACACACACACACACACACATTATACATGTATACACTAGTTTTAAAAGTAATAATAAAACAACATATAAATTAAGCGACTTTAATTTTTTATTTATTTGCATGATTTACTGCTTTTTTTTTTTGCAAATGGGACAACAAGTTTCATTCAGTTTAATAAAATTAATAGATTAACATAATAAAAAGCAAAAAAAAAACAGGTAGGATCACTATATTCGGTTGTGCCGAATTTTTGATACCCACCACCAATTTTGTTACAAACATTTTTGTTGCATATGAGAATGCCGATAAAGAGTGCTGATGTTGAAATCGTAACTGATTTCGAAAATGCATTCCACTCGGCTAACATCGGCATATTTTTTAAATATTCTTAAAATGACTACAGTTTAATTTAATTTGGAAAATATTTTAGGAAATTAATTAATTGCACTTGAGCCAAAACAAAGCGATTTACAGTAAAATTAATTTATAATTATACATTTCTTTTATATTTTCATGTGTTTAGGAGTTATTCAGAAATAAGTCGCAACAAATTTTTTTCACGCAAAATCCGAACAACTTTTTGTTTCCCAAAATTCATTCAAAAATTATTAGGCCAAACATTTTTTAGATGGGAAGGTATTTGCAAATTTCGCTACTTCTTTGTGTAGCATCATCAGGATACGAGTTTTTATTATATGTACATATATAACATATTTGTTTTTGTTGGCTTAGTGTCTTGATATTTGGTTTTTTAAATTTACAGTTTGATTGACAAATGTTCAATTAAAAATATTGATCAAATAATATGAAATATAACAAAAAGTTTTTTATTATTGAAAAGACCTTAAGCTTAAAATAAACTATTAAATATTATTAAAAATGGTCAAAGAAACTAATAATTATTTTTTATTTTATTTATTTTTATTTTTTTATTATTTTATTATTTTTTTTTTAACATCCATACGTAAACTCAATTTAGAATTTTACAATGGGATGCTTTTTTTATATGTGTATGTTTTTTATATGTTTGTACGTATTTCATATGAGATGAATGGTGAATCGATCAACAAAAATTTGAAAGCATTCCTTCTGACAATATTGCAATGTACCGCTTTTGTATGTGCAACATGTCTTGGTGAAATCTTTCACCATGTTCATCTGATACCGCACCGAGACTTTCAGGAAAAAAGTCGAAAAATGAATTTTACGCACATATTATATTTTAAAACATTATAGGCAGAAATAAGTTTTTGAATAAATTTTTTGTAGTTTTCTACTTGTGGACCTAAAAAGATTCCTATTTTCAATCTTGTGTCGCTGACTCGAGGGAAATTATTTTAAGGCATTGGAAGCCTTCACCATCCTTATTCATTGCTTTTTATATCCACTACCAATGTTCATTTTGTCTTTCAGAATATATATTTTCTGAGTGTTGTTTTCATTTTAGGACGAGCTGGTTATGTCCATCCATCGGTCCGTCTGTTTAAAGCACGATAAAACTTTAACGAAAAAAGCTGGAAAAACGAAATTTCGCCAAAATGGGCAAAATCGATCAAATAGGAAGAGAATTTAAGCTTGAGAGTGTTGTTTAAATCTGTGTATTACGAAATGTGTTATAGACCTAAATGTATGAAAATTTACCTCGCACAGTGTCTTTTTAGTCTATTTAAGTTTTCATGGCGGTGAGATTTCGCGATTATAGGTTTTTGGTTTATATTATTGGAATAGCGAAAAATTAAGGTAATACGACAACTTTAACGCCCACCTCCCATACAACGCTTCTTTTAATTCATATAATTTCTCTGTGGACGAAAATTTCGAAAGAATAGTGGTATCTGTGGTTTCATATCTACGTATACATATGGGTCAATTTCAAAAAAAACGCAATTTTTGTGTCCCCGCACTTTACACTACTATTTTAGGTAAAAAAAAACAACAACAAAAAAATAAAAAATTTGAGAGTGATCAGCGAGGAATATGTAACAAAAAAACGTAATTCTCAAATTTGTATGTTTGTTTTTTTGTTTATTCAGAATGGTGTTTTGTTTCTCCCTCGGACACCTTCCAAACAAAAGCATGTGTCCCCCGTTAGAATTTTTAGTAAACAAAATTAAATAAAATCCAGAAAAAAGTAAATAGGCAACATTTAATGACAGTTTTCGAATTATTGAGTTTCTTTCTTGTGTTTTCATTTCTTATAGTCGTCAAAACTGAATTAGTGCGAATTTGGTGTTGCAAAGAAAGGTTGTCCCCACAATTTGCATTGAGCGTCACTTTTTTTATAATTCAAGTAATTTTACTAGTTTTCAATTTGCATTTAAATAAAAAATAACGTAAGGAAAGTACAAACCTTAATTATTACAAAAGTGAAAAAGCGAAAAAAAAATTTTTGTAAAAAAGTGTGCATTTGCGCAGTTTTTGTGTACATCATGGTAAGGGCGCGATAAAATTTCATGAGCGTCACGCTAATTTTTTTAAAAGTGAATATATTAAATGTAAAAAATTGAAGTTGACAATCATTGTTTACATGGTTTCAACTCATTTTTTTATAATTTGTGAGTTTGAGAAATAAATTGCATACGAAAAAAAAACCAGAATAGGCAAATATTTCATGAGCATCACTTTTGATATATATTGCTTCATAGCTTAAAATGCTTAACTATGATTTTATTTTTTTTATTTTTAAGAGTAAAACAACAAAATTAATGGCGGCTGAAAGAACACAAAGATATCGAGAGAAAATTAAGTTCGATAAAGCGCGTAACGACGAATATAAAAGAAAGAAGAAAGAAAGGTATAATCGTGGTATATTTGAGTTTAATCGTGCTTTTGCAACATAAACCTCTGGGGGACCGGAAATTTATGCAACTGCCACAAGCTTAATTCGAAAGTGGTAAAAATTAATGAGAATAAAAAAAACAAAGCCGCTTGTCATTTCATGAAGTTTATATACATTCAGAATAAGAATTCGAATGAAAATAAAAAAATTAATTAAGTTAAGTTATTGATTTGCATCAAATATTTACATATGAGTCTAAGTTTCTTCAAGAATTAGTTCCTTTTTTCCATTTATGTTAAAGACATTAAGGAATATGTATATGTTTAGTTTTGTATGAAAATTTTTGTTTTTGAAGATTTTTTGTTTTTTTTTACTTACTTTTTGTAAAAGAATAAACTTTTTTTCGTTAAACTTTTAATTTGGCATTATTTCTTGTTTACGTGCAACAAAATCTCTTGAGCGTCACAAAATATCTTGAGCGTCACACTTAGTTTTTTTTTTTCCTTAAAACGCTTATAATTATTTTTTTTTTAATTAATTGTTACAAGCCTGTTACTTTGCAAGTAACCTCTACGTTCAAGTCTTTTGTTTACCAAAAATTTACATATTTTCATCTTAAAATTTTAAAATAACTAGTCACTTTTAAAAAAAATTAAAAATCAAGGTGAATCGTGATTTTGTGTTTATAATCGAAAAGGTGATTTTCGCAAAAGTCAATCTTGAGAAACAAAAGAACATCGTAGTAAGCTTGAATTTCAAATATTTTTGCATTTTTAGCGATTTTTTATACATATTTGGTGTGTGACGCTCAAGATAGAAATCATAGAAAACCTAAAAAAATTCAAAAAATATTGATCTTTTTGAGAGCCTAAAAGTACCACCGGAATCTTCATCAATTTCTACATAAATTGGCCACCCCTACCAGCGAATTGAAAAAACTTTAAAAAGAAGCAAAAAAAAACTCGATGTGTACGTTTTTTTTGAAATTTACCCATATATAATTATCAGGAATCACTCTTATAGGTCTAATTCAAAGGCCTTATTTAAATAAAATTAAAAGCAAAAACATATAAACGAAGCTGAAATTTCGTCAGTTTGGTTTTCTGACTTTATCGCCCTCCTCCCGTATAAGTTTTTGCTTGGTTTCATATATTTTCTATACGGATACAGATTTTTTATACAACGACTATTTTTGTGTATTTTGTACATTATTAAAAATTTTAAATTGTTTTGGAAATCTGTAGTTCCATATTATACTTGATATAAATTGGTAGATTAAATGACATGCCCAATTTACGTTATTTTGGTGTTGCACTGTATTGCAACATGTTTATCGTTTGTTTTAAAAGTCAGCAAAGGTTAAGAAGTGAAGTCAGTGAAAAGTAAATAACTGAAGATGCATATAAAAATTATTGTAAAAAGTAAATAACACTGTGCAACAATCTCAAACTTTTTCCAAAATTATGCAGTTCCGTCGACTGATTCTGGTAACTGATTCTGAAAAAATATATATACATACATATATGTATTTATTTTTGTCGGCGAAAAATCGAAAGACCACATACATGTCACATCTCACCAAAACCTGACACTTAACACAAGCACCAATCAATTCCTAACATGTAGACAGGCCCGCATTTTGTTCAGGGAGCCCCTTGACAGGAAATCAGTTAGAGTACTCGGATATAGTCGGAGGACCCTGGGATAATGTTTGCAAAATATGCTTGTGAGACGGCAGCGCATGTGGTGTGCTAGTGTCCGGCAATGGCTAGCAACATACTTAGTACCACGGGTAAGCACACATTGGATCTGAGTGCTTTGAGAGAAATTAGTCTGGGGCAGATACTGGCGATTACGAAGGACACTGTGATGAGGATTGTGGATAATCATCAGTCTGAAATTTGAAGTAACAATAGTCTAGAGCAAATGCCTGTGGCTGCACGGGCCTCGATAGGGCCAGTGATACCTCTTCGATATATTTGTAATCAACGTAAACGTAATCAAAGTAAACAAAGAGTTCTGCTTCGTTATCCCCCCAACATGTGCGTGCCTTTAATGTTTGCTACAAATTTTCTGAACTTTGTTGAACAACAAAAAAATTTTGCTTAAATTGTAGATCTTATTGGCTAATATTTTCGCTACCGGTACTAGGTTTGCTGCGGTTTTCCTTCAGGGTTTGTTGTCGATAACTTGCGTCTCGTGCATTAATTTTTGCAACTAAGTTATTAGTATCAGTTTTAGGGTTAAAAGACATATAGGAAAAAACTAAAAATAATATAATTATTCAATTAAAAAAAAGACTTAAATTGAAAGGTTTTCACTTAACCTTTTTATACCCTTCACCTGTGGTGCACAAGGGTATATATAGCTTTGTCATTCCGTTTGTAATTTCTACAATTTTCATTTCCGATCCCATCAGGTATATATATATATTGTGAAAGCTTATAAAGGGTGTTTTTTTAAGCCCGATAGAACTTGAAATTGTAAAAAATAACACAAAAAATTAAATTGTAATCAAAAATTTTTTTTTATTCGAAAGATCAATACGTGACATTAACATTTGAAAATGATTTCGGGCATATGGGCACCGCGGCTGTTCTTGACGCAGCGCATTGTGGACGTCCAATTTTTGGCAACTTTTTCGAGCACTGCTGGCCGTATGTCACGAATAACACGAACAATGCTGGCCTCCAAGGCGTCAATTGTTGCTGGTTTATCAGCATAAACCAGTGACTTCACGTAGCCCCACAAAAAATAATCGAGAGGTGTCAAATCGCACGACCTTGGAGGCCAATTGACAGGTCCATTTCTCGAAATCAACTTATCGCCAAATTTTGATTTCAATAAGTCGATGGTTGCGTTCGCCGTATGGCACGTAGCGCCATCCTGTTGAAACCACATCTCCTCCGGATCAATGTCATCCATATTTTCAAACAAAAAATCATTGATCATGGTGCGGTAACGATCTCCATTGACCGTAACGCGAGCTCCGGCCTCATTTTTGAAGAAATAAGGTCCGATGATGCCACCAGCGTGAAAACCGCACCAAACGGTGCATTTTTCTGGATGTAATGGAGTCTGTAGGGTCTCTTGTGGATTGGTCTCGCTCCATATGCGGCAATTTTGCTTATTAACAAACCCGTTAAGCCAAAAATGCGCCTCATCGCTGAACACAATTTTGCGATAAAACAACGGGTCAGTTGCCAACTGCTCTAGAGCCCAATCGGCGAAAGAACGACGCATATAATAGTCTCGTGGCTTCAATTCCTGCACCAGCTGGATCTTATACGGGTGTAGGCCGAGATCTTTGCGCAAAATTTTCCACGTAGTGGACGGACAGAGCCCCAATTCCTGCGACCGACGACGAATCGATAAATTTGGATCTTCTTCCACACTTTCGTTTATAGCGGCGATATTCTCTTCAGTACGCACATTCCTTCGACGTGTTGGTGTTATTGCATCCTCTAGAGAGTATGTGGTACGAAATCTATCCACAGTTCGACGAATGGCTTGTTCAGATGGACGATTATGTACGCCATAAAAATGACGAAGTCGTCTATAAGTTGCGCGAATCGACGACTGATTTTTAAAGTAAATTTGGATAATTTCGTAGCGTTGTTCAAGCGTGAGTCTATTCATGATGATTTGTCAGAGTATACTGAAACGCTAAAAAAAAATATTTCATCAAAATTTAATTTTTTGTGTTACTTTTTACAATTTAAAGTTCTATCTAGCAAAAAAAAACACCCTTTATATAGAGGAGTCGATTAAACCCTGACCGTCTGTCCGTGTGTTGGTTGAAATCAACTTTTAGAAGCAACTATATGTTCCTCAAATATATATAACATACATACGTAAACTTAATTCATAATTCTGCAATGGGATGTGTGTATGTTTTTATATGTATGTACGTGTAATACAAACAATTGCTACTGCATGGCTACACGTTGTGAAGGGTATTAAAGATTCGGCACAGCCGAATATAGCACTCTTACTTGTTTAATATTTATTTTGTCGGTTGTTGTTGCTCCGTCTAAGCAAAACTCGACAGAAAAGCTACTGCTGCACCTATATTGTTAAATAGTTCGCGGCAGATCATTAAAAATGGAAAAAATTCTTATAGTCAATTCTTACTTGAAATTAATGTTCCATTTGGAGTGAATTCCTCACTTTTTACGTCGCTTACATATTTCATTACTAACATACCTTTGTAGCTTTCTCCTCTCAATCCTTTATCCTTTATCGGCTTTAACTGTAAGAAATGAGATTAATAATTCTTTTCAGGTATTGTTTATAAACTAAAACACTTGTGCTCATGTTTTTCCCGTTGCTTTTTCAAAAAGATAATTTTATGTAAAGTTTTAATTTATATGTATTTATGTACATATGTATGTATATTTATTTGATTTCAATTCTTTATTTTTTGAGTTACACTTTTACATTGTATTATTTATTTTTAATCTTAAATTCAATTCTTATCTTCTATATTAACGGTTTAAAATTATTTATTTATCTCTGACTTAAATTTTCATTTTACACTAGCTTTTATAGTATTTTACCTACAATTCAATAACACAAGCATTGACCCAAGTAATGCACTTAGTGCAAACACAAAAGAATGTAATGCAATATTTTTAGTTATTCGAGCTTACCTATGTTACTGGGTTTTTCGATTTCATAAATTTAATTGTTTCTGGATAGAAATAATGAGCGATCAAAGACAATGAATAATAGTGAATGGAGGCACTACATTTAATTCCTTTTTAAGTATTGTTTTTAACCTATTCTTATTAGTATTAAATAATGTTATTGAATAAAATGAAAAACAATTTCGAATGCTCCTTCCGGCTTTACATTAAGGGGAATAGAAATTATTTAAAAAAACTCAATATAATTTGTCGGTTTATTTTTATTCAAAGTAGTCATTAAAAAAATTTTAATACTTTTCTTTCGGTGTAACATATAAACATCTCGGAATTAATTTTAAATTTAACTCCCCAATAGTTTTGCTTGAAAACTGCTTGTTTTTTAAATTAAACTACAACTTTTTACTGTGTGGAAAACGGGTCTATCTAGTTGACCGGCCGTGCTCAGGGCAATTAGGTGGGATTTTGTTTTCCTTAAGATAGTTTAGAGTTATCTTTATAAAAAAATAAAAACATAGGTAGAAATAAACCAATATATTGATTATGTTAAAAATTATGATTATGTTAAAAAAAACAAGTAAGAGCACTATATTCGGCTGTGCCGAATCTTTTATACCCACCACCAATCTTCCGATCTTTTATAGCTAGGATTTTTTTCTCGCAATTTTTTGTTTCCCGGGAATGCAAGATTTATTTTTTAATATCCCGGGATCCCGCCGCAAAACAAATATAAAATAAATTTGTTTTTAATTAATAAAAAACTTTTTATTAAGAACCATAAAGATATGGGACAGCCGAATATAGTGCTCTTACTTGTTTATTTGATAAAATAATGTACCGAAACCCATTCGTTTTATTTGTTCATTGATACAGTATCTAAACATATTATTTAAATAGTTCAGTTTACTACCTTTCGGACCGCGACGGTCGTGATATTTTAAAAAACGGCTCTCAAATGAAAGTAGTTGGTGACCGCTGCTCTAACCAGTAAACCACGTTTGTATGTGTGTGCTGTGTGCTGATGGACAGAGCTTAATCTACTCCCCTATTTATAAGCTTTCAGAAAATATATACTTTATGGGGTCGGAAATGAAAATTATAGAAATTTCACACGGAATGACAAGCCTATATATACACTTTTTCACAGAGTGAAGGGTATAAAGAAAATAATTTTGTCAAGGTGAAATATGTATATAACATTTAGGCATATGTTTTACCTCCTGTTTACGTGAATGTTGATTCCTGAGGGTTGGGAGCCACAGGTTTAGTATTTGGAAAAAATTTATTTTGAATTTAAAAATTTAACTTTTAAATAAATTCGAAGAAAAAAACGATTGAATGAAAATCTGAGTTGAGTTGGCTTGTCAACGGCGCACAGTGGACCATTCTACGAGAAGGCGGCCAAAACTCATTTTTTTATTGTCACCGAATAAAAATGTTAAAGTTCATTCGAATGTAGACACTAGTGTACCTCGTGAGCCAAAAAATTAAAACTTCATTTCTAATATATTACAGAAAACAGGGTGATTAAAATAGACATTCTCAGCATTTTCCTAAAATGGAAAATTTCTTAGTTCCATTTTGATTTTTAAACTTCTATAATGCGTATTTGATAGTGATGCTACCTGTCTACAGCGTTACCGTTTTGCGATTAAAGTGGCATTTTTACCCTTTTTTCCCCTTCTGCCACTTTTTTTTAAATGCCCTTTTTCTGTCCCCATTTAAAAATTTCAACGGTAACGCTGCCTGTCTAGCTGTATGTTTCTGTTGTTTATTTGCGAGTATTCACTACAATTTGAACAATGGCTAAGTACACTTAAAGAGATCTCGCTGATATTTTCTTTCAACATAATGAAGTGCGCGATGTGGAATTGCATATACTAAGCAATTAATTTTTTAAAATATGCAAAACAGATGAAATTGAACTACACACACAGAAAATTCAAAATTTTGCACAGGTATTAAAAAAACGGTACGTTGAATGCTCTTATAACAAGAAAATGATGTACGAACGTAACCATGAATGGTTGTCAAAGGAACTTGATTTCCAAATTTTTTCTACAAATGCCAATGAATGTGGAAAACAGGGTCGACGAGCAAAACCAATTGACGAATGACGTGAAAGAACTCGAAGACGAAAACTTCTGAATATCAATGAAGAAATTTCTCCAGTAATTATCAAAGACTCATTTTTGCATCAAATATAACCAACACAAAATAAAAATAAAAAAAAACAAATATTGAGATAATTGAAACAATAATAGAAGCAAGTCCAAGGCGCATAAAGAGAATTTTGAAAAATGTTCCTACACCAAATGAAGAAATTTACTCCAGAAGAAGCGTTAGCGCTATTTTTGGATTAAAAGTTAACTAAACAATAAGGAATTGTGGAAGCGAACCAATGAAAAGAATTCTGGAATTTTTCCAGTGTATAGAGATTTAGTCGCTGTCAAAAAAGAATGTTTACCTCCTCAAACTGCTATAACTGTCACTTCCACTTCAGCAGAAATAAAATTGCACTATATTCTTGAACACACTGCAGAGCGGTTGTTAAATACGCTTGATGCTCAATGTTTGAAAAAACTAGGAAATGACAGCATTACTTTAATTTCTAAATGGGGATGTGATGGGTCCTCTGGTCAGAGACAATACAAGCAATGTAATGCCGAAAATTCGTCAGATTCTAATTTTTTATGGTATCTTTCGTTCCATTGCGCTTAACAAAAAGTTATACCGGCTTAGAGCCGTCAACTAGTAGAGCAACAAAAATTGATGTGTGGAAAAATTAATAACCTTCATCATCAAAATATTGCAGACCAATGAAATTTACATTCCAAAAGGAAACAAAAGATGTCGTAACTGAAGAAGTCAAAAACATAAAAGATCAAATTAAAGCCCTTCAACCTGCAATATTTTCAATTGATGACCAGGAAGTCGAAGTAAATTTTAAAATGTGTCTCACAATGATTGATGGAAAAGTTGCACAAGCTTTAACTGATACAAAAGCATCGTCAAGCTGCATTATATGCCAAAAGACATAAAGCCAACTAAGCCATCCCATTCCAGAAGATGACAGCATATGAATTTGGATTGTCCTCTCTTCATGCTAGAATACTTTTTAAGGAACGTATTCTTAAATTAGGTTATGATTTGGATTTTGGTCCGTTAGGAGAAACAGTGAGAAAAAATGAGGAAAATGAAGAAATAAGAAAGCAAAAAAAAAACAAATTTAAGAAAAATATTTAGAAGGAAACACAAATGATGGCAATACTGCAAGGAGATTTTTTTCCAGAAACTGCAGCATCTATTACAGGTGTAGGTTTGGAACTAATAAAGCGCTTCAACATTATATTACAGGTTCTAGCATGCAGCAGAAAGATAAATGCAAAAAAAAAATGGAGGGTATGCCAAAAAACAGCTATACTTTATAACGAGAAATACTCTTGGAGATATATGCTATCCACAGTTCATAAAATTTTGTACCACGGGGAACAAACAATTAAACACAATATGCTACCAATAGGGGATCTATCTGAAGAAACGCAAGAAAAAAGAAACAAGGACTACAGATTCTTTCGCGAGCACAACACCAGAAAATTTTTCAGATGTTGTACTAACGAAGACCTGATTACTATTTTATTATGCACGTCAGATCCCTATATGTCCAATATCCGGCAAAAATGGAAAGCTAACTATATTGAATTAGACGTAGAAGCTAAACTACTTCTATAAGATGAAAACCAAGGGTATTTAGAAGAAATATTTTCTAAAATTGTTTAATTAAAAGTATTTTTTCAGAACTTTAGATGTTCGATATTTTATCATTTTATGTACATTAATCAATTTTAAATTTACAACTTTATAATAAAAGTTCACATATATTATTTATAATGTCTACTTTGGACTTAATGAACCAATTTTAAACTCAAACTACCTCAAAAACCCAACCTTTAGCCCCTCGTACTAAAAATTTCACGGGTACCAAAGGTTGGTACTTTCTCACAAAATTTAAGTTTTTAATAAGTATAACTTGCAAATTTGACTCAAAATATAGAACGTTTTTAACAAGCTTTAATACTTCACTTTTTTACCATAAATCAGCTAAAACTTAAATCGCATTTTAAACCAGTCATAACTGTTTTTCTAACCGGACGATTTTTAAGTTTTATGTCTTAAACCTAAACCTAATAGTCTCACCTAGTAAAAAAAAACTGCAATTAAAAATTCCAATCCAGTCATAAGTTATAGATTTTTGACCGCCTTCTCGCGAAATGGTCCACTGTGCGACGTTAACTAAGCGCCAATTCAACACACTTCATATACAAAAGATGATGTCTTGTAAAACTTGTACGTATCACACGAGAGATTATGTCAAGAGGGTTTACCCCTATCATACGCCAACACCAATCTATGCTATACATATAAAACATTTTTAAGAAATTAATAATGAAGCTTAAGAAAATAATTTAAAATAATTAAAAGAAAAAGCAATATGTAGTAATAACCAAGGTTGCTATTATTAAATATATACGAATATTAAAAATCACCAATTTAATCTATCGATGACATAAATAAGGCCTTGTGCCTCCATAGGTTTTTGATGTTCTAAAATGTGTTTGATTTAAAAAAAAAAATAATGTAAATATGTTTTAAGACTTAAACATTTTCATCACCAATTTACTAATTTATTTTTTTATAATTTAATGCAAAATAATATTATTTTTTATATTTGTAATTTATTCTTTCAAAAATCTTGACTACTAATTATTTTATATACTTTATAAATTTAAAATATATTTGGATAAAAAAATAGCGAAAAGTTTGTCAAACAATTATTTTTAATTAGTTTTGGCATAATTATTTTCATATTACTTTTGATTGTTTATAATTTGGTTTTTACTCCCTGTCGATAATTTTGCTGCAGTTTGATTTAAAATTCACGTAATTAAGGATTAATTAAAGCTAATTAATATCAAGCAAATCTTGACATGTCATAAAAAATTTTTCTCCAATTTTCAGCATTAGTTATTAGTAATAAACGCTATACGTAAAATTTTCTATTTTTGTTTAAATAAATTCCTTTTTGTATTATTCAATATTTTTGCTCCATCTTTTTATTTTTTTTCCAAAACCAAGCCATATGCATAAGGTATATTATGCACAATGGCAACAAACACAACAATTAAACAAGTAACAGTGCTATATTCGGTCGTGCCGAATCTTATATACCCTTCACAACGTGTAGTCATGCAATTACAATCTCATATAAAATACGTGCATACGTACACGTTAGAATAAATGTGGCATCGAATCCCAGCTGAGCCAAAAAAATTTTATTTTATTTTATTTAATATATTATTTATATATTATTATTTTTTTTTATATTTTTTTTAAATTTTTTTAAAAAATTATTTTAGAAAAATTTTTAAAAAATTTTTTAAAATTTTTTTAAAAATTTTTTTTTTTTAGTTTTTTTTTATTATTTTTTTCTTATTTTTAATATTTTTTTTTTTGTAATTTTTTTTTGTTTGGTATGTTTTTTACATGTATGTATGTATGTATGTTGTTGTTGTAATTGTGAAAAAAAACGAGGTGGTCGTGGTTTTTTGCTCATATCTCAGAAAGTTATTGGGCGATTGTGCTGAATTTCAATAGCGATTTATTCCTGGATATTTCCAAGAGATTGATACCATATACAGAAGGGTATAACAAGTAACAGTGCTATATTCGCCGTGCCGAATCTTATGTACCCTTCACAACGTGTAGTCATGCAATAACAATTGCTTGTATCACCATTCATCTCATATAAAATACGTATGTACATACATACATTTAAAAAACATATAAAAAAGAAAAATTACAAAAAAAAATATATTAAAAAAAAAAAAAATAATAAAAAAAACTACAAAAAAAAATTAAAAAAATTTGTTAAAAATTTTTTTAAAAAAATTAAAAAAAAAAAAAATTAAAAAACAAGTAAGAGTGCTATTTTCGGACGTGCCGAATCTTATATACCCTTCACTACGTGTAGTCATGCAATAACAGTAGTTTGTGTCACCATTCATCCCATATGATATACGTACATATGTACATATAAAAACATACATATATAAAAACATCCCATTGTAAAATTATAAATTCACGTATGTATGTTAAAAAAAAAACATAAAAAAAAATTAAAAAAAAAAATTTAAAAAAAAAATTTAAAAAAAAATTAAAAAAAAGTTATTATATATATAATATATATAAAACAAAAAAAAAATAAAAAAAAAATTAAAAAAAAAAATTAAAAAAAAAAAATAATAAAAATTTAAATAATATATTAAATAAAAAATTAAAAAAAAATAAAAAAAAAAATTAAAAAAAAACTTTTTTTGGCTCAGCTGGGATTCGATGCCACGTTTTCTTTAACCAGTATACACGTTTGTATGTATGTTGTTGTTGTAATGTTGTTTTTGTGAAAAAAAACCGAGGTGGTCGTGGGTTTTTGCTCATATCTCAGTTGTTTATGTACCGATGTTTTCAATACCGATCTACTCCCGAATATTTCTGATATTTTAATACCTCACCCGAGTCCAAGCGATGTCGGGGGGCTTCAAAAAGTTGATTTCAACATACACACGGACAGACGATCAGCTTAATCGACTCCCCTATTCATAAGCTTTCAGAAAATATATACTTTATGGGGTCGGAAATGAAAATTGTAGAAATTACAAACGGAATGACAAATCTATATATATCCTTGTGCACCACAGGTGAAGGGTATAAAAATTAATAAAACTCCGTTTGTAATTTCTACAATTTTCATTTCCGACCCCATAAAGTATATATTTTCTGAAAGCTTATGAATAGAGGAATCGATTAAGCCTGACCGTCTGTCCGTGTGTTGATTGAAATCAACTTTTAGTTCCTCAGATCTGCATATGGTATCAATCTCTTGGAAATATCCAGGAATGAATCGCAATTGAAATTCAGCATAATTTATTGGATCTTTCTATATTAAGAAAATGACAATAAGTGTTAGAATCTTAAATTAACTTATTTCTGGGTCTTTTGCCATTGCAATAGAGACTCCAATTTTCATTGCATAGTGGTCATCATTCTAACGAAACCGCGAGGGCCAATGTGTCGATCCTCCTGAGTCGAGTATGTCCATTATAATACAGCAGATTCTGTGCGAGAGGATTTGGATGAGTTTCGAGTTTTCGTACATATTTTGAGCAGAAGGTTTTTATTTCGTCGTATATTCGCGTTACTAACGTACCACGGGTCTCCAGTAATAAGTCGCAATATTTTGTTTTGCTGTCTTTGTAATTTCTCTATATTAGAAGCAGAAGCTGTTCCCCATAGTTGGATTCCATATGTCCATATTGGCTTAATGATAGCTTTGTAAAGTAGAACCTTGTAGTTTAGGTTGAGAGCAGAATGAGAACAAAGATGCCACTGAAGTTGTAGTTTTTTGAGTTTGAGTTGCATAGATTTGGATTCGATATGTTAAGACCAGGTAAGGCGTCGATCAAGGTGTATGCCAAGATATTTTATATGATTTTGCTCTGGAATAGCGGTGTTATTTATCTTCAGGTTAGGACAGTTTCTCTTTCTCAAGGTGAAAGTGACATGTGCGCACTTTGCTGGGTTTACTTTTATTTTCCATTGGTTGAGACATTTTTCGAGTTCTTTAATATGATCCAGCAGGCAATTAGAAGCAATTACTGGATTTTTATCTATGCTTATAAATGCTGTGTCATCTGCAAAAGTTGACGTGTGTATTAAGTTATTAGTGGGCATATCTGATGTATAAATTATATACATGAGAGGACCAAGTATACTGCCTTGGGGAACTCCTGCTGCGATTTTTCTTTAGTCCGAGATATAGTCTTTATACTTTACTACAAATGAACGATCCAATAAATAATTTCGCAGTAGTTTGTTGGTATTTTGAGGTAACAAAGAACCTATTTTATGTAGAAGCCCATCATGCCAGACCTTGTCAAAGGCTTGAGAAATGTCTATGAAAAGTGATGATAAGATTAACTATGCGATGAACTTGTTCTATTGTGCCATGATTTTTTTGGAATCCAAATTGATGAACGGGAATGATGTGGTGGTCGTTGCATTTAAAAATAAAAAAAAAAAATGAAAATGGTCAACGCATTTAAAAATATTTTCTCAAAGAGCTTTGATGAAATTGAGAGTAAGCTTATCGGGCGATAAGATGACACTTGGCTAGCGTCTTTACCTGGCTTAGGTATCATAGTAATTTCTGATATTTTCCATGATTTAGGGTAGAAACCGGTTCTTAAGATGGAATTGAATATAAATAAAATCAGCTTAAGGGCATATGTTGGTAGTTCACGTATAATTTTTCCTGAAATTTTGTCTATGCCAGGGGATTTATTTGTTTTCAGTTTTTTGACCGATGAATTAGGGACGAGAAACGAATTTTCATTGGGGAAACAACACGAACTTCAATATCTGGTAAAGTTATGCATGAGCTGGAAATATTAGGCGTAAATACTAGGGTGATCGACTCGGTTTTACAACCGGTGGAAAACCCGTTTTTTTCCTCTTTCAGGGCGGTTTTTTCTAAATTTTGATTTTTCGAATATCGAATACACCGGTTTTTTTATCCGAAAAAGCCGGTTTTTTATTTTTTTAAGTTTATTTTTACATATCTTTATAACCAATCGTACCATAGTATATTTAGTACGCGAAAAGTTTCCAAAAATCAAAAAACAAAAACTATTAAATATTCTTCCATAATATTTTAAGAAATTTATTTGTTGTTTTAAAACCAAATGTAAAATAAGAAAAATAATTGAGCTTAGATATTATTATTTGTATAGGATATAAACCTAACGTTAAAAGTTAAAGTTATTTGAAGCATAAACTTAGCTGATCGATCACTTTTAGGTAAAAAGTGTAGTTACAATAAAGAAAAGCCAATAATCTCTCCTTCTAGATCCTAATTTTATTTAATGGCATTGAGTGTCTGTCACCTTAAATTTCAATTAAACCATCGAAGAAACTAGTTTATGTTTGTATGTCTGTCAGGGATATAAGAAAGAATTTTTGAAATTAATTTTTAAAGATTTTCTCCCTATCCTTTAAAATGTATTTCAAATTACAGAAATCATTTCAAACAAAATACGATAGTCCATATTAGTTTAAAAGATCTATTTAACATTTAAAAAATGTACAGAATGAGATACAAAAATTTATAACAGCCTTATAAAACGTCTTATTTATTTATGTGTTAATTTATTGTACTTGTAAAGAGTACCTTTTGTTCTTAAATTCAACTAATTAAAACCAAATTAGTCAACTGCATCCATGTCAGTTATTGCGTAATTGTGGAGCCAAACGTACATATATAAACTGTAAAAATTTCATATTTAGATATAATTTTTATTATAATCTTTTTTTACAACATTTTTAAATTTTTTCTTTAAATATTATATATTATATATTCGAACCGGTTAAACGGTTTTTTCTCAATTTTCAAAATAGCAACCGGTTTTTAAAAAATTCTAAATTTCAAACGCTTTGAAAACCGTTTTCTTAAAAAAGTCGAATAATCGATCACCCTAGTAAATACTTTTTCGAGATGATCAGCAAAAACTTCAGCTTTGTCTTTATGGGACCTAGCCCAGTTATCATCGCTAAGCCGAATTGCAGGTTCGCATCTAATTGGGTTTTTCAGTCCTTTGGTGGCCTTCCAAAGACTATAATCCGTGAATTTAGTTGCGTCTAAACCTTCTAAACATGCTTTTAGAGCTGATTGTTTATTCTCCAAAAGAGCAAAAAACCACGACCACCTCGTTTTTTTCACAATTACAACAACAACCTACATACATATTGGTAAAAATAAACGTGGCATCGGATTCCAGCTGAGCCGAAAAAAATTTTATTTTATTTAATATAATATTTATATTTTATTATTTTTTTTATATTTTTTAAAATTTTTTTTATTGTTTTTTTTTAATTTTTTTTAATAATTTTTTTATTTTAAAATATTTTTTTTTGAATTTTTTTTTAATGATTTTTACATGTACATATATGTACATACGTATTTTATATGAGACTAGCATTTAACCCGCTACTTCGCTAGCGCAGTTCTTACTATTTATTGAATACTAAAGTTATATTTATAATTATAAAATATTTTTGGTTCAATTTATGAAAATTTGTATCTCTGATCCAATTAACTTAGAAATATAAAAAGTGCTACTGAGTTTCAAAAATTAAGATTCATATTTTGCAAAAATTACCCTAAAAATAATAAAAGTAACATTTTTTCCTTCAATAAAACTTCCAATTGGTTCATTATTACCTTTATTTAGAATTCTATGTATACAAAATATATAAAAAGAGAAAAAGTAATTTTGGTCGTCCATAATATTAGGATTTAGACCTCGGATCAAAAAACACTAATTTTAAGAATCTATGTTTACAAACGTAAAAATACAAAGAGTGCAATAAAAATGCGAAAAGGCTTTTTTGTGTATCCAATATCATTTTAATTCTCAACTTGAATCAACAATCCTTTATTTCACTATTTTAGCTTTATAAACGTAGGAAATACAAAAATTCCCATTAAAATGCAGAAAACTACCCTTTTGATCGCCCATAACATATTTAGCCTTACCTTGTATCAATAGTCACTAATTTCGAAATTCTTGCTTCGCAAACGTTAAAAATACAAAAAGTACCATACAAATTCAAAAAAGTACCTTATTGGTCGCCCATAACATTTTTAGTCTCACCTGGAATTAATAGTCCTTGATTGTACAGTCCTACCTTCATAAACGTAGAAAATACCAAAAGTACCACAAAAATTCAAAGAAGTACCTTTTTGGTCGACCATAATATTTTCGGTCTCACCTTGTATCAATAGCCACTTGTTTTAAAATTCTAGCTTCGCAAACGTAGAATATATAAAAAGTACCATAAAAATTCAAAAAAGTACCTCTTTGGTCACCCATAAGTTTTTATACCCTTCACACAGTGAAAAAGGGTATATATAGGTTTGTCATTCCGTGTGAAATTTCTACAATTTTCATTTCCGACCCCATAAAGTATATATTTTCTGAAAGCTTATGAATAGGGGAGTCGATTAAGCCCTGTCAGTCTGTCCGTCTGACCGTCTGTCCGTGTGTATGTTGAAATCAACTTTTTGAAGCCCCTCGACATAGGTTGGACCCGGGTAAGGTATTAAAATATCAGAAATATTTGGGAGTAGATCGCTATTGAAAATCAGAAACATCGGTACATAAACAACTGAGATATGAGCAAAAACCCACGACCACCTCGATTTTTTTTTCACAAAAACAACATTACAACAACAACATACATACATACAAACGTGTATACTGGTTAGAGAAAACGTGGCATCGAATCCCAACTGAGCCAAAAAAAATTTTTTTAAAAATTTTTTTTTAATTTTTTTTTTTATTTTTTATTTAATATATTATTTATATTTTTATTATTATTTTTTTTTTAATTTTTTTATTTATTTTAAATTTTTTTTTTTTATTTTTTTTTGTTTTATATATGTATATTATATATAAAATAATTTTTTTTTTTAAATTTTTTTTTTTAATTTTTTTTTTAAATTTTTTTTTAAATTTTTTAAAAATTTTTTTTTTTCGTTTTTTTAACATACATACGTGTACGTATTTCATATGGGATGAATGGTGATACAAGCAACTGTTATTGCATGACTACACGTTGTGAAGAGTATATAAGATTCGGCATGGCCGAATATAGCACTCTTACTTGTTTAGCCTCACCTTGTATCAGTTGTCACTAATTTCAAAATTCTACCTTCGCAAACGTTGAAAATACAAAAAGTACCATACAAATTCAAAAAAGTACCTTTTTGGTCGCCCATAACATTTTTAGTCTCACCTTGTATCAATTGTCACTGATTTCAAAATTCTACCTTCGCAAACGTTGAAAATACAAAAAGTACCATACAAATTCAAAAAAGTACCTTTTTGGTCGCCCATAACATTTTTAGTCTCACCTTGTATCAATTCTCACTGATTTCAAAATTCTACCTTCGCAAACGTTGAAAATACAAAAAGTACCATACAAATTCAAAAAAGTACCTTTTTGGTCGCCCATAACATATTTAGCCTTACCTTGTATCAATAGTCACTAATTTCGAAATTCTTGCTTCGCAAACGTTAAAAATACAATAAGTACCATACAAATACAAAAAAAGTACCTTTGTGGTCGCCCATAACATTTTCAGTCTCACCTGGAATCAATAGTCCTTGATTGTACAATCCTATCCTTATAAACGTAAAAAATGCAAAAAGTACTATAAAAATTCAAAACAGTACCTTTTTGGTCGACCATAATATTTTCGGTCTCACCTTGTATCAATAGCCACTAATTTTAAAATTCTAGCTTCGCAAACGTTGAAAATACAAAAAGTACCATAAAAATTCAAAAAAGTACCTTTTTGGTCGCCCATAAAATTTTTAGTCTTACCTTGTATCAATAGTCCTTTATTTTACAATTCTACCTCTATAAACGTAGAAAATACAAAAAGTACCATAAAAATTCAAAAAAGTACCTTTTTGGTCGCCCATAACATTTTTAGTCTCACCTTGTATCAATTGTCACTGATTTCAAAATTCTACCTTCGCAAACGTTGAAAATACAAAAAGTACCATACAAATTCAAAAAAGTACCTTTTTGGTCGCCCATAACATTTTTGGTCTCACCTGAAATGAATAGTCCTTGATTGTACAATCCTACCTTCATAAACGTAGAAAATACAAAAAGTACCATAAAAATTCAAAAAAGTACCTTTTTGGTCGCCCATAACATTTTTAGTCTCACCTGGAATCAATAGTCCTTGATTGTACAATCCTACCTTCATAAACGTAGAAAATACCAAAAGTACCACAAAAATTCAAGAAAGTACCTTTTTGGTCGACCATAATATATTCGGTCTCACCTTGTATCAATAGCCACTAATTTTAAAATTCTAGCTTCGCAAACGTTGAAAATACAAAAAGTACCATAAAAATTCAAAAAAGTACCTTTTTGGTTGCCCATAAAATTTTTAGTCTTACCTTTTATCAATAGTCCTTTATTTAACAATTCTACCTCTATAAACGTAGAAAATACAAAAAGGACCATAGAAAAGCGAAAAAGTACATTTTTGGTCCAAGTTCCAAATTCCAAGTTTAAAATGTTCAAATATCTATGAAACAAAATATTTTAATAGACATGATTTAAAGTCAGTAAATCTACTCTTTTTTGCATAAAAGTAATTATGTTCTAAAAAGTACCAAACTCTTCCCGATTTTTCCCCTTTCTACCCTGTTATGAATGTGTTTAAATTTTTACTAAATTACATAATTTTTTATGTCTAGTGAAATCCCAATTAAAAATTTTGTAAAAATTGGCCGTCTAATTAGGAATAACATATATTTTCCGGAATTTTCCCCTTTTTGGTACCTTTTTTGTCCCCAAAAAAGTTTCCAAAAATTTCACCTAAATAGTTGTCCATATTCTATTAAGAAATAATAATTGTCAAATTTTGTCCCATTGAATAATATAAGAAAAGTTTATTTCAAAAAAAGTACCAAAAAAAAGGGACAATTTTTACCCCTTATGCATATAAATTTGACAAAAGTGCCGAATTCTTATTAATATTTTTTCGCGGATTACTTAATACAGTTTAAATTTTTTTCCTAGCTTTATGCGTTTGGAAGTTACATATGGTACCAAAAAAGTACCAAATTATAGTTTTTACCCGTTTTTTCCCCTTAGGGGTTGAAAATTCCAAAAAAGGCCAGACACCTGTCAGCTTATTTTTTGTGCAAATTACAATACTTTTTCAATTTAATTTGTATCATTTTTAGTTTAGCCGATATAAGATTACCGATTTTACCGGTTTTTACCCTTTTTTACCCCCTTAAAGTACGAATTTCCAAAAATCCCTTCTTAGTGGAGCTATACATTGAAAGAGGAACCGATTGTCCAAATTTCATGTCTCTAGCTCTTTGCGTTTGGGCTGTGCGATGATGAATCAGTCAGTCAGTCAGTCACGTTACTCTTTTATATATATAGATGAATGGTGATACAAACAATTGCTATTGCATGACTACACTTTGTGAAGGGTATATAAGATTCGGCACGGCCGAATATAGCACTGTTACTTGTTGTTGTTAATTTTCTACTTGTTTCAAATACACAAACAATTATTTGAACACGACCTTACGAACATTAGCAACATTTTCAGGTGTTGATTCAGCCTTATGATATTTTTGCCCTAAAGTTTTGCAAAAATCAATAAATTTTCTGAATTAGAGATTCTGTATCTGTCTTGTATTATTGAATTATATGTTTTATGTTGTTCGATTAATGGAGTAGTTTTTACTTTCTGTTGTTCTTTATCCAAGCAACAGTTTCTCTTTTAAAGCTTTTAACTAAAGCTTTCTTAATTTTTTATTTTCGCCGCCATTTTAAAATTAATTTGTTGTAGTTCTCTAATTTCACATACAGTAAAATCTTTTATATTAATTTTTTATGCGGTTAATATGGTGTCGATAAGGCCGTGGTAAACTAACTAGCCTATACACCAACCTGCAATAGTGACATAACAAAAATATACTTTTATTTCATTTAATTGCGCGGCCAGATTGTTTAAAAACAAGCAACACGAAATAGGAAAATGAACTAAAAAAGTTCTTAGAGCACTGTCAAGGTGAACAAATATCCTCACTAAAGCAGCTACTTATTTTTTTCTTCGCTCTATCATATAACTTTTGCAACTGTCGTATTTTTTCTACTGTTTAAAACAATTTGTGAAAAGTTTGTGTAATATTATTAAAAAAAAAACTGGAAAAACGATAAAAATACAGTAGAATCTTAAAAAAGTTTACTCGCGTTAAAGTTAAACACTCGTATAAGTTAACAGTTTTCCGATATCAACATGCAGCTTTAAAAAGTTAACTTTTCGGTTAACTTTGTAGAGCTTGTACATTTCTTTTTTAACAACGTCTGTTTTAGTGATAATTGTGGCAGCTTAATCACTTAAAATCTTCTCAGAGCAAGGCTAAATCTTTATTTTTGTTTAATAGATTATGGTATTCCCCGAACTTCCTTTATATTTTGAGCTGCCAAAAATGTTGTACATCTTCAACATTGCTGTTGAAGTTTTTGTAAGTCGCCAGTCGTCTAAAAAAAAAAGTTGTGTATTACATAAAAAAAAAGTTCAGAGAGGTTATACCCCTTGGGACTTTTTGGCTAACTTTTTTAAGATTCTACTGTGTAATATTTATTGTAGCTAAAAGCAATATATATTTAACTTGTGTGTATGTTCAAATGTATGTATGTATGTATGTATGTACATACTTATATATATTTTTTTAATTCAACGTGGTGAAATCATCAAAAGACTTTGGTTCCTAAAATGCTAGGAGTGCGAGACCTTAACACGCTAAAACAACTCTATGCACTAACCCATACGTCCCCGTATAACTACCGAAGAGCTTTCCGCCACAGGGTGGGAAGGGAACTTTAATCTACTCTAAGCTGTATTGATTCTACTTTGAATCTTTTCTAACCTACGAAGCTCCACAAGAATCAATTTCGAACATACATGCGCCCAGTAACTTACTGAAAACAGCATAGCCAGAAGTATATGATCGGTTCTTATACTGTAACCTATCATTAACTGAAAGTTTACCCTCCAATTTTTAAACTCTCACTATATCAGGTATCAGAGAGTACGTCCATCTCCCCTCATTCCTAACCGGCAAACGCAATTGCGATCTAACAATGCGTTCATTCCTTGAAGAAGCTGTGGCTTCCAACTCAATTGGTAACATAACCGCAATGACAAACGCTGCCTCATCCGACACGGTCCGATATGCACTACTTACTCGTAAGATTGGCAGTCTATACACAGGTGCAATGAGATTTACATAAGTTCGAAACCAGCGATAAGCAAATCACGTCTCACTTGATTTTTTTCTCTTTAAAGCTCACTCGTACACCTCACACGTATTAACTAAAAATAAACAAATAGTTAGGCTCGCATCAGCTTTTAAGCAAAGCGGTTGTGTTGACGCCTGTTTTTGAAATTAAGAGTGAAAAATGGCATATGTATGTATATAGATATGTCATTCCGTGCGGAATTTTTACAATTATCATTTCCGACCCCATAAAGTATATATTTTCTGTAAGTCTGAGATGAGATTTTTGAACATTAAGAAACTGTTTTCGAATTAAACGTTACTCTACATACGACTCAAAACATCCAAGTGATAAATCATGTGGTAGTGCAGCTATAATAATTAGGAATCTAATTACTCACTCTATAATGCTGGAATATAAAACAGATCAAATTCAAGCCTCAACAATATGCCTCTTGGACCTTGTGACGGTGATAAATTTTGAGGTCCACGGAGGTTACATACAGTTGCCTTGCACTGTAATTAAAATTTTACTGTGAGTTTTATAAACCAATTTTGTTATACCCTTCACCTGTGGTGCACAAGGATATATATAGCTTTGTCATTCCGTTTGTAATTTCTACAATTTTCATTTCCGACCCCATAAAGTATATATTTTCTGAAAGCTTATGAATAGAGGAGTCGATTAAGCCCTGACCGTCTGTCCGTCTGCCCGTCTGTCCGTGTGTTGGTTGAAATCAACTTTTAGAAGCAACTATATATTCCTCAGATTTGTATATGGTATCAATCTCTTGGAAATATTCAGGAATGAATCGCTATTGAAATTCAGCACAATCGCCCCATAACTTTCTGAGATATGAGCAAAAAACCACGACCACCTCGTTTTTTTTCACAATTACAACAACAACATACATACATAGATACATGTAAAAAACATACCAAACAAAAAAAATTACAAAAAAAAAAATATTAAAAATAAGAAAAAAATAATAAAAAAAACTACAAAAAAAAAATTTTAAAAAAATTTTAACAAAAATTTAAAAAAAATTTTTAAAAATTTTTCTAAAAAATTTTTTTAAAAAAATTTAAAAAAAATATAAAAAAAAATAATAAAATATAAATAACATATTAAATGAAATAAAATTTTTTTGGCTCAGCTGGGATTTGATGCCACATTTATTCTAACGTGTACGTATGCACGTGTTTTATATGAGATGAATGGTGATACAAACAATTGTTATTGCATGACTACACGTTGTGAAGGGTATATAAGATTCGGCACGGCCGAATATAGCACTGTTACTTGTTTTTTTTTACTGTTGTTTAGCCTTGATTTTTTTTGTTTTTGAAAATGATTAGAAAATTTTTGATTTTTTTTTAAAAAGATTGTCATTGAGCTGAACATACAATAAAGGTTTATCAAATATTTCTCTTTTATAACGAGTAGATATATGTATGTACATAGTTCTATTATATTAATATAAAAAAAGTGTGGTTTTAATCTGCTGCGGGGAACATTGGAACAATTCTGGTGGCAAGGCTTGATTTTTGAGCAAACAGTGAAAGTGTGGTGGTTTGATTCTTGGAGAAGTATTGCAGGCTTTTGATTGTTCTGAGAGAGATTTCGTAGGAGTTATTACCAAGCGTTTATCTGAACAAACGGACTTCATTTAAATTTACATTAGGTCGTTCTGTTAAGGGAAATATACAATTTAATTCTTTATTGAGGTGGCCTAACATCATTCAAATCTAACGCGAATGATCATCAAATTTAGTAATAAAATTTATTGAGGTACATATGTATATTGTCAAACTTTGGCTTAAATTAGCAAAATTTTGGTCATAATTTTAGCAAGGAAAGCGAATAATTAGAAAGGATTGGGATTTAAGAATATATTTAGCGGTTTAATTTGAAATCGTTAGCTTAGTTAATTCTTTAAGATGTTAAAATATATTTTTTTTTTGTTTGTGAAGATTAATAATTTAATTGTCTTTGAAGTTTTTGTTTTCAAATTCAAAACTCTTAATATTTGTTGGTTTGTATTGAACTTAATCTTGTAAATTACGCTAAAATGTCTCAAATTGTTTAATAATATTTAAATTAGTAACTTTAATTAGTTCTTTTTACGTTTCTTATAAATTAAATACTCAATAGTTATTCTCTATCTATCTAAACAAATATTGGTATCTGACATAAATACATACATACATACAAACATACATACAAACATACATACATACACTTTATATAAAACTAAAACTGATATTGTTAATTTATGTACTTATATATAGTGAGAAGATTTAAATTTATTACACGAACGACCATCTAGCTGTCATTCGGCGCCTGTTGACATCGTGGGACATTTAAATAACAGCAGACAGTTGTCCGAGGCCTTCGGCCACGGACGTCCCTGCAGGATGTGTCAGAGACACGGCCATTAAATTTAACGTAGAATACGCCATCCGATAAGACAGAAAACATATATAACAATAAATGATAAATAATATAAGCAAATGAATTTATTTATTTGATAGTTACTTTTGATAATATACATAAGCTTGTGGTAGGAAAAATAGGATAAATATGTTTTAAATTAACACTCAAATTTCTCGCAAAAACTAAGTCAATGGTTGTGTTATCAATAGTTGTGGGAGCATCGTTTCGAATATAATCCAATTTAAATGTATCGCTCATATATTTCGCTTTCAATATTTCATCAATCAAAACAACAGCCGAAGGTTTGTGTCCACACTGAAACAGCAGCATAGTTTGTGATCACGCTACAAACTCAAACACTCAACCAAACACCACACATATGTTTGAGTGTATGTGTTTAAACAATTTTCATTTGAGAAATTTAAATATTAAGAAGATATCAACCAATATGAAATGTATATCAAAAAATGTATGTATATCATAAAGATAACATCTTCATTTACCTACAAAAAAATTTAAAAAAAAGTTATCTCGCCGTTTCCTCATAATCAATGAAATAAAGATTACAACAATAACAATCTGACATGACTCCCTATACCGTAAGGTAAGACGTATTCTACGCCAAAGAAGTAATAAATAAAAGTAAGTTGTAATATTTATACCCTTCACACAGTGAAAAAGGGTATATATAGGTTTGTTATTCCGTGTGAAATTTCTACAATTTTCATTTCCGACCCCATAAAGTATATATTTTCTGAAAGCTTATGAATAGGGGAGTCGATTAAGCTCTGTCAGTCTGACCGTCTGTCCGTGTGTATGTTGAAATCAACTTTTTGACGCCCCCCGACATCGCTTGGACCCGGGCGAGGTATTAGAATATCAGAAATATTCGGGAGTAGATCGGTATTGAAAATCAGAAACATCGGTACATAAACAACTGAGATATGAGCATAAACCCACGACCACCTCGATTTTTTTTTTCACAAAAACAACATTACAACAACAACATACATACAAACGTGTATACCGGTTAGAGTAAACGTGGCATCAAATCGCAGCTGAGCCAAAAAAAAAATTTTTATTGTTTTATTTTTTTTTTAATTTTTAAACATTTTTTTTTTTATTTTTTTTAGCATACATACGTAAAGTTATAATTTTAAAATGGGTTGTTTTTATATATGTATGTTTTTTATATGTATGTACGTATTTCATATGGGATGAATGGTGATATAAACTACTGTTATTGCATGACTACACGTTGTGAAGGGTATATAAGATTCGACACGGCCGAATATAGCACTCTTACTTGTTCAACATGTAATATTTTCTAAACATGTAATATTTTTATGTACGGAAATATTTCATTCAAACATGAATTAAAACCGTTTATTTTTATTACAAAAGGCGAAGTTAAAGATGTGGGATAAAAAGGGTAAGACATTATTTTTTTTTTGGGCTGACAGTTTAGGACACAATATTTGTCAGTATGGAGGGTAGGCATAGAAAGGTGTAGCGAACTTCATATTAAGATACACCCTTTTGCAATCATTAACCGTTTCTTTTCGTATTTTAAATAAAATTAACTTATGATATGTGGGTTATTTATTCTTTTTTATAAAGCTAGCTACCTAAATTTAATTAAACTTTGTAACAGGTTTAAACTTCATACTTTTATTTTAAGAATATGACACACCCCCAACGATGAGGACAGCCGGAATATAAGGTAGCCCCATTCCCAAGCTACTACATCAAATCGAAGAATTATTACAACCTAAACTTAACTATATCTTCTGTATACTGTCCCCCAAGACACAAACTAACAGATGACCAAATCATTACTTTTCACAAAACGCTAGGCAACAAATTTATAGCGGCAGGAGATTACAACGCTAAACACACATACATACTGGTGCTCAAGACTCATTACTCCGAAGGGCAGACAGCTATTAAAAGCTATCTCATTCCTCAAACTTGACCTACAAGACCAAATACTCCTGATCTAATTGATTGAAGTCATAAAAAACAACAAATGCGATTAACTGACTGCAGTCCCTTTATTCGACCTGTCCTCTGACCACTCTCCAACTATTATACTAATGCGCAGCTGCCAAAACATAGAAAAACGTTTTTGTTTTCCTAATAGACATACCAACTGGCTCAAATATAGAAAGTATGTATTTAAGTTCTCACGTACCTCAAAATATTTCAAAAATGTTTCCGAAAATGAAATACAAGATGCTAAAAACGTATTCTCCGAAACGTTATTAACTGGAGCTAAAGTAGCTACACCTTTTAAATGCTATAATGGCACTAAAATACATTTTCATCAACCATTCAAAACCTTATAAAGGAAAAGAGAAATCTAAGAAGACAGTCGCAACTATACCGCTCGCCAACCTTGAAAAGAACTAAACCGCTGTCAAAGAACCCTTCATAGTGCTCCTTTGGAGAACAAACAATCAGCTCTAAAAGCATATTTAGAAGGTTTAGACGCAACGAAATTCACTTATTATAGTCTTTGCAATGCTACAAAAAAACTTAAAAACGCAATTAGATGCGAATCTGCAATTCGGTTTAGCGATGGTAACTAGGCTAGCTCCCATAAAGACAAGGCTGAAGTTTTTGCTGATCATCTCGAAAGAGTGTTTACGCCTAATATTTCCAGCTCATGCACAAATCTACCAGATATTGAAGTCCGCGCTGTTTCCCCAATGAAAATTAGTTTCTCGTCCTTAACTTCAGCAGTAAAAAAACTGAAAACAAATAAATCCCCTGGCATGGACAAAATTTCAGAACAAAAAAATCGTGAACTACCAACATCTGACCTTAAGCTGGGCTTATTCATATTTAATTCCATCTTAAGAAAGTAGAAACCGACCCTAAATCATGAAAAATATCAGAAATAACTATGATATCTAAGCAAAGTAAGGACGCTAGCCAAGTGTCATTCCGAAAATATCATGGCACCATAGAACAGGTCCATCGCATAGTTAATCTTATTAGACATTTTGAGGACAAACACTATTGCTCATCTCTCTTCATAGACATTTCTGAAGCTTTTGACAAGGTTTGGCATGATGGGCTTCTAAATAAATTTATTTATTTATTGGATCGTTCGTTTTTAGTAAAGTATAAAGACCATATCTCAGACCAAAGAAGAATCACAGCAGGAGTTCCCCAAGGAAGTATACTTGGTCCTCTCATGTATATAATTTATACATCAGATATGCCCACTAATAACTTGATACATATACACAAATCCAGTAATTGCTTCTAATTGCCTGCAGGATCATATTAAAGAACCCGAAAACTGGCTCAACCAATGGAAATAAAAGCAAAGCCAGCAAAGTGCGCACATGTCACTTCATCTTGAGATAGGGAAACTTTCCAAATTTGAAGATATATAGCATCGCTATCCCAGTTCAAAACCACGCCTTACCTGGTCTCAACTTATCGAATCCAAATCCATACAACTCAAACTCAAAACACTACTTCTTTGTTCTCATTCTGCTCTCAACATAAACTACACGGTTCTACTCTTCAAAGCTATCATTAAGCCAATATGGACCTATGGTATCCAACTATGGGGAACAGCTTCTGCGACCTATTACTGGAGACCCGGGGTATACTATTAACGCGAATATTCACAAGAACCTTAATATTCCATTTGTTCGCGACGAAATAAAGACCTTCTGCTCAAAATATGTAGGAAAGCTGCAATTTCACCCAAATCCTCTCGCACCAAATCTATTGTATTATAAAAGACATACTCGACTCAATAGGATCGCTACATTGGCCCTCGCGGACCCGATAGAACGATGACCTCTATGCAATGAATATTGAAGCCTATATTGCAATGACAATAGACCCAGAAATTATTTAATTTAAGATTTTAATAATTTTCTTAATATAGAAATATCTAATAAATAAATTATGAGTTAAAAACAAGTAAGAGCACTATATTCGGCTGTGCCGAATATTTTATACCCACCACCAGTTTTCCGTTCTTTTGTAGCTAGGGTTTTTTTCCCGAAAATTTTTGTTTCCCGGAAATGCGAGATTTAGTTTTTAATATCCCGGGATCCCGCAGCAAAACAAATAAAAAGTAAATTTGTTTTTAATTAATAAAAAACTTTTTATTAAAAAGCATAAAATAGTTTATAATGTAAAAAAAAACTTCAAAACTATAAAAATTAATAAAGAAACTTGAATTTAAAATATAAATTGAATAAAAATATTTTTTATTGAAAAAAATACTAATCTCTAGATACGAGATCAAATATGAGCACAAAAAAACAAAAATACAGGTACTTCAGCTATGAGATCAAAAATAAAATCATTAGAATTCAATTTCAATATAAACAATATAAACATCTGCTTTCGAAACGTAGCCACTTCTTTTATTTCCCGGGATCCCGAAAAATAATCCCGGGAAGTCGGAAAAATTAAATAACTCAAATTCTCGGGAAATAACCCAATTTATAGCACAAAATGTATTTGTTTGTTATTAACAGTAATCGCTATGCAATAATCTCTTTATAAAGGGTGTTTTTTTAAGCCCGATAGAACTTGAAATTGTAAAAAATAACACAAAAAATTAAATTGTAATCAAAATTTTTTTTTTATTCGAAAGATCAATACGTGACATTAACATTTGAAAATGATTTCGGGCATGCGGCTGTTCTTGACGAAGCGCATTCTGGACGTCCAATTTTGGGCCACTTTTTCGAGCACTGCTGGCCGTATGTCACGAATAACACGAACAATGCTGGCCTCCAAGGCGTCAATTGTTGCTGGTTTATCAGCATAAACCAGTGACTTCACGTAGCCCCACAGGAAATAGTCGAGAGGTGTCAAATCGCACGACCTTGGAGGCCAATTGACAGGTCCATTTCTCGAAATCAACTTATCGCCAAATTTTGATTTCAATAAGTCGATGGTTGCGTTCGCCGTATGGCACGTAGCGCCATCCTGTTGAAACCACATCTCCTCCGGATCAATGTCATCCATATTTTCAAACAAAAAATCATTGATCATGGTGCGGTAACGATCTCCATTGACCGTAACACGTGCTCCGGCCTCATTTTTGAAGAAATAAGGTCCGATGATGCCACCGGCGTGAAAAGCGCACCAAACGGTGCATTTTTCTGGATGTAATGGAGTCTGTAGGGTCTCTTGTGGATTGGTCTCGCTCCATATGCGGCAATTTTGCTTATTAACAAACCCGTTAAGCCAAAAATGCGCCTCATCGCTGAACACAATTTTGCGATAAAACAACGGGTCAGTTGCCAACTGCTCTAGAGCCCAATCGGCGAAAGAACGACGCATATAATGGTCTCGTAACTTCAATTCCTGCTGGATCTTATACGGGTGTAGGCCGAGATCTTTGCGCAAAATTTTCCACGTAGTGGACGGACAGAGCCCCAATTCCTGCGACCGACGACGAATCGATAAATTTGGATCTTCTTCCACACTTTCGTTTACAGCGGCGATATTCTCTTCAGTACGCACATTCCTTCGACGTGTTGGTGTTATTGCATCCTCTAGAGAGTATGTGGTACGAAATCTATCCACAGTTCGACGAATGGCTTGTTCAGATGGACGATTATGTACGCCATAAAAATGACGAAGTCGTCTATAAGTTGCGCGAATCGACGACTGATTTTCAAAGTAAATTTGGATAATTTCGTAGCGTTGTTCAAGCGTGAGTCTATTCATGATGATTTGTCATAGTATACTGAAACGATAAAAAAAAATATTTCATCAAAATTTAATTTTTTGTGTTACTTTTTACAATTTAAAGTTCTATCTAGCAAAAAAAAAAACACCCTTTACAATGAGTAAAAATACATTGATTACAAAGAAAAAAATTACAGTTATCTCATTTGTTGTTGTTGTATTGTAGTGACAAGCAAAAGCGCTAAGTTCAATTTATCACAAGAAAAAGCTTTAAGTCCCTTTAAAAAGTACAGTTTAACCATTTCTGTCAAATTGTTCCATTGTTAAAAAATCGAATAACTGTTTTATAATAATTAACGTATGCTAAATTTTGTTCAATATCAATGAGTCAGTATTGCAGCGATAGTATAACTTAACAGTGTTAATTTTCTTAATTGTTAAAATAATTTCAATTTATGTATAATTTTTCAAGACCTCTACATGAGTAAAACTAGTTTAAAATATTATTTTTTATAAAAAAATCTTAACTTAATAAGGCTATATAATTTATAGTGCTTAAGGTAAATATATTAAAATATATTTAAATTCTCCAAAAATATTTTTAAATTATTATTTTATCAGACGCTAACCATGGAATTTACTGGAAACAGCAACTTTTGAACTCGATCAATTGAAAGCCATTGTGGATTTGAGTTAGACGACGGAATCATAGGTCTGGTTCCATATGGTTTTCATAGTGACTCCGATGATTTATACGAGTTACCAACCAAAACTAAAACTTGCAAAAAAAGAGTCCAAGTTGAAAATTCAGCTCAGCTTTCGGCCAAAAATAGAATTCGTAGAGAAAAGGGTAAACGTTTTTTTGGAAAAGTAAGGGACGGGAATGTTTGGAATTATAAAAAGATGAAAGAATCAAGAAATATGAAGGATAGATGCAGATGTAAAAAATTCGGTGCCATGAAATGTGTGGAGATAAATGACGATGATAGAAAAAAAATATTTTTTAAGAGTTTGGAAAATAAGTTGGGAAGAAAAAAAGTTTACGTTAAAACTTTGATTGAATCAGCTCCAGTTAATAGACCGCGAAATAGAAAAGTATTAAATGAATCCAGAAGAAGACTAACTTTTAAATATTATATCAAGGTACAAAACAAAAAAATGCGAGTGTGCAGAAAGTTTTTCTTGAACACGTTGGACGTAGGTGCAAAGGCTGTGCTTAATTGGTTGAAGAAGTATTCAATTTCAGAAACAGTTTCTAAAAAAATTATTCAGAAGAAGGGGTACTTAACATTTGTAAACCTGCAAGCGGTCCTAATGGCTCCAAAATCCCATGTTAGCAGCCTATATTACCGCACAAAGTTGCAGGTGCACAATTTAGTTTTCTATAATCTTAAAAATCAAAAGGGTTATTGTTTTTTGTGGAATGAAGCCGAAGGTGAACTATATGCTGAAGAATTTGCAAGTATATGGGTTTACTTTGTGGAAAAAAAGATTCTCAGTGAAAATAATAGTATCGTGAAAATAATATTTTATAGTGACGGTTGCACTTATCAAAACCGCAATTGTGTGATGAATACAGCAGTCAAACATAAAGTAACAATTGAGCAAAAAATATTGGAAATTGGTCATACTCAAATGGAAGCTGAAAGTGTACACTCTACGATTGAACGAGCCATGAAAAATAGAAATATTGATGTGCCTGCTGAATATACTGCGATATGTAAAGCAGCAAGGAAAATACCTGAACCTTATGATGTTACTTATTTGCATCATAAATTTTTGAAAAAATTTAAAAATGTTAAATTTTTCAAAAATATTCGCCCTGGCCGTACAAAAGGCGATCTCAAAGTAACGGACATTCGAGCAATACAATACACTCCAAATGGTGAACTTAATTTTAAAGCTAGATTTCCTGATGAATGGAAAAATCTCCCCCAAAAAATAAATAGAAATGTAGTAGCACTGGAGTGGTCAGATTTACACCAACTTTATCAAGAAAGAAGACAAATAACGTCCAGAAAGTACGAAGACTTACAATTTCTAAAATCGACTTTGCCTATAAAACACCACAAATTTTATGACGATTTGCCACACGAATAAAAATAGTTGTCACCAGTTCTCTTGCTTTTATACATACATACATACATACATACATACATATGTATGTGCACAAGTTTAAATTAATATTATTTTTTATAACAGCATTAAAATAAAACTGTATAATTTTTATTTTCATTATTTACATATGTATATACATACTAATATCGAAATTGAAATGAATTTTATAATACTATAATTTAAACTGCAATAATAATGTTATTCATATTGCTGAATAGGTTAGGTTAGGTAGAACAGGCAGCTGTTGTGCAGCTCACTTGGGTCCATTTTATTGATCCCATTGTGATACCTGAATAGAAAAGTGAGAATAGAACAGAAAAGAGAAGCAGACAATACCAGAGTCTCCGGCGGGAATCGAACCCGCAACCCGCAACCCCCAAACTAGCAGACCAGCACACTACTGACTAGTCCACCGGGGCACCCTATTGCTGAATAAATTATGTTTCTTTTTCTACAATTTTTAAAACAATCTTTACTTTTTACATATTATTAGCTTTTTGAATAAAAACAATAAAAAAATCAAAAAAGTGCAATATTTTCATTGTAGCAAATAAGAAATACAATGAAAGACAAGCTCTAAGAAAAAGATCTAAGTCCATAAAAAAATTCAAACTGAGCAATAGAAAAAGCTCTAAGTCCAAAAAATCGTTTATCTCGGCAAATACTTATATTTTCATTTTGCGTTTACGCACATAGAAAACAAACAAAAATTCCAAAAAAATTGCGTTTACAGAATTCAAAAATGTTTAATTAATTAAGATTAATTAAATGGTAGTGTGCATTACTTCCTTCGTATTGTACAGGAATTGTGCAATTGTTTGGAAGTGAAGGTGGTGTGGTTAAAGAATCATGAAATCCTTCTTGATTACTAACATTTTATAATCGCGTTAAAATCATGGTATAACATTGTATTGAATTTCTAAGAGAAGTTTCACGAATCTAATTATATAAATAGTATACATATAGTATACATATATAATCTTAGGTTAGGTTATATTTTAAAACAATTTAAGATATTACTTATGGGAGAATACTTATTAATTCTCCTTTTCTTTTTTCTCTTTTATCGCAAAATTAAAGATGAATGTGTCTTCCGATACAGTTTAAGTATAAAGGGTCCGCCATCTAACGTTTTTTTAACTAGTGCTTGTTTCGTGAATGGTAACACTTAGCTCATGTCTGATTTGACAGACGATTAGTTTTATCCTTCCGCTGAACGAATATGGTTGTGTTTACGCTTGAACAACGCTGGGAAATATTGCGACATTACTTTGGCCGATCATCTTTTCAGATGAAGCTCATATGTAAAGCGGATATGTAAACAAGCAAAATTGTCACATTTGGGACACAGAAAACCCGAACGCATAAATTGAAAAGCCGATACAACCAAAACAAGTCACTGTTTGGTGCGGATTTTGGTCCAGAGGCATAATTGGGCCATTTTTCTTCCGTACACTTGTATTTGTTAATCTATTTCCAATTAATTGTCCGTTGATTTATATGACTTCTTGATGTAGTTAAATTATGCAACTTATTCCCAGTTTGATTTGTTATTTTAAAATTGCCAAATTTTAAAACTATTTCTTCTATTATTTAGTTCGATTTGCAGTTCAAATGATCTTAATTTATTTTATATAAGAATATTGTTTTTTTTTTAGAAAACAAAATTCGAATGTCTCAATCAATAAAAATATTCTAAAAGATTTTACAAAACAAAACAAAGTTTTTATCAAGTAGGAAACTATAAAAATTAAATTAAAAATAAGGACGCTACACCATATACACAGATTTCGATATATTTTTTTAAAATTTCGATATTTTTAAAAGTAACGAAACGTACTTAGTTAAGTGAACCCTGGTTACAATTTGTATGATTTTCCAATTTTTGCTAAACAATAACACTTTTGCGGTTGATTTTAATATTGTTTTTCTTGAATCATGAATTGTATAAAATAAAAAGTGAGCCATAACTAATGTCACACAAAATGTAGTGATTATCGATATTTGTTGCCGATTCTCTTGTAAAAAATATTGGACTTCACTGATCCTGTAATTCTTGCAGAAAAAATGGTATTACTCTCTTTCGTTTTTTCCAAGAAATTAATAACCATTTTTTAGAAATTGAAGGTGAAGCAGATAAAGCTATTGAATAGAATTCCAAACTATGGCAAGCTTTTCGACGATTTCAATTGTTTGGACTCAATAAAATCTCCTGTTAAGCATTCATCCAAAAGACAAAAATTATACGGAAAAAACAATGAGGGAAAACAAGACAACCATCTCACCGATTCTAATGCTTTACTTGCACCATTAAATCCTTATGCTGCTACCTTTTCGTTTCACCGTTTGTTTAGTAATCCTATTATCTCTAATTCTGCTATTGACAATAACCCTGTTACTTACTTAAATTACGCTGAAGTTTTAGTGAATAATGTTAACAATCATAGTTTTTAAAGAGAATTAAGAGATGTTCCTCCAAAACAAAGACATTTTTTCTGCTGAAGAATTATTGAATTATATATTAAATCAAAGCTGAACTGAAATGTATAAAATAAATGTTCAAAAATTCACTTATTCACAGGCAAGAAGTATTCAAAGACCTGCACTCAGAGAACTGCAACGAGCACCCGTATTTATGATTTATGATACTCGCCTTAAAACGAGTTGCGGTGTAGTTAATACAGCCTATTGCTTTTGCATGTACTCGCCAGGCTCGTAGGAAATTGTGTTTGCAACATACGAGCCTTTAGCAAACACAATGAAATTTATATGAGTTCTGTATTGTATTGTTTCGTAAATATACTACAACTTACTTACTCTTATTTATTCAATGTTCTCTATCTGCCCTTCACTGACCTAGAGTTATAATTGTTTGAGTGCACAAGTGTATACTCGCAGTAGTCGTCATTCGTAGTAATATTTAAAGCAGCGTTGCCAGATGGTTTAGGAAAAAGTAAATGATCGCATATTTAAGTAAACATGTAAGGCTAAATTCATTATGAAATAAAATGAATTTAAAAGTTATTACAAGAAAATTTTTCGTGAAAAATTTCAATTAAAATATATAATGAATGCGACAGGCTTATGAATCACAATTTTTTTATACGTCGTTTTCATTTATATGTAAATAATTTTACAAAAATATTGACCAATGGCAACGAAGCGCAGTCCATTATTTCATTGTGCGACGTAGACACAGAATTTACTTTTTATATATTTATACATTTTTGAAAACAAATTTTACAACAAACACACAATTATATTCTATGATGCTAAAGATGCACATAAGAACAATTTTTTAAATGGCTGAGTGCGCTCTTTATGTAATATTTAATTTAATGTATTTAACATTTTATAGATAATAAATAAAATACTTTAAAAAAGCACTACTATTTTTCATCCATAAAATAAATAACAAAACATGAACTTAATCATTTACACGCCTAAAATCGTCTAACCTACGACAAATCTTATAATCTGGCAACCAAGTTTTCACTTAATGTTGAATTTTAAATACACGAATATATACTAAATGAATATGCCGTGAATGTTGTTGTTACGAGCTAGTCGTGTAAGTTTAATGCAAAGAAGTTACCGAATATGAAAATAGAAAAAACACGAAACGTTGCTTTGAGTGGTTGTGATATTGACATGTACAAGTAAAAAGTTATTGTGTAATATTTTCATTCATGAAGCTCGCTTTGTATGAAGAACGAGCTAACGAGCCACCATATCAGTAAGAGCGAGTGCTTAAAAGTATTCGAGACTAAAATTGATTTAGTAAACAGCGAGTGCGTTCGCAAGTATTATGTATTGTTGCAGTTCTCTGACCTCCACCGAGCACTTTTACGGCGGCAGCAGACTTACATAATTTGAACCATGGAATGATACACAATCAAGCAACGCGTTAAAGTTATTCAGGCTTATTATGAAAATGGGCGTTCAAATCAAAATGCATTTCGTGCACTTCGTGATACTTTTGGTCAACATAATCGTTCAAATTCGTCCACAATCGGGATAATTGAGCAAACAATATAAATTTCAGTCAAACAGGTCTGTATGAAATATGAAAACATCTGTGAATGCCATGTAAGTTCGTTGAACGGAAAACATTGCTGGCTTTCGCGATAATGTGGAAAAAGAGCAGTCAACCTAGACTCATTATCGTGCCCAACAATTGAAAACAACATTGTCATTGAAAATTTGTATCATCGGATCGAGGTGTGCCGCCGAAGTCGTGGCTGCCATTTAGCTGATATTTTGTTCCACACATAATTGAACCATACCAAATTTTTCACAATTTGTGTTTTGTTCAAAATCAACATCGGCCCTTAAGATTTAACCACCCTTTATATGTTTTTTTAATTCAAAGTCAAGTGATGGTTCTTAAATTAATAATTTATTCGATGAATTTTTTGCCAATATCTATCCATTTAATGCTTATTAACCTATTCAAACAACATCAATTCCATTACTAGATACCACAAACATTATAAAATGCTTAGAAAACTTAAAATCCTCATTGCCGTGTGGACCAGATGGCATATCAAGTTGTGTTTTGAAAAATTATGCACCAGACTACTGAAGTAGTTTGGATACTTTCCAAAAAATCGGTTCTCGTTTCTTTATTCAAATCTGGCAATAGGTCAAATGCAGCAAATTATAGAGGCACAGCTAAACTTCTCCCTTGTTCATCAAGTGTCCTCATTGATAACGCCATATCAACATGGTTTTCGTAAAGGATCTGCAGCTATGACAAATATTCTCCACCTAGCAACTGTGGTTAATGAAGGATTTCGATAATATTTATTTAAGCTGGTTAAAGTCATATCTTTTATGCTTAATACGTAAAATTTAATTGCGCAAAGTATAGAAATTTTGGTAAAATCCGGTGTCCTGCTTCTTGGGAAGCAATTTCGGTTCCATTTAATTTTTTTCTTTTTATTAATCATCAGTTAAATTCTAATCCGTTTTTAAAAAAATTTGAGAGTAGGCAAAGTAAATATTTTTCTTGAATTTTTACGTGTCTCTAAAATTATTCCAGAAACATTATTTTCTTTTTTAGTTTTTTGTTAAATATTGCTCACATTAGTAAAAGACTAATAACACTGGTATGCAGCAAAAATAGCTTTTGAATAAAAATATGTGGCTTATAGAGATTTTGACGCGCTAAATTTAAATTCGTTTTAAGTTTTTCTTTTTATCGGTCTCAAATTTTTTTATGGACATGCCAATATTTCGCGGTTATGCTGATACATTTCATCATAACTTAAGAGCGATAAGCACGATTTTGATCAAAATATGTACTAGCAAATGGTTAACAATAAATTTTTGCTTTGTTTTAATTTTGCGACTTAAAGAACATAATCATGTATAACAAGTAAGAGCACTATATTCGGCTGTGCCGAATCTTTTATACCCACCACCAATTTTGTGCACATTTAAAGGACAATAATTATTATTTTGTTAATCGCTTGGAATAATCTCTTTATAATTAAATATGTATCACTTTCTTTGTAGAGGTTGGTTAAATTTTAAATTCAAAATAGAGGCCGAATTACGGCACTTGACCGTGATCGAAATTTGAAAACTCTTATTAGAATCTCTATACCTAAAGCACAGCGTACTCGGTCGTTCGAGTAAAATTTCGATCGATATCGAATGCCGTAATTCGGCCCCATGTCTGTATAAAATGTTGGAACATCTATGAATGCCTTCTTAATTCATTATATGAGAAGCATTGCTGTTTATCGCGATAGTGTGGCAAAAAAACAGTCAACTTCGACTCATCATCGTGCTAAACAATTGAGCATCAACAATGTTATTGAAAATTTGGACTATCGGATCGAGGTGTGCCGTTGAGGTCGCGGGGGCCATTTGGCCGATATTTTGTTCCATACATAATTGAAGCATACAAATATTATCATTACAAAAAGAAATGATAATAATTTCCTAAATAATTTGTATTTTACTCAAAATCAACATCGGCCCTTAAAATTTGACCACTGTTTATAACTTCGATATGCTGGTAATATGTTTTCGTAAATTAAGTGTTTCAGTGAAAGTGGGCGTTAAAGTAAGCGTGCGAATAAAATTTCTATTAATAAATACAACTTAGATATTTCAATATAGTCCTTAATTCTTTCAAAATATTTATTCATTGAGAAATTATCTGAATTTGAGATAAAGTATTATATAGGATGTGGGCGTAAGAGTGGGCGTGTCACCTTAATTTTCTGGCATAACAATTGACTAGAAGGATTTCCGTAGCAAATTTTATCATCATACCTCTAATTTTGTCGGTTTTATAAATTTAAATTTCATTAAATAAAAGTAGATAACGTGAAAAGTGGGCGTTATAGTAGGTATGTCGAAGTTATTTATGCTAATAAATACAACTTAGACATTTCAATAAAGTCCTCTATTATTCGATTTATAGAGAAATTATAAGAATTTGAGAGAAAACGTTGTATGGGAGGTGCGCGTGTCACATTTATTCTCCGTCAGAAGAAAGCCTTTGACCAAAAAGCAATTCCTGCAAATTTTCAGAATCGTAGATCTAATTTTGTCACTCTTATAAGGCTTAGAATTTTGAACCTACTGAAAAATACACTGCGCGGTATTAATTTTAATACATTTTTATCTCTAACTCCCTTCCTAATGCATGCATTTAGGCAATTTTTAGGTAGATATATGTTACGTGTCCCAAAAGCACTGTAGTGGTAACGCCGGTCAGCTCAACGGTACACCTTGGGAAGGTTCCAACCCACCATTACAGCCCACGGACAAGCACAATAAAAAAAAAGAAATTAAATATACACAAAAACAAATCAGACATCAAGAGGGAGGTACAGATGGCAGTTCCTCCACGATCGCCCACCCATCCTGGATCACTATCTTTGGCCGATATAAGTTGTATGTGATCCCCATTAACCCACATGCTACCACTTACCTCACTCCATCAACCTACCCACTGAAAGAAATTAGTACCACATATTTAAGCTAAACACAATCACATAATAAATAATTTATTTAGTATTATAATAAAAACTTATATCTAATGTCTTTTTACTTATATTTAAACTGATTAGACTCCTATATTAAATTATAATTTATTTATTTTTCCTAAGTCCTTTTTTCTTTTTATAAATTCAAAATTTCTAACGGATAAAATATAAAGCGATCGGTTATGTTAATAACCACTTATTAAGCAAATATTTTCTGTCTTCTTTTTATAAATTCTTTTGAAATGAACAAAAAAAAAATAATAAAAAATAAAAAAAATTGTAATCAATAACTATACACAATTATACCAACTAATAATATTTTACACTAATAAACTCAAGTACGACTAAGTAAATTATAGGTAAAATATGTCGTCCCTTAATTTGTGAGAACAAACACAAAAAATATATCAATCAAAAATGCAACCTACAAAGTTTAATACGGCTTATATCTTTTCTTTATTTTTTTTAATTACAATTCACCTAAAGGAGCTCTCTTAGGAAAATCAAAGAAACAACTACAGAATTATTAAATCAAATACTAAAAAAAAACTAGCCGAAAATTTTAACAAAACTTTGTACGCCGTAAAAGAAAATATCTATTTCATACGTCGCCACAAATACAGGTACGATTACCTCGTTTTAATGTAATATAAAAAAAATGTCTTTACAAACTATTATTTTCAGTATAAATAAAAGACTAACTATCAGTACTATACAATAACATATAACATTAAAATTTGAAACAAAAACGGTTACATAACTTAATACAAAATGTTTAATATTAAATTTGTTTAATTCTCTTGTTCTTTACACTTCTTAAGAAAACAAAATATAACAGCTTCAAGATTTAAAAAAAATATGGCGAAAGTAACTGTTCGTATGTGCCAGGTATTATATATGTATTTTGCCTTATTTATTGGCCGATAACCAAAAACGGTTTATTCACTAATTCTTTCGCCGTACTGGTATCTTCCTTATATATATATATATATATAACCTTTATAACTGCCCTGGAAATTTTTCTCAGACTACACTTAAACTTTTTTCGTACTTACAGGAACAGATTATTATAGTCTTACACTGTTGCCCGTTAACTCCCCCTTATAGGTGCCGACCAAGGTACGAAAATCCTCACAAGTGTTGTCCTCTACAATATTTTCAATCTCCAACTATAATTAAAAATATTGCATAACAACCTATATTTTCCTTTAATAGTATCTATACAATATACATACTTTGTTATTAGCAATTACTAAAGGAACACAAAACTCGGCTACTTTGCCACCAACAGAGAAGGTATTATTAATAAGATGTACTTGATGAATAATTATATTCAATTTTATTCAATCAAAATTTCCACAAATTTGTTGCACACTTTGTAAGTATTTCTTTAGAAATGGCGACAGTAAATGTATACCTAAACTTCTATAATCAACGTCTTCCAATTTCCAAATATAATATATTTTATTCCAAAGCAGCGCCTACATTAAAGCTACATCTACTTTCGCATAACAAATTTCGCAATAAAACAGATATGTCAATATTTGCAATATAACGATAATTCATGAATGAAAATCCACCTCAAATACAACCCTAACTACTATACATTAAAGTTTTACGCTGGTAACACGACAATAAATTTTCCTTTAATCTAGTACTTTTTCCTTTACGCACATCACTACTATAATCAGCTGAGCAGCCATATTCATTTTTCAACTAGCACGACACGAAGAACAATCAACTGGAAACACATTTATTTGCTGGACAAAAATCTGGAAAATTTGAAGCTCTGTCCACATTCAACACGGACTTAACAACATTGCCAGCTTTAAACGCGTTACCCACCTTGCAATCTCAAAGCAGCAGTGTCATTATTGCTAAATTGGCTACAAACATAATTAATTTCACAAAAGTAGCAAATCCAACAATAATACAACAGCAGCAGCAACATTAGAAACGAAGTACAAAACTTGATTTATACTGCGTATGTGTCAACAAACAAACACGTCAGTTCCTAATCATACTGCCACCGAACAATTGCAACATTTTGCCACATCACACCAAGTGGACAACGGTGCACCTAAAATTTTCACAACAAAAACAAACCACCCGCAACATATATTGTTTTTGCTCAAGTAGTTTATATTTGGAGTTTCATGACTCTACGTTGATGCTGGTGGACACAACTCCATTTTATTCGATGTTGGAAGGACACGGTTCTTTCGACCTACTCTTGCATTACGAGCTATAACTTTCTTCCTTATATTCCGATTTAGCCAATTTTCTATTCCAAACAAACCTTGTGTAAGACATATTCTGGCAAAATTTGAGCCCACTAGCTTTTTCGATGGGACCTCTATCGTGCTTTTAACAGACGGACAGACGGACGGACATAGCTAGATCGTCATCAAATAAAACCCCGATTAAGAATATATACATACCATTTTTTGTTGGCGGGTATAAAAACTAAAATACTTTAAAAAAAACACATTACAAAAAAATTTGTTTAGCTCTTTTACTAAAATTTTGCAAAAAATATTTGACCTTGTGTCGCAAAAAGGTCTGGTGATCACGGTCGGATCGTTCCGGGTATACAATGGGGTATAGAGGTATAAAGGAGAGTTTTATCTACTAAATGGTGCTAATTTCTTTTTGTTATCTTATGTTCTCCTGAAGTTATGCTCTATTAAAAATGGGAATTTAGGAAAATTTTGACCTAAGTAAAAAAAAATTATCTCTAAACATTATAAACAATTTATTTTCATGTACTAATGGCTAACAAATTTTAAAATTATACAAAACTTATTTCGTTTGAAAATCTTTTAAAAGTAAAATGTTAAAGAACTTTAAAAATCAAAATTTTACTAATAAATTTCCCGTTTTAGCAAAATGCTGAGCATGTCTATTTTGAATCACCCTGTGGCCCTTAAAATTTAACCACCCTTTACAAAAGAATAGATAGATAAAAATATAATTTAACTAAAAAATGTATTTTAAATATTCAAATACATATTTTAAATCTACTGATGCACATTTTTTTTTTATATTTTTAAATCTTAAACCTCATAAGACTGTGTGTACAACTATATGTAAAGTTTGGCACAAATCATTACTCTAGTTAATTTTTGTCAACAAACTTCGGTCATTTTCGTTTTCACAAACCCATTTAAAATTCCTTTGTAGTTTGTGCAAAATATTAAAGTGGATGTTGTCAAAAATGTTACTAGAGTCATCTAGTGTTCTACATGATGTTTAGCAAAGACATCACCCTCAGTGTTTGCAAAATGTAGTGGCGCCTTCAACAGATGTTGCCATCTGCAATGAATAAATGCTAATAATTATGACTAATATATTTTTATAAAAATTTAAAAAAAAGTGGGCGTGGCACATTTATTTTCCGCTATAACGAAGACTTTGACCAAAAAGCCATGTTTGCAAAATTTCGGAATCGTACATATAGTTTTGTCAGTTTTATTACGTTTTAAACTTAAAATATACACTGCGCGGTATAAATTTTCGTACATTTTTATCTATAATTCCTTTTCTAATGCATAGATTTAAGAAATTTTTGGGCAGAAATATTCCTTTGACTCGAGAAATATATATTCGAAGTTTCATGACGATACGTTAATGCGTTTGGACACAATTCCATTTTATTCGATGTTTGACGGACACGGTTTTTTCGACCTACTCTTGCTTTACGAGCTATAACTCTCTTCCTAATATTCCGATTTAGCCCATTTTCAATACCAATATAAGAAAGTTTCTGACAAAATGTGAGCCCCCTAGCTTTTTCGGTGGGACCTCTATCGTGCTTTCAACAGACGGACAGACGGACGGACATAGCTAGATCGTCATCAAATCAAACCCTGATTCAGAATATATGTACTTTATGGGGTCTAAAATGGATATTTCGATGTGTTACAAACGGAATGACAAAATGAATATACCCCCACCATTTTTTTGGTGGCGGGTATAAAAATGTCATTTAACAAATTTTAAAAAATATGTACTATGATACCCTAATTCTAATTTAATTGAATACTAATTTCAAATTACATAAGTATGAGTATCACGATAAAGAGTGCTGATGATCAAATATTAGCTGGTTTCGAAAATACATTCCACTCGGCTAATATCGGAATAGTTTTTCTAGATTCTCAAATGATTACAATTAAATTTAAATTAGAAAATGTTTTAGGGAATTAAAATAATAGAATAAATGAGCCAAAATAAAAAGGATTTAAACTAAATTGTATATATAAAAGTTCGAATAAAATTTTAATACATATATAATTATGCTACATAAGACCTAAAATTGATATTTATCCAAGTTATTTTGTATTTTTTTTTCATATATTCAGCTATACATGCATATATTTAAATAATAAATCCCAAAATCCCGTGATTTCGAAAATTTTAAAAACCCGAAACAGCGACTCTCAAAATCAGTCCCGTTTGGCATTCCTAGTATATACGTAAGGCAACCATTGATTAAAATACGCTTTATAATATTTAATTATTAAAAAAAAAAAAATCCGAAAATAAAAATTTTCACCTAATTTGCGTAACAAAGTTGAAATTACGGTTCGATTACAGTTTTCATCTTTTAAATATATTATCGGTTTATTGTGTTTCATACTTATGTGTGTATGTATGTAAGTATGTATGTATGTATGTATGTATGTATGTATGTATGTATGTATGTATGTATGTATGTATGTATGTATGTATGTATGTATGTATGTATGTATGTATGTATGTATGTATGTATGTATGTATGTATGTATGTATGTATGTATGTATGTATGTATGTATGTATGTATGTATGTATGTATGTACATACATATAAAAAACTAATTTCTTCAGGTTATAAGTATGTAAGTGATTTGTTTACCGAAGATGTTTAAGAATGCCATGCCGGTTTCTACTTCCTTAAACTAGTAAAATATTTGTTATTTAAAGTCTATAAAGGTTTACGGTAAATGAAAAGCGAAACAAAAAGTGTTCTGAAACAGGTTTCATTAAGGATAAAAATGTCCCTAAACATTTGACAGAACGATGCAAAAGTATTATTATGTTATTTGATTATGAAAATAAGTAATGCGCAGGTCCATTGATTGCAAAATGTTTTGAACTTTCATTAAGAACTTTTCTTTTGAGCTTTAAAGCACATTTATCGTACGAATGAATGAGAGTAATTTGGCACTGTTTTATTTTACAGATAACATTTTCCGAATTTTCCAAGCAACAACCGATAAAAAAAAACAAAAATATTCACAAAAAGTTTTCTTTTTATATCTTTGTTTATATGTATGTACGTACGTTTCTGTTGATTTTTGTTTGTGTTTATTTTTTCAAAATTTTTTATTCACACAAATGTACAAGTGAGTGACGGTTATTTCGTGTTTTATGCCATTAAGCAACTTTGAAATCAGCAACAACAGAAAAATTCTTGTATACGCTTTTCGACGGTCACACCGAACTGAAAGCAGTGAAATCAGCACGGAATTGTAAAAATTTTAAAGTTTAAGAAAATTTTTGTGAAAATAATAAATAAATAAATACATAAATATATATAAATACATACATACATCTGTTGTATATCATAAAAAGCAAATAGTTCAAAAATTGCATAAACAATAAATTGTTTTCGAAATACATAAAAAATGCGAGAAAATAAGTTGAACTAAAAAAGTAAGATAAATGTTTAATTGGTGAGTAAGAAAACAAAAGAATTTTGTGCAAAATTTTATTGTTAATAATTTCTATATAAACATATTGTATATACATACATATGTACATACATACATACATACATACATACATACATACATACATACATACATACATACATACATACATACATACATATGTACATATACATATGTATGTGTTAAAATACTCGTATGTAAATAATTCTTACAACTATTTGTTAAACGGTGGCCAATATTTTTCAATGTGTATGTGTGTAACTCTGATGGAATTTAAAATATATTTAATAATTTTTCACAATGGATGTTAAATGATTTTCCATTATAATAAAGTTATGTACTTTGTCTGTAAATATTATTTATGCATGTATGAGTGTATAGGAATTTTCAAACACTTTACAATATCACCATCCCAACCAACTAACGTTGTTAAACTTTGGTTGTGCTGCAACTACTACTGTGCGTACAATATATTTGTAAGTGTGTGATTGCACACGTTCGGTTATAGATACATACTACATGCTGGGAAAAATGTGTGTCAGTAGATAAAAAACAAAAAAAAGAAAAAACAAACACTCATATCAATGAATGACAAATAGTAAGTTTTAATGAACAAGAATGAGTAGAAAAGGATACTATTTCTAATTGCCATGTAATAACGTTCGTGCTTACACTCACATCACTGACATAAATTCAAGCCAACAAACACCAATCATACATTTCTATTATTTGCTTCATGTCATAATTTCAGTTTGTTTTTTCAAAACCTAATAACTTTTTATTTATATATAGTTTTTTTTTGTTTTTAGATTAAAAAATAAACAAAATGAAAATTTTGCACACTAAGTATGGAAAATAATGCCACTATGCAATGATGGGATAGTTTTAGTTCATTTTCAATAAAATCTTCTGCAAGAATGTTGGGCTTGGGTTCAAGGATTGTCTCGGACTTGTTCACATATAATCGCCCCGTCAAATAATCCAAAAGAAAATAGTCGGGTGCTGAATCTGGCGAACGCACTAACTTATTTATTTCTGAATTTCAGAAATTTTTTCGATACAAAAAATTTACTTAAAAGTGCTATTGTGTCTCGGAGACTGTGGGCAGTGTTTCCTTCCTACTGAAACCACATTTAAGTTCTGTTTTCTAGAGGAGAACGTAAAAAAATATTCTATCATACCGCTTTACATTTACGGCTACAGCACTTCCATCTTCATTTCCTACACAACTAATGGGGTACAATTGATAATAAATGACCCTTGGACTTAGAACTGCAGAACCTACAGTTCTGCTTATTAACAAGGCCATTCAAATGAAAATGGGCTTCATCAATAGTAATCAGATTTTCAATTAGGTGAATTTCTGGCCAACTGTTGAAATTATCTGCATAATTAAGACGATGCCGATCTGGTAATAACAGTCAATCTTTTTTTTTTTTATTGCACCGCAGTGACGTACGGACTATTACTAGATTAGCGTAAAATCTGCTGACAGATGTTTCTGGTATTTCGTTAAAACTGTGATCTACGTGTTCAATATTTTCCGAAGTGCGAATTAAACGTGGTCTACCGGTGTGAAGCAAATCTACGGTACGATACCATGTTGATGGTAAAGATGAACTAGGAAACGAATCATTGTTTCGGAGGGAGGAGGGAGTTATGCTCAATTGAAAGCTCATATAAATAATAAAGTACTTCCATTCTGGTTATTTCTCCAGGTATTATTTATTTGATCTGATAAAGTTATTATATGTGTAATTCCCATGGTGGCCTTGGCTCTCTCTGTATGTACAGATGTATGCACCTTTAGCATTTATGTATACATTTACACTGAAGACATACATACATACATACTTATTTTTTGTTATTTCCTCAGAATTTTGTTCTGAATTCGGTAGAATTATTGGTGTTTTAAATATGGTCATATTGTATTATTGTATTAAGGGAATTAAACAAAATTAAACGTCATCTTATATTTTAATTTATTTAATTTTGTACTGCACTCTTCTTGTCAAGCCTTTTTATTTGATATCCATATTGTGGCGATTGAAGAGGGTAAATTCGGTATCACTAGTTTTGGCCTACATGTCGGCCAATTTTTTACTGTCATTGTGAAATTCTTGTTTAATTTGATATCAATATTGCAGGGACTGAAGTTTTCGCCATTTTATTTCGGACGCCTTTTTTCAAAATTCACTGTATCTTTCTACTAAGTCAAGCATTTCCATTTGAATCCCTTTTAAGGGACTTGAAGGCTGCAGACTTCTAATTGAGTTGACTATGCATATCCTGGTTGAAAAAAAATATAAAAATATTGTAAAATATCAGTGAATATAAAACACATACTGCATTCCAATATGTTTAATTTATTTTTAAAGATGTTTTTTTATTTTTAAAAAAAATTTAGTAGTAGTTTTGATATTTAAAACAAATAAAAAATAGTTTTCTATTTTGTTTGAAAATAAGTAAGTAAATTTTTGATTGTGAAAGATTGTTTTCAAGTGATAATTTATTGTAAATTTTATTCGAAATATTTTGTTTTGTTTTGTTTATATCTTTCACAAGTTTGTTGTTTTCACACAGCACTCGTATGTGAGAAAATAAAAGATTTCAAAACACTTCTACCTTCAACTCTCTGTATATTATTTTTACGTTAAAAACAATTTAACAAAACAAATATAAACAAACAAGCGAACAAACAAGTCAACAAAAAAAAACGAATATATGATTTATAAAAGTATACAAATGTTTTTAAAAATTACTTTTTCTAGCGCTTTCTCGCCCCACAAATAGCTTAAAAGTTAAAAATTTAGCGTTCTTATGTCATTAATCGCGCTATAGATCCTAGCGAAACCAAACTCGGTAGCGAAGAGTTTAAACAATATGCATACATATGTTTTTAAATGACTATAAAAAAGACAAGTTTGAAACAGGATTTATAATTTTATTTTGGCCTGCAATGGACAGACAAATGCATTAAATAATTGATTTGAAAATCTATATGTGTTTTCTTTCTTTAAGTGTTTCCGAAAAATATCTAGGATACGTCTGCTCCTTTGAAGTTTAGGTGGCGGTAAAAGTTTTTCCGTTAGAAATGATATACTAAATTAAATGATTGAGTGGAGGTGTATTAATACATTTAGATTACCAAGCTATCCCATTTTGATTCAGTGTTCTTTAAGTCGACGTATACTCACAAAAGAATGTTTATTTAGAAAACGGTGAAAACAATAAAAAAAATATATGTTTATTGAAAAGAGCTAATATATGTATGTATGTATGTATGTATGTATGTATGTATGTATGTATGTATGTATGTATGTATGTATGTATGTATGTATGTATGTATGTATGTATGTATGTATGTATGTATGTATGTATGTATGTATGTATGTATGTATGTATGTATGTATGTATGTATGTATGTATGTATGTATGTATGTATGTATGTATGTATGTATGTATGTATGTATGTATGTATGTATGTATGTATGTATGTATGTATGTATGTATGTATGTATGTATGTATGTATGTATGTATGTATGTATGTATGTATGTATGTATGTATGTATGTATGTATGTATGTATGTATGTATGTATGTATGTATGTATGTATGTATGTATGTATGTATGTATGTATGTATGTATGTATGTATGTATGTATGTATGTATGTATGTATGTATGTATGTATGTATGTATGTATGTATGTATGTATGTATGTATGTATGTATGTATGTATGTATGCATGCATGTATGTATGTATGTATGTATGTATGTATGTATGTATGTATGTATGTATGTATGTATGTATGTATGTATGTATGTATGTATGTATGTATGTATGTATGTATGCATGTATGTATGTATGTATGTATGTATGCATCAGGGAATGACAACGATTACAACTTCGGATATACATTGAGTATTATTAGCAAAACATGTATAAGTGCGTACGGTTACAGCTAAAAAAAAAAATCTATCCGTACATACTCGTTTGATGTTCGGCATAAGTATATACAAGTAACCGAAATCTAAATATTTTTCGCATAAATACTCTATATTGTACACAGTACAACTAATTGGACTTAAGTACTTAAGTGTTATCGATTATCCGTAAAAAAAGCGAGTAAAATAAGTAACCGTTTTTACAATTCAAGCGAGAGCATCAAGTAGAAATTTTGCATGCGTTTTGATTTAGTAAAAATGCACTTGCTTGGGTTATGAAAACAGCACAACCATTATGGCACAAACGCACACATACATAAACATTATTGTTATACATTTATTTGTTGTTTTTTTATGATCGTTTGTGTGTATACGGCTTAGCAGCCGTAGTTGCTAGCAGGGATGCCACAAAAAATATTATTCCTAACAAATTTGTCAAAATATGCACTAAAATCTACCAAAAAATTCAATTTTTGCACATAATTTTTCTAAATACTAACATTTATATTTAAAAAATAAAAACAATAACCAAATGGTAGTAAATGAATATAATTTACCAATTAATATATTAATAATTTATATATATTATTTAATTAGTATTTGAAAATATCCAAAATACAGTTTTGTTTACATCAATATTTAAAGAAAAGTGTTACTAAGCAAAAGTATATGCCACTACTTTGGTAATTTATTCGAATCATAATTAATTTCCTATATAAGTATTGATATAATTGGAATATATGTCCTGACTTAACTTTTATTTAGAATATATGGCTTAAGATATCAAAATTGAAGGCATTTCTACATATTTCCTTACAGCGTTTGTTTTCTTTATTTTGTAAAATATTTTCATTGACATTAAAAGTTATCTACTATATATTCATGTTTCAAGTTTATATGATAAACTATTTAACATGTAACTTTTATAAAAAAATAAAACGTTTAAATGGAAATATGATTTTTAATTAAAATGTTTATTGGCGAATTATTTTAACTTTGTGTTTTACCACTAAAAATATTGTTCTACAAAAACTTAAACATAACAAAGCAAACAAAATGCACAAAATTAAAAAAATGTATACCATAAAAATATCCAGTTTAATTAAACTGGCATCCCTGGTTGCTAGATGAATTATGAACAGAGACATTTTTTTATGATTTTTAATTTAGGGGTTGATGAAACAACGACATGCGTTATTTTTTTAGCAATGCCCAGCGAGCATGTGAGATTTATTTTAAATTTATAAAAAAGAAAAAAATCTTATATTAAGATATATTTTATTAGTTTTAACAGATATATTTGTTGTTTATTGTTTTTCTTATTAACTTTTTTTAGATATTTTAAGTCCGTCAAGAAAAAATTATATGGTTTTTGTTTGTTTTTCTTTATTAATTTTCCAAAAAACAAAAACAGAATATCGTTTTTTTCTGCGGGAAAATAATAATCAGATAATAGCATTATGTTTATTTACTTATAAATAACTATTTAGTGGTTGATTAAAACCTTTTAAAATTGATTTGTCTCGTTATACAGCTTAAAATATTAGCTTAGAATGTATAACACGGCATAATACTTTAATATTTGTGTTCTTGTTTGCTGGGTATCAGGTATTTTACAGAAATAATTACACTCTCTTTGTTGTGTTCCTATCCAGCGTTGTCAACTTTGGCTTTATGCA